>JACEFZ010016019.1:0-52500 GCA_014155875.1 Cepaea nemoralis
ATTGCAACAAATAACAAAAATATTATCAACCAATTTGTAATAAGATTCCTATCAGCCTGGACCGAAAATGTCGAGTAATCATTTTAAATACCACCAAGTTCCAATAGTCCAGCAATGTGTGGCTATGATTTATATGAAAACCTGAGTGGTGAGCCCTTAAAGTGATAGAATCTATACCAACTAATCTGGAGATCTAACTATCATACAGTCCTGATAGGAATAATGCAACACTTTTTACTTGATGCCCCTGGGTCTCAGGTTCGTTTTCTTCAATTTAAAACCAAACACCCGTGAGACTTTCATTGATACTCTCAATGTTCAATTGTACTAAATGGTGGCATTAAAAGCAGCTAAATAGGTAAAGTTTGACAGGACTTAAGTCTAATAGCCGATGGATAAAGTTCATATCCACTTATACAGCTCCTTTGCTAACATTCCTGCAGCCGTCAGACATTGAAACATAGAACAATCGAAAAGAAGGCGCTGCATATTGTTTCTTCAAATAGGGGATATTTTTTTAGGACTGTCAAATGACTCGAATATTTTTCCTTTGTAAAGAGACCCAACTCTAAAAATCATCAAAGTAATGAAAACCATTTCATAAAGTTGATAAGAAAGATAGGAAAGTGTCAAAATGTATCTACTGTCAAATTTTGCATGACAACTTATTCTATGTTGTGATCATAGCCAAACTATCCGGCGCATCTTGAAAATGTTATTAAGAAGCAACAAACAAGCGATCTGCATACAGGCGTGCATCAAATGCTTCTTTTGTTCCGCTACGGCCATTATTCAAATAAGTGCCTGGGCGCCAACGTATGAAAGCAACAAGCTATTTTGATTGATAATCTTCTGATAGTGGTAGTGAGACTGAGTGTGAAGTTGAAAATGAATTACCTGTTAACCAAGCTGAAGATGTGTGTTGTGTAAACGATATGTTAAGCTTGACAGTTGTGAACGATGTCACCAATTCATGCAGACGGAAATTAGAATGTGGACATACAGTACCGAGTCTCATCTGAGAGTGTAAATGCAGCATTAGCCTCCAAGGCAATTTAGTGTTCCCAACAATGCAATGGTCAACGACAGACCATGCCAATGTTTGCTGGACAGCGGCAGCACCCTTATTGGTCTTAGGAAGGAACTGTGAGTCCAGATGATTATACAGGTGACTTCTGTCAAATGTCGGAACCTTTTCGGTTAACATTGAAATTTACCCTTTGGCCAAAGCCCGTATTAACACTACCTTTACTTTCTGGTACCTTTACTTGTGCAATACTTGACAACCCTTGTACTGACTTAATTTTGAGTTGCTTACCCCAATTGAAACAATGTACTAGCGATGAAATAGCTGCATGGGAAAGATTAAATGCAGCTAATGCAACAACCAGAGCAGACTCTATAAAACATCAAGACACACTACAAGATGAGAGACTACTGTTGCTATCACCAACTAGCACGGATGAGACCACCAGACAAAAATTTATAGAACAGCAGAAAGCTAGTCCTAGTGTGTCTCCATATTTAAAATTATTGACAGAAAGAGCCAAAGTGACCAAAAACGCATCATGGTTCTTTAGACTTAATAATGGCATTCTTACTAGGTATTATACAACTGGTAACCATGAGATTCAGCAAACGGTGTTACCTGTCCAACACCGCCTAACTGTGCTAAAGATTGCACATGAGTCACCGTTTGCTGGTCACCTTGCTTACGACAAAACCAGGGCCAGAATTCAGGCTCATTTTTATTGGCCAGGTTTTTGCAATGATATAAAATTATTTTGTCGTTCCTGTAATGTCTGTCAACAATTAGTACGCAAGTGTAAACATCCTACAGCTGAAGTACAACCTTCTACACTGGCTTCTAGGCCATTTGAGAGTGTGGCGGTAGATATTGTTGGACCCCTGAATCAGGTGTCAAGCAAAGGAAATCGCTTCATATTAACGATGGTCGACCTATGTTCAAGGTGGGTTGAGGCAGTAGCTTTGAAATACATCACCTC
This sequence comes from Cepaea nemoralis, assembly GCA_014155875.1. NCBI lineage: Eukaryota > Metazoa > Mollusca > Gastropoda > Stylommatophora > Helicidae > Cepaea > Cepaea nemoralis. Next base: position 2,007 of record JACEFZ010016019.1, read on the forward strand.
CAAAGATGTTGCCAATGTATTTCTACATCTGTTCTCGCGATTCGGATTTCCACGTACCATCTTATCCGATCGTGGAACTCAATTCATATCGGCTGCAACGCAAGCCCTTACAAAAATGTTAGGGATTAAACAACATTTTACAACAGCCTACCATCCAGCCAGCAATGGTATAGTAGAAAAAATTAACGGAGATCTTAAGCATATGCTGGCAAAGGTAACAGCTGAAAACCCAGCTGATTGGGATACACTGTTACCAACAGTGCTGTTCGCCTATCGGGAGATTCCCCATTCAAGCACGGGTTTCTCACCGTTTGAATTAGTTTACGGGGCTAACCCACGTGGACGCCTAACCATTTACCATCAGGTAATAACTAATTCCATTGAAATTCCCATCCCAAAAACACCTTATGAAATGGTGACAGAAACACGAGAGAAAATCATGAAATCGTGTATCATAGCTAAGGCAGCTTTGGAGAGGAAGGTTCAAATCTACCGCCAATACGCAAACAAAGGTGCGAGAACAATTGATCTTGAACCAGATCAAGACATCCTTTTGTTACTTCCAGACAAAACGAAATTGATTATTGACCTCATGGCAAGGGCCATTCAAGGTGGTACGTAAAATTTCAGATGTTGACTATGAAATATCGATAAACGGACACTTAAAGATATTCCATGTCAACATGTTGAAACCTTACTTTTCACGACAAGAGACAGAAGTAGTGACAGACGAACACAGTGCACCCACACCTAGTGATCAGACGACAGACATACACAATGCAACTACACTAGTTAGCGAGACTGGCAATTCCGACGATATCCATACATCTAGTGAGAATACAGAATACGCACTTAGCACCACCACCGTACTGAATCAGGTAGACGACGACGGAATGGAACTACCTGTTCCTATTGTAGACAAAACGGCGACATTGGATAGCATACGGATAGAACAGGAACTAACAGACAGTCAACGACGACAATTAATAGAATTAGTGACAGAGTATAAAGACATATTTTCTGACATTCCAGGTAGGACGGACAGAATCGAGCACTCCATTCTTCTTTCGGATTCTAAGCCTATTAAATGCAGGCCGTACTCAATCCCACTCAGCTATAGGGAAAATCTAAATAAGGAAATACTTAATTTAGAAGCTAGTGGGATCATCCAGAAGTATACATCTGAGTACTCCTTTCCAATCGTCCTAGTTAAGAAAAAAGACTCCACAATTCGTCTGTGTGTGGACTATCGAAAACTCAACAACGTCACCAAGATCGACGCAGAACCAATTCCTTCCTGCGAAGATCTTATTCTTGACATGTCCACCTCCAAAATCTTTTCTAAATTAGATCTTACTAAGGGATATTGGCAGGTCCCTATGCAGACTCAATCCATTCATCTTTCTGCTTTTTCAACACCTTTAGGACTTTACGAGTGGCGTTTTCTTCCTTTCGGACTTCGAAATGCTCCTGCCACTTTCGTACGCTTAACTAGAGATCTACTTCATGGAGTGACGAATACAGTGACGTATATAGATGATATATGTGTCCATACAGATGACTGGACAACACACCTACTGAAACTAAGACATGTCTTTGATAGGTTACAACTCTTCGGTCTCACTGTCAAACCGAGCAAAGTCGAATTGGGCCTAAAAGAAATTGATTTTTTGGGTCATGTCATTTCACAAGGTCAACTAAAGACTGACAATAGAATCATTACCAAAATTATGAACCTGACCATGGCCTACCACAAAGAAGCAGGTCAGAAGCCTTTGGGGTTAGTAAATTACTATAGCAAATTCATACCAAACTTAGCGGAAATTACAAGTGTATTTTCCAATGTTTTAAAAGCATCTGTAAAATTAGATGTCAAAGATGCATTATTAATTTCTGCATTGTCAAAATTGAAAATCCTGTTTAGTAATGTACCAATCCTCCGCTTGCCTAATCCTAGGCTCGTTTATTATCTTAGGACAGATGCCAGCAGAATCTCCATCGCTGCAGTGCTAGGCCAATTTTATGAGGGCATCTTCCATCCGATTTGCTACGTGAGCCGTAAGATCACACCTGCTGAGTCCAGATATTCCATATCAGAGTTGGAAGCCCTAAGCGTCATCTATGCGGTGAGGAAGCTCCATCGATTTCTAGCGGGTGTTCACTTCATTGTCCAGACTGACAACTCCCCAATCACGGTCATACAAAGTGGTGTGCATCGGAATGACCGTATATACAGGTGGTCGCTAATCCTACAAAACTATACGTTTAGTATAGAGCATATTAAGGGTAAGGGCAAAATTCTGGCTGATACCCTTAGTCGACCATCTGAGGTAGAAATACCGGAAATTCCACATAAGAGTGTAGAGTAATAGATTATTAGTACATTAGAATATTCTATGTGAAATGTTTATACTAATACATAGATATTACGTGCTGAAATATGTACTAAAAACAGCGAACTACCATGTGTCCGTAGACATTAAAAGAAGAACTGTGCTCCGAGAACAAATGTATCACCGTATGAACTGGAACAACTCATTACTTACTAAGCTCCATAGGTATTCCGGTGATTCAGTGGTGTTAAGCAGAGAAAAACAGTGTCAGAACATTACATAAATACAGACACGAAAATACTGGTCTACGACACAATCGAACTCTACAGGTGCAATACCCAGAGGACACAAGTATGACTGTGTAATGTGTTTAATATACCCAGGACAAGTATGAATATATAATATGCCAATGAAAGCAATTTCTGAACATTAAGGCAACGACTAACCTGAAGTATTTAAATACTATGTAGATATAAACTTATTGTGATATGTATTATAACATTTTAATATAGTGATAAATTATAGGTAGATTAGGTCACTTTAATTTACATTTAGATTTAGACAATATAATAGTTTTCATTTTTTTTTAAGTAGTTTAGATAGGATTAATTAGATAGATCATTAATTTACCCACTTATTTACCTTAAAAGTAGGTTAGGATAGTAATTCAAACGTAATAACAGCTAATTATAAACTAGAATAAAAAGTTTAGATAGTATTAGTACCATTTAGGTTTATTACATTTCACTTGGTTTCATTTCATTTGAGTTCATCCCATCTTAATGAACCAGTCCATTCAACAAAAGTGATCATGTAAGTATTAGGATTAATGTACATCATTAATATAGGATAAAAAGATTATACAATTAAACATACATCATTTACCTCATTTAGATTAAGAATATCAATCATATATTTTTTTTCCATTTAAAAACATTAGTTATAATTTTGTTATATTTCACATTACCCATGTTAGAAAGGTACATAATTCATTACATTTCACATTAGCCAGTTATAAAGGTACATAACTCATCTCACATCAATTTCATCTTAATTAGTTAGATTACATCCCTTAGATTAGATAAATATTAGGATTAATGTGGAAAATTAAATTAAAATAGGTAACACATTAAATACATATTTATAGAACTAGTATTAGTATGTCAGTATTTAGAGTATTATTTCAGTAGAATATAGTAGTTAGTAATACCATGGTACAAACCATCAACCCTTTTTCTTACATGTAAATATGTGTAAATACATGACTCGTGCAGCAAGTTACGCACAGTCATTATCTCCAAGGTTTTTAAATAATTGTGAGGGTAAAAGATGTGTGACATAAGTGAGGGTAAAAGATGGGTGATAGAAGTGTGAAAGTGAGAGCGAATGTAAAATATACAGGAGAGGGTGAGATCAGTCAGCGGAATTTTTCTGCCGCTCAATGCGACTTTTTATTTTTTGTCTGCGTCAAGTGTTTGTTTTCGATGTTGAAAATGAGTTGTCATGAATGTGTTGTGGGCAGTTTAGTGTAGATCTTAGAGAAAGTATTTTAAGTCTCATAAGACGGAAACGTAGTCACTAATTAGTGTTATACACTTGTTTGTGGCCACATTTAACCGAATTATGGCACTTGAAAACTAACTTACATACACATGATAGATAGATACATATGTTAGAAGTTAGATTATACTATTAGTTAGATGCAAACACGCAAACAACCAGAAAAACAAACATATAAATTGCATACATTTTTTGTAGATCAAAGGGAGATAACTCCGGGTCAGGGGACATAATAGACAACGAAACACTAACTTAACAGTGAAAGATAACTTTACACGCGGAAGCGAAATAGGTAAAGCCTGTCGCACACAGCTTGTGTAATGGTTGTTTAATATTATATGGGGGACATGAAGCAATTCATGTGTTGACCCTAAGAAAGTCAACTTTGTATGGGTAGTGAGTTAATTTACTATTTAAGGGCAGGTCTTATAAGACAACGGTCCGGTTCAGACATACCTCTAATTAATATAATATTGCGATTGAGAAGAGGGCTCACGCCAACCAGACAAGTTTGTGGCGATTGCCAGTAGCCAAGTAAAGTGATACTACATTGTGACAATAGTCAGTAGAAGTCTATTGAGTTACCCAAAGCCAGGTTATCAGCAGTCTTTGACAAAAATTAGATACACTAATTTTTTTTTAGAAACCTCTTGCGTCACAACCGATGAGTCAAAGTTGATGACGCAACACAGGAGGGGGAGGTGTGTGTCAAAGACTGTAATATAAAGGCAGGAGGTATGCCTCAAGATAGAAGACCACCGGGAGGAGTGGTCAACCTCAAGTAGATTAGAGGTAATACAGTGCCCCTATATAAGGGCAGGGTAGATGAGAGAATGGGGGACTATTAACTAGTTCTCTCATGAGACACGGAGGCAACGACCAGTTAGTTAGTACTCTGGTCACGACAGAATCACGCCTACGTGATTGCCACAGAGAAGAGTGCCACTCAATAGGAGAACGGCTGCTACAAGCGTGCTGATTGTAACGGCACGCAAAAAGCCGAAGGACGCATCAAGGTCCTTCCGCGTGCTGTGTAGTCACGCGTGTAGGAAAAGTCAGACTGGGGACTGACTTCGTAGAGAGCAGATCGTTTTAGTGTCGATAGGAGTTTTTGTGTAGCCAAAATAGATAAAGATTAGCAATAGGGTTAGGAAACTAGTGATAGGCAATTCTGTGGCTTTGTGTGTGATTTGATAGCGACTGTTTTGTAATTGTAAAGAGCCAACGGCAATAAAATGTACCATTTATTTCCTCTCACACGACTTGCAAGTTTCTTGTGTGGTGTGGGAGAAGTAATCCGATGATGCCTGACACATCAGTTGTTGACACTCTACGAGAAGTAGGTTGTTTACGAGAACCAAGTGATGATGTGAACCTACAACCATGGTCAGACTGCGAGAACAGCATGTTAAAAGAGGGGTGGCCAAACAAGAACACTATGCAGGAAGCAAAAGATGATTAATAAACCAACACAGAACTGGTGTCGTGAGCCGCTACATGCTGCGAGATTTACTAAGGAGGGGATCCGAGCTCTTGTGGACTGAATGGTTCGATGTACAATGAGGGTGATCTGACTAACTAACTGACATTACCATCGTCCCATCCAAGCGACTAAACTAACGTGCCAGCTTAATTAAATCTTAGTAAAACTAAATTATAAAAGGACAATTTAATATCAGCCAGCCACATCTTCAGACAACTTGCCGACATATGAAAACCAGCTGTTTACAGTAAGGCTGCAGACGTACACAAATCTGTATGCATCAAATCAAAACAGAGCCCGAAGCTCATGCAATTGGGGTGCTAAACAATCAACAAAATCTCGTATTTCTAAAACTTCAAATAATTAACAACAAACTAGTTGTATATCTTTTGCACGACGTCGCAGTCAACACCAACATTTTGGCTGTGTGTGATTTCTTGGCAAGTTTAAGTTTATTAGCTTGCCATTGTTTCCTGAACGACCCATATTCATACCATTGTATGAAAATCAACGTAAGGCGGTCTGCTTCCAAATCCGAATTCCGTTTGTAACACCTTTGCCTCAGCTCCAGCACATAATCATTACGATAATTAATAAGAACTTGTGATTGCCACACGTGCAGACGATGTTCTAAATTACACCAACGGGCAAATGAAAGAAGAAGAGGAACCCAAATTACGATAACAATTACTAGACTAAAATAATTGCCTATCATATAATTACGAAAGCAATTACGAGACTGGAATACTTGCCTATCATATAATTACGAAAGCAATTACTAGACTGGAATACTTGCCTATCATATAATTACGAAAGCAATTACTAGACTGGAATACTTGCCTATCATATAATTACGAAAGCAATTACTAGACTGGAATACTTGCCTATCATATAATTACGAAAGCAATTACTAGACTGGAATACTTGCCTATCATATAATTACGAAAGCAATTACTAGACTGGAATACTTGCCTATCATATAATTACGAAAGCAATTACTAGACTGGAATACTTGCCTATCATATAATTACGAAAGCAATTGCTAGACTGGAATACTTGCCTATCATATAATTACGAAAGCAATTACTAGACTGGAATACTTGCCGGACACATAATTACAATATAATGTATGTCACATAATATAATTACGATAACAAATACTAGATTGAAATACTTGCCTATCATAGAATTACGATTACAATGATTAGACTAATTTAATTGCCCACCGTGTACTTACGATAACAATTACTAGACTGAACTGCTTGCTGACCATATAATTACAATAACAATTACTGGACTGAAATACTTGTCGATCATATAATTACAATAACAATTACTAGATTAAAATACTTGCCTATCATATAATTACGATAACAATTACTAGACTGAAATACTTGTCTATCATATAATTACGATAACAATTACTAGACTGAAATACTTGTCTATCATATAATTACGATAACAATTACTAGACTGAAATACTTGTCTATCATATAATTACGATAACAATTACCAGACTGAAATACTTGCCTATCACATAATTACGATAACAATTACCAGACTGAAATACTTGCCTATCACATAATTACGATAACAATTACTAGACTGAAATACTTGTCTATCATATAATTACGATAACAATTACTAGACTGAAATACTTGTCTATCATATAATTACGATAACAATTACTAGACTGAAATACTTGCCTATCACATAATTACGATAACAATTACCAGACTGAAATACTTGCCTATCACATAATTACGATAACAATTACTAGACTGAAATACTTGTCTATCATATAATTACGATAACAATTACTAGACTGAAATACTTGTCTATCATATAATTACGATAACAATTACCAGACTGAAATACTTGTCTATCATATAATTACGATAACAATTACCAGACTAAAATACTTGCCTATCACATAATTACGATAACAATTACTAGACTGAAATACTTGTCTATCATATAATTACGATAACAATTACCAGACTGAATACTTGCCTATCATATAATTACGATAACAATTGCTAGACTAAAATACTTGCCTATCACATAATTACGATAACAATTACTAGACTGAAATACTTGTCTATCATATAATTACGATAACAATTACTAGACTGAAATACTTGTCCATCATATATTACGATAACAATTACCAGACTGAAATACTTGCCTATCACATAATTACGATAACAATTACCAGACTGAAATACTTGCCTATCACATAATTACGATAACAATTACCAGACTGAAATACTTGCCTATCACATAATTACGATAACAATTACTAGACTGAAATACTTGTCTATCATATAATTACGATAACAATTACCAGACTGAAATACTTTTCGATCATATAATTACGATAACAATTACTAGACTGAAATACTTGCCTATTACATAATTACGATAACAATTACCAAACTGAAATACTTGCCTATCACATAATTACGATAACAATTACTAGACTGAAATACTTGTCTATCATATAATTACGATAACAATTACTAGACTGAAATACTTGTCTATCATATAATTACGATAACAATTACCAGACTGAAATACTTGTCTATCATATAATTACGATAACAATTACCAGACTGAAATACTTGTCGATCATATAATTACGATAACAATTACTAGACTGAAATACTTGCCTATTACATAATTACGATAACAATTACCAAACTGAAATACTTGCCTATCACATAATTACGATAACAATTACTAGACTGAAATACTTGTCTATCATATAATTACGATAACAATTACTAGACTGAAATACTTGTCTATCATATAATTACGATAACAATTACCAGACTGAAATACTTGTCTATCATATAATTACGATAACAATTACCAGACTAAAATACTTGCCTATCACATAATTACGATAACAATTACTAGACTGAAATACTTGTCTATCATATAATTACGATAACAATTACCAGACTGAAATACTTGCCTATCATATAATTACGATAACAATTGCTAGACTAAAATACTTGCCTATCACATAATTACGATAACAATTACTAGACTGAAATACTTGTCTATCATATAATTACGATAACAATTACTAGACTGAAATACTTGTCCATCATATAATTACGATAACAATTACCAGACTGAAATACTTGCCTATCACATAATTACGATAACAATTACCAGACTGAAATACTTGCCTATCACATAATTACGATAACAATTACCAGACTGAAATACTTGCCTATCACATAATTACGATAACAATTACTAGACTGAAATACTTGTCTATCATATAATTACGATAACAATTACCAGACTGAAATACTTGTCGATCATATAATTACGATAACAATTACTAGACTGAAATACTTGCCTATTACATAATTACGATAACAATTACCAAACTGAAATACTTGCCTATCACATAATTACGATAACAATTACTAGACTGAAATACTTGTCGATCATATAATTACGATAACAATTACTAGACTGAAATACTTGCCTGTCATATAATTACGATAACAATTACCAGGCTAAAATACTTGCCTATCATATAAGGAGACGTGAGTGTCATAGCTAATTTCATATTTTGGCAGTGTGATCATAAGTTTCACTGTATTGTCCGGGTGTGCCTTGTGTTAATGTATGGTCATTTAGAAACGCATAGACAACAGAAAGGACGACAGTGATATAACGTTGAATAATGTCTGGACATGAAATGACCGATGACCGACTTAAATGTCTGTCAGAGTAATTGTCACTGGTATTCGTGGCCACCAAAACATTTGATAAAGTCAAACGCGATGAACTAATTAAAATTTTGGAAGATACGAACATTGATGGGAAAGATCTCAGAATAATAAAACATATTTACTGGAACCAAGTAGAGGCAATTAAAATTGGAAATAAAGAGGGCAATTAAGAACAAATAAAGCTAGGAGTAGGAAAGTGATGTGTCTTGTTACTGGATCTCACTCCCTCTATAGCGAAGTAATATTGAGAGAGATCAAAGAGAAGCCAGGAATACTAATAGGAGGTTTTAATATAAACAATGTACGCTATGCAGGTGACACCACTATTGATGGCGTATAATGCAAAAGTTCTATAACAATTGTTGGGCGTTGTAGTAATGGAGAGTACAAAGAAAGACTCTCAGTGAATATCAAGAAAACAATAACAATGGTGAAATCACAGAAAAAGGTGACACCAAACTGTGAATTAGAAATAGAAGGGAATATTCTTAACCAAGTGGATTATTTTAAATACCTAGGGCATTTATAACATCAGACAGAGGTTAAGAGCAGAATAGAGCAAGCAGCAGTTGCATTTCAGAAAATGAAGAGTGTCTTATGCAATATGTCACTATCATTCAATGTAAGAAAGAGAGTGCTAAATTGCTATATAGAACATGTTTTGCTGTCTGGCAGTGAATCTTGTAATGTAAATGATCACTTTAGGAAGAAATTGAAAGCGATAGAGACGAATATTGCGAATTATTTGGACTGCCAAAATAACCAACGAAGATTGCCTGAAAGAGGCTAGTGAAATTAGAATATTACATACAAATATATGAAAGAGACAAACAGCTTTCTTTGGTTATGTGATGAGAAGAGAGGCATTGGAGAACATCGTGACGACTGGACAGATCGAGGGGAAGAGATGCAGAGGCCGACCAAAAGAAATGAAGCTGGATGGATTGAGACGGTGGCATATAGGAATGTCAGTAGTAGAGCTGATACAGAAAACCAAAGAAAGAGATATGTTGAGAGACATGAACGCCCACGCCTGCTGGCGTGGCACTTGATGATGATGATCATGTAAGAAGAGGTGAGAGCTCATTTCATATTTTGTCAATGTGTTTATAAGATTCATTGTAATGTCCGTGTGTGCCTTCGTGTTAATGTATGGTCATTTAGAAAAGCATAGACAACAGAACGGACGATAGTGAAGTAACTAACGTGACTATTTTCTGGACATGAGATGAGCGATGACCGACTTAAATGTGTGTCAGAGTAATTGTCACTGGTGTTTGTGGCCAGCTAGGAACACAGGCCAAATCTTTCATATTTTCCTGAGCTAAAGAGTCGTGGTGCTAAATCTAAGCATTTGACAGATGTGCAGGAACACACACACACACACACACGCGCGCGCGCGCGCGCGCACGCACGGACGCACGGACGCACACACACACACACACACAATAAAACAAAACCAAGAAAGAAAGAAGAAAAGAGAAATATGATTAGTGATCTCCATTGCAATATATAATGAGAATAAGGGCATTGGAAAACTTTGTCAAATCCTGGAGAGATCAGTGGGAAAAGAAGCAAAGGCAAATTGAGACAACTGACACTGCATAGACGGAGACAGTGGGAAAGGGGGTTACCACCAACAGAAATGACTTGGACCACCATAGACCAGGATCTGTGAATACTCAGGAACACCTAAACCATTTCCCGGGGCTTATGACGATAACGATTGCAACATATCTACTCTAAATGTATCAGCATATTAATCATAGGAGAATGTGTTCGTTTAGAAACTTAAAGATCAGTGTTGCCTTCTATTAGTGTTCAACACTTAACATGATAGAAACCAGGATGTATGCTGCATTATCCTGACACGACCATGAGGAAGTCCTTGTATAGCCTCATTTACACTAGGTCTTTGTGGTGGGTATATTTCTGTAAATGACACAACAAGGACTTTAGGCTGCCATCACGATTTTTCTTGTTCATGTATATGAGGGTAGGTCAGAAATTCTGCACCACAATTATTATCTCTTTAACCATTAATAACACACATATAAAATTGTGTCACAATGTTCATGCACATGAGCAACAAACACTTCTACTCTCAACATAATCCAAATTAAATTTAACGGCTTTACACCATCTTGAAACAAGAGAATGCATCCCAGATCTGTACCACATTTTGTCCTGTTCTAGTAGCCATTTCTTCACTGCATTAATCACTCTCTCATTGTTTTCAAACTTTGTCCCACGGACAGCATTCTTAAGGGGACCGAAAAGATGGACATCGGATGGTGCCAGGTCTGGACTGTAAGGTGGATGGGGCAGTACATACCACCACATTTTGTCGATTGCCTCGCTTGTTTGCAAAATTGTGTGAGGACGCGCGTTGTCGTGAAGGATAAGCTGTTTCTCTCGATTTTTGTGAGGCCCAACCTGCAATAATGACGATTGAGTTTTATTTTGGTTTAGTGTTTTGATGTAAATTTCCGAATTGATGGTTCCAACTTTATTGCAGCACATCCACGAGAATAACCTCATCAATGCCCCCAAAAATAAATGAGCATGACTTTACCGGCTGATGGAGTTGTTTTGAATTTTTTTCCTCGCTGATGATTGAGAATGATGCCGCTCCATTGACTGTCTTTTTGTTTTCGGCTCAAAATGATGAACCCAAGATTTGTCTCCTGTCACAGTGTTTGACAAAAAACATTCCCATCTGTCTTGAACCGCCGTAACAATTCCGAGCAAACTGTTATCCATTGGGCCTTATGAACCTCTGCGAGAGCTAGAGGAACCCATCTTCACAAACCTTAGAATAACCCAGGTTTTTAAAACTTGCAATCACACTACCTTTGCGTATTGAAAGCTGCATGGACAATTGTTGACTTGTGATTCACCTGTCTCTTTGAATCATGATGTTAGCATGTTCCAATATGATCCGGCCGTGGCTGTGGCACGACGTGTGGCTTATCAGCCAGCTCTACATCTCTTCTTGCAGAAACAACAACAATCTCTGCGCCCAGCGACTAACCGTGCTTCTATCAACTACAAACAAGCATACACAAGCGTTTACAAATGTTAACAACAGTTCTCTGAGATCAACAATTCTATTACAATCCTCTGCATGTAACGTCCATCATTAATATCTGCCATTTCAACGGTTTTGTGTCTCGTTTAGAATTGGTTTACAGAAGTGCAATTTGGTATACACATTGAAGAGATTATAAACTTAAATTGGTGCAAAGTTAATGCTTCTATTATTATTATCAGCTGGGATAATATTTGTGGACCATACCTTTCTGACTTACCCTCTTATTTCTGTCATCACGTTGCAGGTTTTTTGCTCTCGTTTGTTTTAACTGGCCACGAATATTAGTGAAAATTAGGCTGACACTTTTCTATTTTGGTCGAGTCCAGATTTCTCTCCTTGTATACTTCTTTCTTCCGGTCTCTCTGGCCGAGAGGTTACAACACTTTCTCCGTAATCCTGTTTATCACTCAGTCTCGTAGCGGGCGAGAGCTGGGAGCGGTTCTACCCCCGCTGGTGACTTGCGGGATAACTGAGCCGGCCGCTCAGAAAGCAATGGCAAACTACTGAGCGTAATCTTGCCAAGAAATCAACAGACAGCTGAAAGATGCTGCTGTTGACAGCGATGTCCTGTAAAGGATATGCGAATTTTAAAAAAAAATACTTCTTTCTATCACAGTGGTTCTCAACCTTTTTTGGCCCGTGCCCCCCTTCACCATATTTTCAGAACGTCATTCCCCCCCCCCCCCTTCCTATCAAAAATTTGGCCCGTGCCCCCCCCCCCCCTTTCACCATATTTTCATAACGTCATTGCCCCCCCCCTTTCATATTTCCTACTTAAAAATCCCCCCACCCCTACACAGTATACGTAAAAGTGGAAGGTAAATTTAATAGCATATACTAAAACAAGTCTAGACATCCACATAAAACGTGATTTGTAGGTCTACTTAGTTTATAAAATTAATTTTAGAAGGATGAGACGTACATAACTGTAAAGTATGAAAGGTAAAACAATATCAAGTAATGGGTTCTTGTATTAACGCGATCTTTAAATCGTTATCATTCTTCCCCCCCCCCCCTGGAAACCCTAAAATTCCCCCCTGGGGGGGGGGGGGGGGAATTCCCCACCGGTTGAGAACCACTGTTTTAGCTGTTGTTTTAACTGTTCACAAATATGAAAGAGAATTCCACCTGTTTATGTCGGTCCAAAGGAGCGGCTGACCGAGCGGATAGAATGCTGAATTCTCCTTCAGGAGACCCGGGTTCGAATCCTCGGTAAGGTGCGGATTTTTTTTTCTGACGGTGGCAAAAAGAAAACCCTAACCTGCACAGTTCGTGGCGACTGCACTAGCCAGGCGGCCTTAATTCCTCAGGCTCAAAGGCTCCCCTGCCATACACCGCAAGGTACTATATTGACAGTAAATGACAGTTTTGACAGTTGTGTCGGTCCAGCAACAAGCACAAACACATAAACAGCTTACGTGGACTTTAGGCTGGGGTCCTGATTTTTCTCGTGCTTGTAGATTGTTTTCATCATTTAGCAGATCCTCTGATTTTTATTTTTTTTTGAACGGCCACGAAAGCACTGATAATTACGCTGAAACGTTCTGATGTTGGTACAGTCCTCACTGTTCTCGTTCTTGTATATTTCTGTGATCATTTAGCAGATTCCCTGATCTGGACTGTTTTCTAACTGGCCACGAATACCAGTGAGGATTACGCTAAAATGTATTTATGTCGGTTCGGCCAAGATGTTTTCTTGTTCTTGTATGTCTCTTTCAACATCAGGTAGCAGGTTCTTAGCTTAGTGTTGCTCTCATCACGGCGCGTCGATAAGCATCTCGATCTCTTACAGTCGTTCTCGCCTCATACACTCTCGTGCCCAAGGTGTCTGCAATGTCCTGAGTCCTATCTTTGTACTAGTCGACCCCTGTCTCTCCCCACAGGAACCATGCCCCCCATCACTGTTCTCTCTAATCCAGTTTGACTTCTATATGGCCACATTATTTGAGTTTTCGAGACATTATACTGTTTATAGGCCAATTGTTTTGGATGTTCAAATCTTCAGAATTTCAATATGTTTCTTCTTCTTTGTCCATGATATTCTAATAATTTGTGGGTAGCTTTTGATTTTAAAGCTCTCAGTTTTCTTCTTTAGTGATTTAGCTAATGGTCCATGACTCACTCCCTAATGTTGTGGAAGGAACTATGGTCCATGACTCAGATCCGTATGTTGTCACAGGAACGACGGTCAATGACTCAGATCCGTATGTTGTCACAGGAACGACGGTCAATGATTCAAATTCGTATGTTGTCACGAGAACGATGGCCCATGACTCACATCCATATCTTGCCACAAGAAAGATGGTCCACGACTCACACCTTAACGTTGCTACAGGAAAGATTGTCCATGACTCACGCCCTAATGTTGCCACAGGAAAGATGGTCCATGACACACGCCCTAATGTTGCCGCAGGAAAGATGGTCCGTGATTGACATCAGTATGTTGCCACAGGAAAGATGGCCCATGACTCACACGCAACCTTTGCCACTGGCAAGATGGTCCATGACTCACACCCAGATGTTGCCACAGGCAAGATGACCCATGACTCACACCCAGATGTTGCCACAGGAAAGATGGTCCATGACTCACACCCATCTTTTGCCACAGGAAAGATGGCCCATGACTCACACCCAACTTTTGACACAGGCAAGATGGTCCATGACTCACACCCAGATGTTGCCACAGGCAAGATGGCCCATGACTCACACCCAGATGTTGCCACAGGCAAGATGACCCATGACTCACACCCAGATGATGCCACAGGCAAGATGGTCCATGACTCACACCCAGATGTTGCCACAGGCAAGATGGTCCATGACTCACACGCAGATGTTGCCACAGGCAAGATGGTCCATGACTCACACCCAGATGTTGCCACAGGCAAGATGATCCATGACTCACACCCAGATGTTGCCACAGGCAAGATGGTCCATGACTCACACCCAGATGTTGCCACAGGCAAGATGGTCCATGACTCACACCCAGATGTTGCCACAGGCAAGATGGTCCATGACTCACACCCAGATGTTGCCACAGGCAAGATGGTCCATGACTCACACCCAGATGTTGCCACAGGCAAGATGGTCCATGACTCACACCCAGATGTTGCCACAGACAAGATGATCCATGACTCACACCCAGATGTTGCCACAGGCAAGATGGTCCATGACTCACACCCAGATGTTGCCACAGGCAAGATGATCCATGACTCACACCTAGATGTTGCCACAGGCAAGATGGTCCATGACTCACACCCAGATGTTGCCACAGGCAAGATGGTCCATGACTCACACCCAGATGCTGCCACAGGCAAGATGGTCCATGACTCACACCCAGATGTTGCCACAGGTAAGATGACCCATGACTCACACCCAGATGTTGCCACAGGAAAGATGACCCATGACTCACACCCAACTTTTGCCACAGGAAAGATGACCCATGACTCACACCCAGATGATGCCACAGGCAAGATGGTCCATGACTCACACCCAAACGTTGCTACAGGAAAGATGGTCCATGATTCACGCCCTAACGTTGCGGCAGGAAAGGTGGTCCGTTATTGACATCAGTATGTTGCCACAGGAAAGAGGGTCAATGACTCACACCCATCTTTTGCCACAGGAAAGATGACCCATGACTCACACCCAGATGTTGTCACGGGAAAGATGGTTCGTGACTCACACCCAGATGTTGTCACGGGAAAGATGCATGTTCTCAACAAGCACAAAACTGTACATCGACTTGTTTGCTAGCGTTGTAACCTAGACACTTAATACAGTTCAGGTCATTAGTTTAGAGAAAGCAGAGTAAAACATCGACCTCGCTCAATGGGTACTCCACCTCGCCCATCTTGTATTCTAGCGGAGGGAAGGGAGCATCTTATTTCTCCATTGATAGAGGATATCCCTATCTCGCCACCCCAAATTAGTAAACTAACACGTGTTGCATTTGCTTGCTGCTAACCTGTGGGATCCGTGGTGGCGTAGTGGTAACGCTCTCTCCTGCTGATTCGGCGGCCATGCATTCGACTCCCCATCTAGAAGTATGTTTAAATGTTATGTAGACTCCCAGGTCTGCCCAGTATAATATATGTTCAAGACAATGCTGGGGGAGGTCAGAAGTAAAGTTATCCGGTGTGATGCTGCCAACTTCACCCACGGAGCGGCCATATGTCTGTAAAGTTATAGGCCTGACAGTGCACGTCCACTGCGTCCATGGTGTTTAAATGGACTTTTTGTTTTACTGACTTACTGCTAGCATAGCTGCTGTTGCCCTCACTGTTGCATTGCTGCTGTTGTTATTGTTGCTCTTACTGGTGTATTGCTGCTGTTGTAACTATTGCTCTTACTGGTGTATTGCTGCTGTTGTAACTATTGCTCTTACTGGTGTATTGCTGCTGTTGTTATTGTTGCTCTTAGGTGTATTACTGCCATTGAAACTATTGCTCTTACTGTTACATTGATACAGCAATTGTGGCTGTTATCACTATTGCTGCTGTTGTTACTGTTGTTGCTGCTGTTGTTACTGTTACTATTGTTGCTGCTGTTGTTTATGTTAACACTGTTGCTGCTGTTGTTTCTGTTAACACTGTATTAAAGTTACTGCTTTTTTGTGTTACTGGTGTTGTTACTGTTACCACGGTTACTGCTGTTGTTATTGTTATCACTGTTACTGGCGTTATTACTGTTGTACTATTGTTACCACAATTATCGCTATTGTTAAAGCTAAGTTACTGTGCCTACTGTTACTGCTGCTCTTACTGTTGCGGGTATTTTATAACTAATGCTGCTGCTGTTACTGTTATATTATTATTACCACTGTTATTGTATAGTTACTGTTACCACTGTTACTGTAGAGTTATTATTACAATTGTTACTGTAAAGTTACTGTTACCACTGTTACTGTGGAGCTATTGTTACCACTGTTGCTTAGAGTGATTGTTACGTCTGTTACTGCAGGGTTACTGTTACTACTGTTTCTGTAGAGTTATTGTTACCACTGGTACTGTAGAGTTACTGTTACCACTGTTACTGTAGAGTTACTGTTACCATTGTTACTTTAGAGTTACTGTTACCACTGTTACTGTAGAGTTATTGTTACCACTGTTACTGTAGAGTTATTGTTACCACTGTTTCTGTAGAGTTATTGTTACCACTGTTACTTTAGAGTTACTGTTACCACTGTTACTGTAGAGTTATTGTTACCACTGTTACTGTAGAGTTATTGTTACTACTGTTTCTGTAGAGTTATTGTTACCACTGTTACTGTAGAGTTACTCTTACCACTGTTACTGTGGAGCTATTGTTACCACTGTTACTGTAGAGTTATTGTTACTACTGTTTCTGTAGAGTTATTGTTACTACTGTTTCTGTAGAGTTATTGTTAACACTGATACTTTAGAATTAATTAACTCTGTTATTGTTTCTGTTACTGCTGTTATTACTATCTATCTTTCTGCTTGTGTATTTGTCTATCTGTATGTCTGTCTGTGTGTTTGATTATCTATCTATCCATGTGTCCGGTTTTACCCTAGATACTAATTATCGGGATCTGTGGCGAAGATTACGATCGCAGTTCGTAATCCCACATTCCGCGTTCGAAACACAGCTGCGGGAGACTTGGCAGCAGACCGCATTGCGTTGGTTTTCAAACAATAGTATGGGTACCGGACATTCAGAAAGCAATAGCAAACTACTGTACGTAAATTTTCAAAAAAAAATGTCACAAACAGCCAAACAATGCTGGGGTTGACTACGAGGACCTGTAAAGGATATGCAACTAACCAACTAATGATCCAGGATACAATTCAACGTGTAGAAAATTCTTCCAGCAGGATTTGCATACAGCACTGAGGGATATCACACAATCACCTCTTCAGATACAGTTACATCCTGCTTCTTATCTCCGGAGCTTGTTATTTCCCGTCAGCAGGATGTCCCTCTGGGCAACTCTATGTCACGCGGATTAGTGCCCTGGTAATGTCAGGACGTTAGCACTCCGGCAGAGGTTCCTCACTATTCAGAGGCAAGATGATCGACGTCATTGCACCGAGTTTTATCCCTTATGGCTCTGTCTCTTTTTCCAGGGCGTCAGGCTGAAAGCGTCGTTCAAAGCACGAACTCCGTAGCTCCAACGACGACCTCCGGGGAGTCTGGGGAGAAAAATTGCACTCGCGAACGGATCGACATAGGCCGGAATCGAACCCACAACCTTCGGAGCGCCACGTAGGAAGCGCAACCACTTCGCCACGTAGACTCCCGCCTGTTATGAAACTGCAAGCCACTTGAAGTGTCTTCTTCTTCTTCTTCTTCTTCTTCTTCTTCTGTTTTCTGTTCTTGCCTATTGGTATATAAAAATGTAGGACAGCGCCATACGTTCAGCACAACTCAGGATGTGTTAAAGAGGTCTAATATTACAATTCCAAAAAATCTAAACATTCTTCCTTAGTGTTTGTGAATGTGTTTTTTTTTTTTTTTTTCCGTACGGTCACTTTGAAATCAACCTTAGTCCACGAGCGTGCCTCTAGTGCACTAGACTGACACTTGCATGTGGATTAGTTTTCCCTTTCACCAATGTCCCTCGCCATCAGGCGAACCAACTCCGACTTTGGGATACTTGTAATTTACGTCCCCAAGACATGGACGGGAAGTCAACATTTTAGTCAAACTGACCGGTGTAGGGGTTGATCCCACTGCCTCGGCATCGGCACATTAGTAGTGTAGGGTTAATGTTCGCATCCGCACGTTGCCACAGAACTAAACTCGTGACCGAAAAACAACGTTACGAATGCCAAAGGTTAAAGGACAAGCTCCCACGTGCTGGCATAAAAGGGTATTAAGGGAAAGCCTCCACAGCATGTTTTCTGACTGCTGAAACTGAGTTCAACCAGACGCCGCAAGGAAACCTACCCAGGAGGCTCGGAAACAGAGTCAAAATGAACACAAACAATTGCATTTCCTTGTTGGGGACGTTGCAATCAACCCCATGTAGAATTTTCCAATTTTACTTTCAGCAGTAGCGAAATCCTAGGACTGCCATAGTAACTAACAACGACTGCCTGAAAGAGGCTAATGAAAATAGAACATTATATACAACAATAACCAGAGACAAATTGCGTTTTTTTTTTGGTCATGTGATGAGAAGAGAGACATTGGAGAACACCGTGACAACTGGAAAGATCGATGGGAAGAGAGGGTGAGGCTGACCAACAGAAATTATGCTGCATGGATTAAGTCGGTGACATGGAGGAATATCAACAGCGGAGTTGATCCAGGAAACCAAAGACCGAAATCTGTGGAGATTCATTAACGCCTACGCCAGCCAGCATGGCACTTGATGATGATGTGTTTGAAATTACACATTCTGAACGAGAAGTCCAACTGACCAGTGTGTGGAAGGAAGCCATTTCTCCACCATCAGCGCAAAGGACGTTTAAGCGCTGCCTGGAACAATTTGGCAGCATTGATTGATTGATTGATTGATTTAGGAACCGACATAACAGCATTCGGAGCATTCCCATAAGCGCTCCGTCCCCATCCTCAGAAGCCAGTGAAGAGTTCCAACCCCAATAGTACCAGTAGCAATCTGATTATATGTGCGTCTCGCCTTTCCTCTAAGCGTCAAGCATCGGCCAGATCCCCTCGTCACTCCACGCTGTCGCATTCTTGCCAGACCATGGTGATCCATTTGCTCCTCCGAGGTGTACACGTGCTCCCACAAGGCCGCAACCACGTCTGCCTTATCATGCATCAATACTCCACCAAGTTTTGCAGAGCCAGCCAATCTGTCTGCCTGTTCATTCCCCATTACACCAGCATGCCCCGGAGAAAATATCCAGACGATGCTTGCCACCCGTGACTTCCGAAGCGAAGCAAGCCACTCGGCACGAAGCTTGCCAGTCCTCACCCTACTCAGCATGCTTTCTGAGTCAGTTACAATCACGATGTGTGTGTGTATCGTATTCTCCATCCAGCAGAAAGCTGCACTGACTGCCTCCACCTCCATTCTTAAGCTAGATGTTGTGGTATCATATGCCAGGCTCTCCTGCACCAAACGTCGACCATTAGCCTTTGCCAAGAAACCCCAGGCACTTCTACTACCTCTCAACACCGAACCATCTGTGTAGATAATCACATCACCCGGGCGAGCATTATCCTGAAGTTGCTGGATTTCCACTTCCGTGGCCCCTGCTGGCCACTCCCTGCACTCCCGGCTCAATGTGATTATAACTCTGCACAAGTCTGACTGCTCCGCTGGCACTCTGACCCACTCCTCTCCTCGCCTAATGTTCTCCAAGGGCACACCTGTCTGATCGTATCCTCCGCCTGAGCCATCCATGATTTCCCTCTTATCAGTCGCTGGCCTTTAACTGCGTCCAGCGCCTCATGCAACGGGTGATCTGTGTCAGCAGCTACTCTGAGGTATGCCTTCGCCTGCATCACCTTGAGCCTACCAGCAACAGTCGGCAAACCAAGGATTACCGCATACACACCTCTGGGGCGTCTCTGGTGCATCCCAGAATGACCCGCATAGCCTCGTTCTGTATGCGCTCCAATCTCACCAGCTGACTCTTTGAGACAGTGAGCAGTCCTAGTCCATAATCAATCGCTGAGAGGATCAAGTGCTGGTATAGTCTGAAAAACATTCTCTGCTCTATGTCCGTTGCAGCCATAGTTTTAAGTATGTTGAGTCTCATTTGAGATCTTGTCACAACCGTCTCCACATGATCCTTGAAGGACAGGCTCCTGTCAAATGTGATTCCCAGATACTTCAGTTTGTTCTCTCTGTTGACGCTTCCACCATCTATCGTGAGGCTTGGAACATCAGCTCTCACAATCCTGTTGTCCAGAGAGCAGCACAAAACAGCCGCCTTTTCCTGGTGAATGACAGCACCCATGGCAGCAGTGAGATCGGAGTAAATCGGCAGGAGAGTGCAGTAATGTGGAGGCAATACTTATCGGGCTTCTAAGTAAAGTGAGATAGGGGAAAATCGTCAGGAGAGTGCAGTAATGTGGAGGCAATACTTATCGGACTTCTATCTCGGAGCCCAGGTCGATTTTTGAACATCTGAATTCACCCAGCTGTGGATCCGACCCCGGGCTTCCAGGTCCGCAGAGGAGTGTCTAGCCACTACGCCGCCGAGGCTTCCATCGGCTTCTAACTGCGTTTGTATATTTCTTCATTCACAACTAGATGTTGGGTATGGCCATGAGATGTGTGATCTCGCTGGTACTGTTCGTCATTGCCATGCAAGTCATTCTGGACCATTCAATTCATCCAGTGGAGTTGAAAGTATGGAGCTGTGAGTTCAAAGATGGCTGGTAAGGCTTATTTTGGCTCGAAATGTTCTTTGACAATGTGGGAAAAGATTGCTTGACGTTCCAGGAGGCGGATCTCCTGCAGTGGATCTTTTTTTTTTTTTTTTTTGTGAAGATTTTTCCCCCACAGCCCTTGCAGTCCTATTTGCTTCACAAGTGACTACATCCTTGTGTAATGATGTACGCCACGAATTTCAGTCTTTGGCAGTAATCTCCCAAGCGTCGTGATGAATTCCAACAACTTTTAATGAGATCTTCAGTGTCTTTAAAGTTACCAGTGTCCTTTGCCATCAGGCGAACACACTTCGACTTCAGAGGTACTTGTAATTTACGTCCTTCAAG
Organism: Cepaea nemoralis; assembly: GCA_014155875.1. Lineage (NCBI taxonomy): Eukaryota > Metazoa > Mollusca > Gastropoda > Stylommatophora > Helicidae > Cepaea > Cepaea nemoralis. Next base: position 23,895 of record JACEFZ010016019.1, read on the forward strand.
TCAAGGACGAGAAGTCAACAATTTAGTCCAACTGACCGGTGTATGGGACGAACCCACTGGCGCCCTTATCCATTCCACTATGCTGGCCCAAACTAGCAGGGTATCTGGTGGTGGTCCAAGATGTCGACCAGAGAATTCAGAGACACGGTAGATGACAGAAGAGAGCAAAGGTTCTTGCGACAATCTACACACACCCAGTGTATGTCAGGGGAAGGATCCTTGCAGAAGTCCCTGATCTGGAGCAATATATGGCAGGTGAAGCCCTTAAGACAAAGTCTAAATAAAGCTATGACACAGAATCAGATGGTAACGTGGCCAAATGGGGAAAGTCCGGTAATGCATCATTTTCCCATTCTCTAGAGAACTCTTTCGGATACGTATTTTCTGCGTGTAAGGTTGTCATCGCCCAAGGCAGATTCACATGGCGAGACAACAAAGATATCTCTGAGCTAGTAGTCATAGTGCATTTAGCGAGATTATGTAAAGCATGTGCATGACAAGTAAAGTAAAGCTGTGGTCGAGCCAATTCACTTCGTTACCGCTAGATGAAGAGCACAAAGTAAAGTCAGCTAGTCTGCAAAGTAGCCGCCCATCCTTGAGAACTGGGAGTTGGCACTAGGGCTGAAGGGCTAAAGATGATATCCTGACGTAATCAGGAAGTCTTAGAAAAGACCAAAGACTGTAGCGGACTCCTGGTCCGCTCCATGGAGATAGTCGCCCAGGATAAACCGAGAATCGAGAAGCAACACATCTTCAAGGTGAAAATAGTATAGTGACCAGGTCACCCTTATGAAATAAGGTGATTGTGCAGTCAGAAAATTCGCCGTAGAGGTGGGAACTAAAGGTTTGGTTTTCAGTTCCACGTGCGATGATGTACTTGTAACTGTGACTATAAGAACAGTCGAGAGAACTCATTAGCTGAAATATGGACAAGGTTGCGGATAAAGCCTCGTGCTGACTCAGGAGCAACCGGGTTAACTAACATGACAAATAGAGAAGTAGTAGTGTAGCCCAAGGCTTTGTAATTCACATTGCAGCCTAGTCAGGCTCTCACAACCTAACGAGTAACGAAACGAAACTTTACTCTCGCATGACACCATGTCAAATCAGAAAGCTGCACTTTAGCCAGGATACCTGCTGAGTGGAAGGTATTCCACAACGCAGTGGACATCAACATAGTGATATGACGTCCGAACTCCCAACACCTGCCAAGCCGCGACAGCAGTCGCCGACGACAGAGCGCGTTGTTTGCTAGGGTCGCTTTACGCAGTACAAATAATGAAGAGGAGAAAGAAGGGCCCAGCCTATGAACACAGTGGTAATAGCCGATAGGGAAAGCTGGCTTCCCCTGGGCGGCTGCAGAAATGCTACTCCGTTAGCTGTTGTCAGGATGCGAAGAAGGCAATATGACGGCAACAGTATTTATTGTGGTATGGCGAATGCAAATGCGGTGACAACTGGGGGAAAGAAGCTGACTTTCTCCTGACCAGCTCAAAGATGTCACGAGAAGAAATTTAATCTCAATGAATCGACTGCGTGTCGTTTACGTCCCCGAGGTCAAGCTGGTTGTCTGATAGTAACATGTAGATCAGAATTTGTGGGGCGATTGCAAGCAACGGTGGACATTAGTCTTTGAACTGGCTTACAGACTGTGGATTCATGATCAGCATAAGCCTTGTCAAATGATTTAGACGTTTATGTCTATCCACAAATCTATGTCCCTGGTGATATGGATACATTTTATTAATGAATTTTTTCTATGCCATGATCTTATAGCACTAAGCATTATTTATCTCGCTGGTTTCCTCTTCGACAGCTGATCTTCCCAGTCGTCTCGATGTTCTCCCATGCGCATCTTCTCACTATATGACCACAGCACACCGCTTCACTCCTTCTTATAGCTGTGCACAATGCTCTACTTTCATTAATCTCCTCCAGGCAATCGTTGTTGGTCACCCTGGCAGTCCAATGTACTCGCAACATCCCTAATTGTTGGTCACTCTGTCCGTCCAAAGTATTCGCAACATTCCTCGTTGTTGGTCAGCCTGGCGTCCAAAGCACTCGTAACATCCCTAGTTGTTGGTCACTCTGGCTGTCCAAGGTACTCGCAACATCCCTCACAGAAACCAATCTCCGCGGCCTCTAAGTACATTCCTAGTTACCTTCAGCAAGCCCGAAGTAGTACCTCATAAGTCGGAGTGGGTTCACCTGACGCAGTGGGACACTGACAATAGGGAAAGCGAATCCACACACAAACATCACTCCAGTGCTTCTATAAGTATTAGCAGATGTATGGATTACGCTTGAATTCAAAGCGGGCGAACGCAAAGAAAACACCTGTGAGGGTTCATCAAAATTAGTATGAAGAAAAGAGGCCGAAACATTCATAGACGGGGAATTTGGTGCTTCCGGCTACCAAAAGCCTCATGCTGTATTTCCTCCGAGTTTAGTGTACACTCCAACAGAAAAAAAGCATGTTCTCAAAACTGTTACTTCTAATATTTGCTTGCTTGCTACTGCACATAAAACGTATCTGTCCCGACCTACATTAACGGACTCACAAAAATGTCTCCGCAAAGAAAAGTTTCAGAATCCCCGGACTTGATAAACAAAATAAGGACGTTTGCACTAAAACACTTTAGAGAAATTAAAACAGGATGTAATGGTTCGGTTCGCCTTACACACAAGTCAGGTTGAAGTGTACTTTAAAATATGATTTTAACAGTGTGCAGGGTTTAATTTAAGGCTCATATTGATTTTTTTTTTTCATTTTTCTGTCTGTCTGTTTGTCTATATGTCTGTCTGTCTGCTTGCCTGTCTGCCTGCCTGCATGCCTTCCTGCCTGCCTGTCTGTCTGTTTGCAGGTCTGTATGTCCGAATGTATGTTGGTAGGTCTGTCCTCTTGTCTGTCTCTTAATGAGATCCAATCCTTTCCCAAGAGAATCATTCACACACATATAGAAATATACACATATTCATTCATTCATTCATTCATTCATTCATTCATTCATTCATTCATTCAGTAGCATGCCCTTTGCAGAACCTCGCTCCCATAACAACCTTCCAGGAAACCTCTCGATCATAAGCAAGATGTCCCGTGTCCTATACACGCATCTGGAGATCATCCGCCACATTCTGCACCCATCTTCTCTTTGGCCTTCCTCTTCCTCTCTTCCCGGGCATAACCCCTCAATTATTGTTTTCTCCAAACATACATGACGTTTCAAGTGACCAAAATATTTCAATTTTCTTTGTTTTATTGCGTTTAGTAGCCAACCTTCTTCAATATTCAGATCTTGTCGTATGCAAGTACACATATACTCATACATGTTCACACTTTAATTCACACACATAAAGACACATATATGCACACGGACGAACCTGCACGCAATGACATACATTCATACACAGATGTACAAAAATGAGACAAGATCTGTTATATTATTATTATGCATTGCTAAGATATGCTGTGTAATGTTATGTCGAATGGCGCAACAGAACATTGGGCATTCCGTGCATGCTCAGTCTTCTGACCCAGCAGCCATCCCAAAGTTAGTTAGCTGGTTAGTCCAAAGATCATCCTCATTGCACATAGAATATTCAGTCCATAAGTGCTCAAATCCCCTCCTCAGCAAATCCCGCAGCGTGTAGCGGCTAACGATACTAGTTCTGTGTTGGTTTATTAATCTTCTTTGGCTTCCATAGTGTTCTTGTTTGGTCACATCTCTTGTAACTTACTGTTCTCGCAGTCTGACTATGGCTGTAGATACAGTCATCACTTAGTTCTGACAAAGACTTCTCGTAGATCATTCAATATATCAGCCCAGTCCATGGCTCGGCCGCCTTCCACAGTAGCCTTACCTGCAAGCCTGTCAGCCTGTTCATTTCCTTGGACATCCGCATGCCCAGGTATGAAAATGAAACTAATCTTTGCCAGCCGTGATCGCTCCATCCCAAGGTATGTCTGCCCACTGTTCCCATGAGGAGTTCGTTATGATATCTCCTCTATTGACCTCGTATTCGGTATCGACATACTAGTACAACATATTAGACAGATCAATATTAGTTAGTTAGTTAGTTAGTTAGTTAGTTAGTTAGTTAGTTAGTTAGTTAGTTAGTTGTTTGGTTGGTTGGTTGGTTGGTTAGATGTTTAGTTAGTTGGTTAGTTAATTAGTTAGTTAGTTAGTAGGTTAGTTAGTTAGTTAGTTAGTTAGTTAATTAGTTAGTTAGTTAGTTAGTTAGTTAGTTAGTTAGTTAGTTAGTTGGTTGGTTATTTGGTTGGTTGGTTGGTTGGTTGGTTGGTTAGTTTAGTTTAGTTTGGCTGGCTGGCTGGCTTGTTAGTTAGTTAGTTAGTTAGTTAGTTAGTTAGTTAGTTAGTTAGTTAGTTACTTGCGATTCCAACTTCACGGCAGACGATCGCCCCATTATGCTCCATTCCTGTGCGAGTGAATACAACATAGAATGCTCCTCATGGCCCTATATGAAAAGTGGAACAGACAGGACAAACCAACAGCCCGCACAGGTACACCGAAAGGACCGAATGGCCGTGGCAACCTAGAGCATAATGCGTCAATCAAGACCAGCATTTAAACACACAAGCCACAAATAATATGTTGCACGATTTATTTACTGGTATATTTCGCTGCATCTCGCCAGGTTCATGCGGCAGAGTTATATATCATATGAAAAGAATAAATGAATAATACTTAAGCTGAAACAAGTAAAATACATAGTCACAGGTATTGTTCGAATATGGATTATCGGTTATCACCACGGTAATTTCAACTGTATAACGAACTCTTTGTATTTGGACAAAACCGGATGGAACCGCCTAATTGCTAAAGCCTCGCTATATTTGTGCAATCGTTTATTTTTCTTAGAATACAGTATACTAAACGCTTCTTCTTTGTTCACGTTATGACCGTATTTTATTAGTTGTTGAGAAATCGACGAGAACGGTGCTTTATAGCCTTTCGACTGCACATGGATTCCTGAAGACTGATTAACTCTCTTTCCCACCCACACTAGTATATGTTTAACTACTCGATTTGCTAAGTGTCTTTCCGTTCTACCTATGTAAGTTGTTTGACACTCACACTGGAATTGATAAATACAGTTTGATTTAGTGTAGGGAGACAATGATTCTTTTACAGCCAGACAATACATCCTACAGCATAAGGTGTGTGGCTTCTGTGTTTACATTCACAAAGGAATTCATTGTTTTGAAAGACCAGCATCCGGAAAACTCACTTCGGACAATGTGAGTGCGTCCTTAGGCTACATCCAGAATACGCCCTGCTCCTTGAATCCAGATTGTCGACAATCCAGTTGTCAAATCCATTATAAGCGAAAGAACCGACATTATCCCACAGATTTCGACAGGGATCATCAACGCCACTCATTGTTCGTTTACCTTCCCGGCTACTTGACCGGGAATTTCCCACCGCATAGGAAAGATAGTGCGCAGTTGGAACGTCATTTATGCCATATGCCATTTGATGTCATCCGGGGCGTTTTTATTACAAGTGATGGGTCAGCTTGGCTGTTAGGTTTTTAAACTTCGTGTGACCCTATTGACCATGTAAGGAGCAGTTTAGCGCAGTGGATAGCACGCTAGTCTGTCGATGCGGTGGTCGTTTGTTTGGATCCCTATTCTTTCTTTTTTTTTCGTGTTTTTTTTTTCCATCACAGATTGTGAGAATTTTACAGATTTTTTTGCCCTGGTCATGCGGGAGTGCGGGGGAATGAACAGGCTGATAAGCTGGCAGAGAATGCACCTCTTGGTGGTAGATTACCTATGGAAAAGGAAGAGGTGGTCGAGCGCCCGTGTGACCAAGTGGAAAAGGCAAGGGAAAAGATTGAAAACACGTATGTTGAAAGAAACATTGCGGGGGATTGGCAGGGTTTCTGGATAAAATGCAAAACTGAGCGGGAAGACATGGAAAACTTTCAATCAGATAGTGTTGGGAAGGATTAGTAGTATGACTCTTCGCTGGCTGCTGAACGAGGGGACGGAGCGCATATTGAAATGTCCTGAGTGCAGTGATGTCGGTTCTTAGTTCAACTCAACTCAACCCGTATCCCTATTGAAGCGGGAATTATTTTAAATTTTTTTCGAATCCCAGAACGACCTTGACTAAGTACCAGAAAATGTTCTGAGAAATAAATGCGGCAGAGGTGAAAAAGCCCTTATCATCCATTGTGTGTCTACTGTCTATAACAGTGTGGGACTCGCACCGTATATCTAAAAGCCCGTGTATTAACGAGGCTCACAATTGAAGCAATGAATAGTAACACTGGCACATATCAGGCATGTCGTAAGTGGTTACTAAAAAATGGTTGTACTTGAGCATGCAATTCAATTGTCATCATCATCATCATCATCCTCTTTTACCATTGAGCTTCGTGGGGAAGATAGTTGACGTTTCATCACCTGATCCGTGGCACTGGATAGTGTCGTTCCATGTGAATGTACAATGTTTTGATGTCGTCAATCCAGTTTCTTTTCAGGCGCTCTCTTGCTGTCGTATCAGTCCGTCTTTGAAATGGCATCATTGCTGGTAGTTGATGGTGTTGCATTCTAACGAGATGGCTAAACCATTGGATCTTCTGCCTTTCAATATATGTGGCACAAGGTGTTGGTTCCACTGCTCTCTGACAACATCATTTCTTACTAGGTTTTGGATAGTTCTGTTGGCAGTTCTTCTCAAGCATCTCATCTCGCAGGTGTCAAATTGTACGTAAAGGTGATGTAGATAGCGATTTGGCTATTCAATAATGAAGAAACATTCAACTACAAAATTCAACCAACCATGAACAAGTAACGTAAAGGGAACAAATATACTCAGCCAACCATGAATAAAAGTTCTTCTAGAAAAGATATGACGCAAGCGGAGAAAGCCGTAAGGAGTTCGGGATGCTAATGAACTTCCGTTAACGTAGGAAAATCTTCAAGACTGGAACCAGGAATGTTAAAATGGTTTGTGAAGTAGGATGTTTAAAGGGTAATAAACGCAAGATGTTCGACTTCATTGCGCGTTTGTTTGTTTGTTTGTTTGTTTGTTTGTTTGTTTTTCTCTCGCTCGCTCTGAACTCCAGCGTAGTCCAGACACATTACTTCTAGCAGCACTGAATCGAATTTTGCGTGTGAATTAGTCATCAGGCGAACCCATTCCCATTTCAGAGGTGCAGTAAAACTTCGATTAACCGTCAACTTCAGGACATTGGCGGATAACCGAATAGATGGATAACATAAATCTCTTAATATATATGTACAATAATGTAATATAACGGCGGGCTTGGGACGAAAATGAAAATAAAATCTTGTAAAAGTGAATAAAACATACGTATTGTATTTAATTTTACAAAACGATCAATATACATTTAAATACAAGACTAGTAATGTACAGAGATGTATTGTAATACAATAAACCTAAGTTATTTGAGAATAATCTGTCATCTCCTTCTGTGTCTTTGAGGCTCGAGTCGCGTTAATGTTCCCTATCTTACGCAGAAGTAGGATCTATATTGCATTTACCTCCTCTTGCATTTCAAACCAGTCGACGCACTGTGATAACATTGTTTCTGCTTCCACTGGTTGTAGGTTTTTGGCTAAGAACTGATTCTTCATCGTCATCAATTTCTTCTTCTTCAATGGTAGTCACACTAGAAACAATTTCATCATCGTTCAAAATGTCAAAGCCTCCATCCATTTTGTCACATCCAAACCAGTATATTACTTCCTCTGGCGTAATATTTTCACTGTTTAGTCCTACAGTGTTGCAAAATTTCGTCAACACTAGCAATTTCAGTTTCGACGATTAGTCACTTCCGCCATCTTACAGTTCAGCCACTTCCAGTTTTATACAGTAGGGTGTAAAAGTAATCTGTGGACAATTTTAAAGATGTCTGGTTTATTTATTATTTTTTTTGTTTTAGGCGATGGCGGATAACAGAAACTGACTGTTACGCGAGTGACGGTTAATCGAAGTTTACTGTACTTTGAATTTACGTCCCAAAGTCAAGGACGAGAAGTCAACATTTTTGTCCAACTGTCTCGTGTAGGGGTTGAACGCCGTACTTCGTCATCAGCACACCAGATGTTTAAGAACGGGCACTCTTAATACTCTTATCCATTCGGCCATGCTGACCTACAGAGACAGAGATGAAGTCTATGGGGAGGTCATTAAGGAAGCAGCGGGAGTTAGGGAGATAGGACGGCTTGGAATGAGCTGGTCCACGACCTACGCCCCAGTGGGGGAAAAGAGCAAAAGAAGGAGAAGAAGCAGAAGACCACATTGCTAATACACAGCCGCATGGGATCAAACCCGGTGCAATTAATGTAATCATCTTGCCCTGACACAACTTTAAATTCAAACACAGAAGCCACAAACAATATGTTGCACGATTTATTGTCTGACATATGTCGCTGCATCTCTTCAAGTGTCTACTGCAGAATTATATAGTATATGAAGTGAATAAATGAATTATACTTAAGCTACAGCTATTAAATTAAACCAATTTAAATCTGTTTTAGTGTGGAATGGGGACCTTTTGCTTAATTATTTTTTTACATTATTTAGCTTTTCAAAGACGTGTGAATTTCCCATATTTCGTACTGTAGTTTAGATCTTTCTGATTTTCACATATCCTCCTTATTTTTGTGTGCTGACGAAGTCTTTGGCCGCAACATCCAGTTTGTATCTTGTGATCGTGTTCTTGTAAGGCTTACCGGTTCTATTTCTCGTTTTGTGTGATTCATTCATTTGGTTAAATTGCGAAACATTATTTGTGTGTGATTTATTCAATTGGTTAAATTGCGAAACATTATTTTGATCTGATTCATTCATTTAGTTAAATTGCGAAACATTATTTTTGTGAAGTTGGTCAATATCAGCCGGCTCCGTGGCGAAGGTATTACGGGCGGAATTCATAGTATCGCTTACAAGCGTTCGAAACACAGCTGTGAGCGATTTCGTAGCAGGCCGCCTTGCGTTGGTTTTTTTTTTTTTACGAAATGGTATTGGCGCCGGTCGTTCAGAAAACAATGGGAAACTACTGAACGTAAAGTTACCAAGAGATCACAACAGCAAAAAATGTTGGTGTTGAGTGGGACGTCTTGTAAAGGATATGCAACTAACTTGTTTAACACTATCAGCCTATTATGAGAGTTGTGCAACAGGGATGTGTGATGTCTCAAAATCTGTTTGTCTATACAGTGAAAATATATTTTTTGTTTGTTGAAATGTCGAAGATATGAGATAAATCACCATTAGTGGACATAACATCAATACCATTAGATATGCGGATGATATAGTATTGATTGCAGACAATGAACAGGATCTGCAACATTTGATAGATACGGTTGATTTACACAGTAAACAACCGGGTTTAGAATATAAAATGGGACGCAGAGGTGTTTCCAAGGCACCAGGGCCGGGTTATATACTGGCCAAGACCTACTGACGCGTCCTCGTCGAGCGTCCCGGGCAACAGGTCCCTTCGGGGTCCTGGCTAAAGTCAGTAGGATCACCGATTCCTCCGAAGTCGGAGAGTGTCTGCCTGTACGGCGAGGAACCACCAGTCTGCACACCAATAAGCCAGACATGGGACAACGGATACTCACGCAAACCTCAGGTCCTTGTATGACATCACACTGATGTTGGACAACAGGATGTCCTTCATCCGACATACAGGACTTCGCGTTGGAGCTCAAGCCAACGAACACAAGCAAGCAGAATATAAAATATAATTCTAAGAAGACAGAGATTATGGTCGTCACAAGGAAGAAAGAAATACAGTGGTTCCTCAGATTACGAACGCCTCAGGTCACGAATAATTCGAGTTACGAACAACAACTTCGAAAATTTTTTGTCTCGGGTAACGAACAATGCCTCGGGTTACGAAAGAAGGCGAGAGAGAGAGAGAGAGAGAGAGAGAGAGAGAGAGAGAGAGAGAGAGAGAGAGAGAGAGAGAGAGAGAGAGAGAGAGAGAGAGAGAGAGAGAGAGAGAGAGAGAGAGCAAGGTTTAACGTTGAAGACAAACGACCGAGTAGTACAAACGAAGGCCACGCAAAGGAGCTCTTCTCATGGTGTTTTCAGCTCACTAATGACACGGAATTGACTTTGAGAGAATACTGAAAAGACCACTTCAACATCCTCCACTGCAGCAACCTCATTGACAAGGCCTGGGATGATGTCTCCACCTGTACCTTGAAGTCTGCCTGGAAGAAAGTTAGGCCATCGTGTGTACTAGAAAGAGAACAGTTGGAAGGATCAGTGGCAGTCGCAACAGCTTTAGTGGATGAGATTGTGTCCTTGGGCAAAACTATGGGCCTGGAAGTCGATGGACCACAGTGGAGAGCTCACTACAGATGAGCTTGTGGATCTTCACAATGAACAGCTAAAGACATTAAAGGAGGAGCAGTCGTCCGATGATGAGGAGCCAGTGACCATTTCAACTGCCAGGATTAAAGAAATTTGCAGGAAGTTTGCAGACATCGAAGATTTCATTGTGAACCATCATCCAAATAAATTTGCTGCTAACAGGGCAGTAAACCTGATGAATGATAACGCGATGGCCCACTTCAGAAAGATTCACCAGCAAAGGAAGCAACAAATTTCCCTTAATAGTTTCTTGATGCAGAAAGATTCCCAGTCGGCTGCCAAGAAACAGCGACAAGAAACTCCTGAAACTAATGATTCAGAATAGCAAAGAAAGTGACGAATTTCCCATGAGCGTTTTCTCGGTAAGAAAGATAGACTAAATCTTTTTTGTTATTCTACGTTTAATTTATTTGGTTGATTTTTTTCTTTTTATTTAATTCGTGAAGTACACGTATTCTTTGCGTTTTGTCAGGTATACGACCGGCTGTTAATAAAAACGAACGATTCTTTCATCTTGAAACGGATTGTCTCTATTTCATTGATTTCAATGTTTCGGGTTACGAAAGTTTCGGGTTACGAAAGTTTCGGGTTACGAACCGAGTTCTGGAATGAATTAAGTTCGTAACCCAATGTACCACTGTACCACAATTTCCTATACTGGTAAATGGGATTATTCTTAAATGAATCAGTACAGCTATCTCGGAACATTCATAACATCTGACGTGAGGTGTTTGAAGAGATTAGAACAAGTATCGCTATGGAAAGTGTAGTCTTTTACAAGATGGAGACCACATTAACCAATAAAAGGTTATCAATTTGCAACGAGAAAAGTGTTGCAGTGTTGCATAGAGCATGTACTTTTGTACTGATGTAAACCGTGGACAATTGAGCAGACAAGCTGAAAACATCTAATTGCAGTGGAAATGTAATTTCTGCAGAAATTACAAAGTTACCATGGACAGACAGAAAGACCAATGTGAGTTTTACACGAAGCAAATGAAAACCCAAAATTGATTGGAGAAATTAGACGCAGACAGTCACAATTGTTTGGGCACGTTATGAGAAGAAATAAACTAGAGAACTTGTTGACAACTAGCAAATTGAGGGTAAAAGAATTAACGGGAAGGCAAAGAAATAAATATCTGCATTACACTTGACCTAATGGCATGGTCGAGGCAAGAACAGAGAGCTGATCCACGACTATGGTGATCGTGTAAGACGGCGAAACATGACCGCCCACTTTTCTCGGCATGGCACATGATGATGATGATTTATTGTGTGCTGAGGTGACCTCGTGAATGGTCACGGTTGGCTATCTCACATGATCACCAGAGTCGTGAGTCAGCTCTGTGTTCTTGTCTCGACCATGCCACGTCATCCAGACATTTATTCCTTTGCCTTACCCGACAGAGGCTCACTGAATGATGAAGTATATAAACCGGGGCTTTACCAGGCAGTTGGATCAACACCATTGTTTTATCTCAAATGGCGCGGTCATTGTCTTTGAAAGTTAGAAAACGAGTTCTTGCGTGTTACATAGAACCAGTTTTAACATACGGATGCGAATCCTGGACAATTAGTAAACAGGCGAAAAACATCCCTGGAAGCCTTGGAGATTTGGTTTTATAGAAGAATGCTGAAAATTAATTGGACAGCCACAATGAACAATCAGAGCGTTTTAAGGGAAGCTGAGTCGCAAAGGCAACTTATCACAAACATCAGAAACGGGCAGTCATTTTTTTTTTTTTTTTTTTGGCCATGTTACGAGAAGACAAAAACTGGAACATGGTGTGACAACCGGAAAGATTTGCAGAAATAGAGATAGAGGAAGACAGCATGAAAAGATTATTGTCAGTCTTGTGTTGTGAGTCAACACACGAATCGATCCATGACGTCGGAGATCACAGTTTGTGGAGATGTAGGATGCCAGCCGGCAAGGCACTGGATGATGATGGCCCGGGCGGTCTGTCACAGCGTCGCACAAAGCACAATCTCCGTAGCTCCAGCGACGACTCCCAGGAGTCTTCGAAAACATTGCACTCGTGAACCGAACGACGTAGGCCCGGAATCGAACTACAATCTTCGTAACGCGAGGCAAGCGGCTAACCACTTCGCCAGGGAGACTACCAGTTGAAGTGTATGTAATGCACGGCCATCTGGTTAGAATGCAACATCTTCAGCTGCCAGCACTGGAGCTACACCAAAGAAGATATGATACCAGAGCAAGATTACGCCCCAGAAGAAAATGGATTGAAGACATCAGAGACATTGTGGAACCACACGGAATGACACTGTTCAGTACCACCTATCTGGCGCTGGGATGTCAACTATTCCTTCCCTTGACGCTTGAAGCAAACGTGGAAGAAGATGAAGAAGATGATGATGATGATGACGACGACGACGATGACGACGATGATGATGATGATGATGACGCTTATCGACACAGCACAAGATGACAATGAAGTGAGTGCACTTATGACTGCGCCATGCGGCCTCTCACATGCATAGCCTAATAACACACCAATGACACGGTATCTAGACGAACCACTTATGTATAGAACTGATTCTTAACCATAAACTGCCCTCGTGGTTGGGTTTTCCAGCTCAGAAGTGACGAGGCAAGATTGAGAGCTTTTGTGCTGCGAGATAATCTCGAAAGCTCGCATATAAAAATTAAATTCGGTTTGTTTAAACTGTCCTGTTGGGTGTTAGATAACGTCGAACTTGGTACTATTTGGGCTTGTGCCATGCGGTTAGTGTTTGTGTGTGTATGTGTGTGTGTGTGCTCGTGTGTGTGTGTGTGTGTGTGTGTGTTGGCTTTTTTTTTGGGTGGGGGGTGTATCTGTGCTGCGAGGGTGGATATCTATAAAAATATTACAAAAAATTGCATGTCGTTATCAGAACGTTGCTATGACTTCCCCCCCCCCCCCCCCCCCCCCCAGCTTCTATTGGCTGTTGTTTGTCATTTACTAGTCAATTTTCCGTTCAGTAGTTTGTCATTGCTTTCTGAACGAGAAGTCAACAGTGAAGTCTAACAGACCTTATGTGGAGCGGACCCACTACGCCGCCGTCAGAAGGGAAAGTTAAACCTCTCAGTCACGTCTACGTCTAAACTTTATTTGGGTTTGCGTTTGCGTGTGTATGTGTCTTTGTGTGTATGTGCGTGTGCGTGCGTGTGTTGTGAAGATCTTATGGGGAAATACGCAGGCTTGTCCATGGGACACATTTTTCAGTCCCATTCCCATCCCATCCCACGGTCATTTTGCCTGGCCCATCCCATGGGATGCCCATGGGATTCCCAAGATAATACTAATATGGAATACTGTTCAAATAAAATTATGAAATTTATGAAAGTTTAGGGTTAGTGTTTATTAAATAGGACTACATGTACAAAGAGGCATGTAAAACAACAGAATTTATTAATTTTAATATCCAAGAGTATTTTATTAAAACAAAGTTTAATCTAAATATGACAATTCAGTGTCATTCTGACACTCTCATTCTGTTTCAGAGCCACTCTGCTCATTCAGCACATTATCAATTTCGCGTTGATCGACTGTTTCTAATAATTCAGTTAATCCAGGTAATCCCTGAACCATTTTCACAATTTTCATCTTAAATGCAAATCTGATAAACACAGAGTTTATAACGAGAGCTGGTAACATCCGTTTTCGTAACTTACTCAATAACAATTCAACTGCACTAAATAAGTGCTCTACTGCCGCTGAGGACACCGGTATGGCCAAGACAATTTTCGCACTTGCGGTTAGCAGTGGAAACCTATGTTCATTTTTCCAATAATTTAATGGTTGTGAAGTTGGTTGCCGTAATTTTTGAAACATGGTGACTTCATCCTCAAGGCATTTGTTTCTGGGGTCATCAAACTTAAGTGTTTTGTTTGGTGGAGGATCAAAAAATAAGTCAAAATCACTTTTCGGCTTTTGTTCTTCAATTCCTGCTACTTCACATACAGCAGATGATTCAGAAGAAAGATTTTGGAACAACAGACTTAGAAAAAGCGATCCAATCATTGGCCCATTTATTGGTGTCCACATTCCCTTTCTTCTTAGTAACAACTGACTTAACCATGTCTTCTATTTTGGCTTTGATGTCAACTCCAGTAAGGAATGCTGCAGTAACTGCCAAAGAACTGCCGCAATATGGCCAAAGTTTTTCTCCAATAATTTTCTGAAAGTTCTGACAATATTTCTTCACCATGCTGCTGGAAGTTTCTTCGTCAATATCAACAATAACTTTGTACAACTGATAGTCTAGGAGGAAGTGTAACAGCAAAATTAAATTAGATGCAGTACCATCAATTTCTAGTTTGTTCCACAAAAAAAGTTTTGAATTTCTCATGTAGTACAGCATTCCTTTAATCTGAACAATATTCGGAATGTGGTTTAAGAATTCTTCATCATCTTCTTTAAAATAATGCGAGTAATTTTTTTTTAATGGGAATTGAAACGTTGGTAATATGATCGCATACGCGCATGTATTAATTTATCCAGTGTCCCACCACGAGATAAAGAAATGATACAAGTATATAAAGAAAAAGGAAGGATAAAAGGGTTTTAAAAGGTTTTTAAAAAAGTTGCTATGACATGGCTACTGTCCTATATGTCCCATGGGAAATACAAATGTTTGCTGTCCCGTCCCATCCCATCCCATGGGACGTTTCCCATGGGAATCCCATTCCCATAGACACGCCTGGAAATACGGTCTTGGCGTAATAACGGAAACAGCAAATATTATTCAAAAACTTTTCAGAAGTGTATCAATGTGTCGTCGGAGGAAGTGATTTTCTGCATTTGTCAGTCAGTCAGTCAGTCAGTCAGTCAGTCAGTCAGTCAGTCAGCTAGCCAGCAAGTTAGTTAGTTAGTTATTTAGTCAGTCTGTCTGTCGGTCGGTTAGTTAGTTAGTTAGTTAGTTGGTTGGTTGGTTGGTTGGTTGGTTGGTTGGTTGGTTGGTTGGTTAGTTAGTTAGTTAGTTAGTCAGTTAGTTAGTTTATTGGGATATCGTCCTTGCACTCTGAACAAGTCCATAGGTGCTTAGATCCCCCCCCCCTTTCCACCAACATGCATCAGCGTCCAGTTATTTAATAGTGTCAATTCTGTGTTGGTTGCCGAGCTCCTCCATTCTCCCGATGTGCCTCTCGTGTCTGGCAGTGCCAATTCTAACTTCCAAGTCTCTGTCTCATGCTGGACAAGGAGGCACTGCCATCAAAGCCATTCGCTCTCAACACCTCTCTAAGGTCATTAAAAACAACGGCACCATCCACGGGCTGGCCATCTCCAAGGGATGCATGACCAGCAAGGTTTATCAGCTCCTTCAATTCCCTCAACTCCTGCATGTGCCGGAACGAAGATGAAGGTGACTCTATGAACAACAGCCCTCCGTAGCGATTCGGTCCTCTGTCTAGTACTGAACCCGCCTCGACCTGTCGAACCATGCTTATGGAATCACTTAAGATACAAACGTTGGATTCTAGCCTCATAAAATCCCGTGTTACTTATATTACCTCTATCCACATAAAGGAAAGCATCACGGCTATCACAGACTACAAGACAGAAAACAAAACTGATCGTACCGGTATTTGCAAGACGTTTAGATCATCTCTCATTCATTCAATCATTCATTCAGTAGCATATCCTTTGCAGAACCAAGCTCCTATTACAACCGTCCGGAAAACTTCTCGATCATAAGCAAGATGTTCCATGTCTGATACACCCATCTGGAGATCATCTGCCACATCCTGCACCCATCTTCTCTTTGGCCGTCCCCTTCCTCTCTTCCCGGGCATATACCCCTCCATTATTGTTCTCTCTAAACTTTGATGGCGTTTCAAGTGACCAAAATGTTTTACCGTATTTAGTAGCCATCCTTCTACAACATTCAGATCTTGTAGGTCATCTCTACAGGAGGTAAATGTTGTTAGAGGTGAAGTATACATTCAGATCATCGTCTGCTGAACTAGGTCAACATGGTCGAAATGATAAGGACGCTCGCTATTAAACTTGCGGTGTGCTAATGCCGAGGTAGTGGTTTCAACTCCTACACCGGTTAGTTGGACTATAATGTTGACTTCTCGTCCTTGACATGAGAACGTAAAGAGCAAGTACCTATAAGTCGGAGTTGGCTCGCCTGATGGCGAGGGACACTGGTTATAGGGAAAGCTAATCCACAAGCAAAATCTGTCTAGTGCACTAGAAGTATCAGCACGTGTTTGGACTACGGCTACGTTCACAAGCGAGCGAACGCCAAAACACATCGTTTGCTGATAACGTATAGGGTGTATTTTTAATGACTATGTAGTGTTTGAAAATATTGCCGGTCCAAGTTTTGTATTTACCCTCTGTAAAGTTCTTGCAACATAATAGGTAAATACAAAACTTGGACAGGCAATATTTTCAAACAATGCAGTCACTAAAAATACTCTATATAATTAAGTTGAAAACCAATAGATGTACAACATTGTTTTTTTCTTCTGTAATTAATTTGTCCCTGAGCAGTTGCCCGCTATAGGTTCTCCGATATCACACATTGTAGGCCTAGAGCAGGGGCGGCCAACACGAGGCCCGCGGGTCGCATGCGGCCCGCCGGGAGTCATGTTGCGGCCCGCGGAGTGGGAAGCGACGATGTCGTCGAGGCTGTAGCACACTTGCTTACTTAATTTAATTAACAAACAAAAAAACAAAAAAAAACAGGTGAGTGGCCCGGCAGGAAATATTATTTCTGAAATTTGGCCCGCCTGCTAAAAAGGTTGGCCACCCCTGGCCTAGAGCAAGGAGGACGGGGCATCCAGTATTTTTTCTCACTGTGACCAGGGACGAGCCGAGGCGTGGAACCCGCCACCGACCGGGCTCTTTATATTACCAGCGTAGTTCACTATCAACTTTGCTAGTGCGCTCGTCGCATTACATCTTACAGATATGAAAATTCAGGGATATCGAATTATAACCATGCAGAATACAATAGGCAAGCTGCTGGAGAAGGTAATTGCCAGGAAAATATCAAGCCAACTAGAGAGGCAAGGTGTTTTCCCACCTACCCTGGGTTGGGTACCGTCCAAAAAGAGAAACCTGGACCAATGCAGCAGTCTTTGCCCAGGATGTCTATGAAGGTTTCCACTCAGGCACTGAAACCGTTGCTGCAGCGATTGATCTTGAGGACGCATACAACAGAGTACCACTGGATTTTTTAATGTTTCAGCTTCTTGAACTAAACGTAAGTCCATTCCTCCGTAGTTGGATCGCTGCAGCCCTCTTCCAACGGAAAGTAGTTTTTAGATGTGGCAGTTGGACTTCGGAACCAACAACAATATATCCTGGCCTACCACAGGGATCACCATTATCTCCGGTACTGTTCAACGCCTACACAGTGAGAATCACCAGTGAGCAGATCACTGGACCTGGCAGGACATTGTCATATGCTGATGATGTTTTAGTGTATCGTCAGGGTAAGGATAGAGAGGAGGTTGCTGTGGAACTACAAACCGAACTCAATCGCATAAGTACTTGGTGTGATGAAGCTGGGGCAATGGTCAACCCAACAAAGGCAACAGTGACTTGGTTCTCGTTGAATAATCATATTGTCAACAATCCAACACCAACTGGAATGCTGTGTTCAGAGACGGTGGAAAGAACGCAGGCAATGAATTACCTGGGGATACGGTTTGATCGAAGCCTTGCTTATAATGTGCACATAGACCAGGTGATAACAAAGGCCAAGAGGGGTTTGGCAGCGATGCGGGTGATGGCGGCAGCAAACTGTGAGCAGCGCCATCTTTGTCTTCTGTACGGGGGGGCTGGTCATGTCTGTTTTGGAGTATGCAATGGCAATCCTGACTCTCAGCCATAAGCAGATAGAAAGGATGGAAAGGATACAGAATGAAGCTATGCGCATTATTCTTGGATGTACAAGAGATACAGCATGCAGGGCGATGCGCTACCTTCTTGATTTTCCAGCCATTGAAGAGAGAATACAAGTTTGCAGGGCACGCGCCTACCTCAGAATTAACGCAAACACACAACATCCACTGCATAGTGAAATTAGGAAGGTGAAGGGCAGCAGGTTAAAAGAGGACGGTCGTGGATGGGTCAAGCCGAAGACATTCTTCAACAGGTGTGTTCACTTGAGGACTTAGAACCTGGCGAGGAGTGGGTGCAAGTTCCAACAGACTTCTGCACATCCTTTTCAGTTTGCATCCAACTAGATAGAAAATGCAGACAAGAAAATCCGGCTGCTGTTGAGGCTGAGGTACAAGCGTTGATTTTCGAGAATTCGCTAGACGGTGACGCGGTCATCTACACAGATGGGTCGGTCGTCCGACATGTGAGAAGCTCATGGGTCTTTACAGCTCGGGCCGGAGGGAGAATTGTGAAGGAGGACTCTGGTGCTTTCACTGAAACCACAAGTAGCCTGACCATGGAAGTCATGGCAGTAAGTAAAGCAATAACATGGCTCGAGACACAGACATTCACTAGGGCTTGTTTCCTTAGCGACTCAATGAACATGATCAAGAGGATAGAGGAGGGGTCGATCCGAAGAGAATGGTTGCTGCCTCTGAAGCGGTCTCGGCTGGCAAAGATTAGTTTCATCTTCGTGCCAGGGCATGCGGGAGTACAAGGAAATGAGCGGGCTGACAAGCTCGCAGGTGAGGCTACTGTGGAGGGCGGACGCGCCATGGACCAGGCTGACATTCTGAATGCTCTACGAGAAGTGAGACTTTTGCGAGAACCAAGTGATGACTGTGAATCTACAACAATGGCCAGACTGCGAGAGCAGCAAATTAAAAGAGGGGTGGCCAAACAAGAACACTACGCAGGAAGCCAAAGAAGATTGATAAACCAACACAGAACTGGCGTCGTTAGCCGCTACACGCTGCGGGATTTGCTGAGGAGGGGATCCGAGCACTTATGGACTGAATGGTTCGATGTGCAACGAGGATGATCTGTCGACTAACTAACTAACTAACTAGATATGAAAATCAATACAATGTTGGATATGAAAATGAAAAATGTTGGATACAAGTTGAAAATCTTGAGATGCATAACTTATTGTAAATAAGGTAATCAGTACAATGTTAGATGTTTTCAGAAATGAAGACATCATGGAAGAATGTAAGGTCACGCACAGTATTTAAAAAGTACAAGTCTTGGAACAGTTAGTAGGGGAGATGAGAACAAACGACTATCGGCAGCGGGTTTAAACCTTTTAGAACTAATCATATATTCTTACAACATGTGCCATGCCGATAAGCGAGGGCGGTCATGTTTTGTCATCTCACTCGATGGAGTCCTTTAAATTGAAGGGGAAACAAAAGAAAAAGAAATAGACGACGTTAACAAAGCTGAAAACATTTTTTAAAGAGAAAGTTAACACAAAGTATTAATAACTCTGAAGACAGTTTTTTGTTTGTTTGTTGTTTTTTTTTTTTTTTGGGGGGGGGGGGGGGTGTTAAAATACTGGAAGTACTAAAATCGAGAGGGTCGACTTCTTTGCAGTGGCTTAGTTCCCTCCCCAGAAGGACAACCGCCATGCAGACAGACAGACAGACAGACAGACAGACAGACGGACGGACGGACGACGGACGGACGGACGGACAGACAGACAGACAGACAGACAGACGGACGGACGGACGGACGGGCGGGCGGGCGGGCGGACAGACAGACAGACAGACAGACAGACAGACAGATAGACGAGCGGGCGGGCGGGCGGGCGGGCGGCGGGCGGGCGGGCGGGCAGGCAGATATTATATTATATTATATTATATTATATTATATTATATTATATTATATTATATTATATTATATTATAGCCGGCTTCCTGGCCTAGAGGTTAGCGACTTTTCTCCGCAATCTCGTATACTCTCGTAAGTAACGTGACGACGGTGAGAATCAACAGTGGTTCGAATCGCGTCGGTAACTTACGGGGTATGTGAGCCTGCCGCTCAGAAAGCAATGGCAAACTACTGAGCGTAATCTTGCCAAGAAATCAACAATCAGCTGAAATGTGCTGATGTTGACAACGATGTCCTGTAAAGGATTTGCAAACATTTTATTTATATTATGTTATGCCGGCTGCGTGACGCAGTTCGTAATCCCCCAAACCCGCATTCGAAACACAGCTGCAGACGATTTGGCAGAAAACCGTCTCGTATTGGTTTTTTTACGAAATGGTATGGTTGCCGGTCGTTCAGAAATAAACGGCAAACTACTGAAAGTAAACTTGCTAAGAGATCACAACAACAAAAAATGTTGGTGTTGACAGCGACGTCCTGTAAAGGATAGGCACCTAACTGTTTTATATTATACTAGCTGACCCGGTCCGGCTTCGCCTAGGCCCTGGAGGGGATCTATCTATCTATCAGTCTGTCTGTCTGCTTGTTTGTCTGTCTGTCTGGCTGACCCGGCCCGGCTTCACCCAGTCCCTGGTGGGGAGCATCTCATTTAATTCATATAAGTAGTCATATAAGCTCTCCCGTTCCCGACTATCTGTTTGTCTGTCTATCTGTCTGTCTGTCCCGGCCCGGCTTCACCCAGTCCCTGGTGGGGAGCATCTCATTTAATTCATATAAGTAGTCATATAAGCTCTCCCGTTCCCGACTATCTGTCTGTCTGTCTATCTGTCTGTCTGTCTGTCTGACCCGGCCCGGCTTCACCCAGTCCCTGGTGGGGAGCATCTCATTTAATTCATATACGTAGTCATATAAGCTCTCCCGTTCCCGACTATCTGTTTGTCTGTCTATCTGTCTGTCTGTCCCGGCCCGGCTTCACCCAGTCCCTGGTGGGGAGCATCTCATTTAATTCATATACGTAGTCATATAAGCTCTCCCGTTCCCGACTGTCTGTCTGTCTATCTGTCTGTCTGTCTGACCCGGCCCGGCTTCACCCAGTCCCTGGTGGGGAGCATGTCATTTAATTCATATAAGTAGTCAAATAAGCTTCCGTTCCCGACTATCTGTCTGTCTGTCTATCTATCTGACCCGGCGTGGTTTCGCCCAGCTCCTGGCGCACAGTAACTTAAAAGAATGTCCTTCCACACACCATTCATTATTTTTAATGAAAACTGTTTTTAATCACCGACATGACAGTTGATAAGTTCTTTAAGCAGAAAAAGATGGGTTACAATGTTATGCATTATGCATTATTTTTATGAAAACTTTGAAAATGCCTTAAAGATTATATCATTATTTATTATAACTTATATGCCTGAAAATAACTATAGACAAAGAGTTTAACAATAGTGCAAGTAAGTCCAACAATATGACTATAAAGTATATAGAAATGTTATTAAAAGTTATGCCCCTTGAAATAACTTTTCTAGAGTGAAGTCCCCCTGCTATATAGAAATTATATAATGAAAAATGAAAAAGTAAATGTTATTAAATAAGTAGAAGATTTTACACTAAGAAACTATTATAGTCGGTTGCACAGAAATGAAAGAAAGACGTGTAGAAAATTTCATCTCAATCGGATGTACCGTTATCGAACGCATCCAATACATAGCTGACCACAAACACACAAAGCCACATACACTCTGTTTTATAGATATAGATTATATAAGGAAAATTCTAGAAACCAGCTGATGAAACCATTAACACGTCAAGTCCGTTCTCCGATTTCCTTCGTCACTCTACAAAAAGTCGCGTCCTGTTATCCACAACGCGGGAATGTTTTCATTCAGTGCACAAACGTCAAACAATGTGCGACAACATGACAACAACATATTTATTGACGCGTGTACTTTGAAGTACACACTGGAAGAGTGCATGTTTTTCTCGTATTTTCTATTCTTCTGTGTTCTTTGTTTACTTATTTCGGTTTTGTTTACAACTTCACACCAGCAAACGGTCATATTGTAAGGATTCTGAAGTCTTTTGATATAAGTGGGTGTAGGGTTACTAGACGTCCCGGTTATATCTGGTTATTCCCGGCTTCTTTAGTTAATAATTCACTGTCACAAATACCGAAGTATTGGAAAGATCTGGCGGTGTGACCGTTTGCTCTATGTTCAGTCATCGCAGACTTAGATTTATAGGACAGACTAGGTGGGTGGACAATGGTAGAATACCACAGGACATCTTATTTGGTGAATTACAGATGGGTAAAAGATCTCGGGGTCGGCCTCTACTACGTTACAAAGATGTGTGTAAGTGGGACATAATTGATAAAAGCAATGATATTGCACTTCGGGAGAATGTCGTCCGGGGGAGGGGGGGGGGGGGTCTCTGTGGCGAAGTGGTCAAGCCGTCTGACTCTGGATCCGAAGGTTGTGGGTTCGATTCCGGGCCGCGACCTTCGGTTCCCGAGTGCATTTTCATCTCAGACTCCTGGGGTCGTAGCCGGAGCTACGGAGTTCGTGCTTTGTGCAACGCTTTCCGCGTTGTGGGAAGAGACTGAGCCATGGGGGGATAAAACCAATGAAGTCGACACTGTCGACTTTTAAGCAAGTCGTCGATGATCGCGTTGCGTGGAGGGAAAAGATCAGGATGGATTAAAGACAAAGAAGAACATTATTGCAAACAGGTCACACACTGAGCGTGTGAAAAATCAGATGGTGCGTAATGGTAGAAATGACCATGTGTTCACAAGTATCCATCCATTGTGTATGAACATTTACAGCGCGAATAGGTCTGATCAGTCACATTCGCTACCGCAATGGGTTGTAGTTATTATGCTTTCTAAGCACAGTGTAACAAACTATCGTCTGTCAAGACGATAAGGTGCCAGGTATGTCATGTGATCAGAAGAGAGGCATTGTGGAACGTGGTGACAGCTGGAAACATCAATGGGAAAAGACGCAGAGGCAAACAAAAAGAGAAATGATGCTGGATGAACTGAGACGATGGCATGGAGTAAAATTATCAACAGAGTTGATCCAGAACACCAAAGACTGAGATCTGCGTAGAGATATGAACGCCTACGCCAGCTGGCAGGGTACATGATGATGATGATGATGATGATGATGATGATGATGATGATGATGATGATGATCAATTGAAAAACATTTAATGATAATTAAAAACGAGGCTACAAGTAAAGGGTGTATTTTTAATGACTGTGCAGTGTTTGAAAATATTGCCGGTCCAAGTTTTGTATTCACCCTCTGTAAAGTTCACGCAACATAATAGGTAAATGCAAAACTTGGACCGGCAATATTTTCGAAAACTGTACAGTCATTAAAAATACACCCTATATATAACATTGAATGCAAATGAAACTGATATGCAGAACGGTAAAGAAGAGCTTTCATATAACAATGAATGAAGACCTGATTAAAACATTGGATAACAAAGGTGAGATAATTATACAGCAATCAATGAACAGCGATGGAACAAGCGACAACAGACGGGACAAGTATAAAATAATAACTGTTGACTTCTCGTTCAAAAAGCCTGGGCAAGCTTAAGTTCGTTAGTGTCTGTCACAGGACGCTTCAATCAATCATCCATCATCATGTACCATGCCGATAAGCGTGGTCTGTCATGTTACGCCATCTCACACGATCACCAGAGTCGTGAATCAGCTGTGTGTTCTTGTCTCGACTATGCCACGTGGTCAAGCCATCCAGGTATTTACTTCTCGGTCTTCCCTTAGTTCTTTTCCCCTCGATCTTGTCAGTTGTCACAAAGTTCTCCAATTTATTTCTTCTCATAACGTGGCCAAAAAATTGTGACTGTACGTCTAATTTCTCTAATTACTTTACGATTTTCATTTGTTTCTTGTAGGACTTCAAAAGTCCTTGTCTATCAAGCCTGTGTCCTTAGTATTCTTCTTTTGGCAGTGAAACCTGGACAACTTACTCACATCAAGAGAAACGTTTAAACAGCTTTCATATGCGGTGTCTGCGAAGAATTCTTGGTATTAAGTGGCAAGACAAAATCACAAATACTGAAGTATTGGAAATATCAGGTTGTGTGACGGTTTATTCCATGCTCAGTCTTCGTAGACTTAGATGGATAGAACATCTTAGGAGGATGGATGATGGTAGAATACCAATGGACATCTTTTTTGGTGAATTAGAGATGGGTAAGAGATCTCAGGGTCGGCCTCTACTACGATACAAAGATGTGTGTAAGCAGGACATGATTGATACAGGCATTGATAATGCACATTGGGAGCAAGTCGCCGCTGAACGTGTTGCATGGAGGGCAAACATCAGAAATGGAATAAAGACAAAGGAGAAAATTATTGCAGATAAGTCACAATCCAAGCGTGTGAAACGTAAGATGGTGCATGATGGTGGAAATGACCACGTGTTCACATGCACCTACTGTGAACGGACATTTACAGCGCAAATTGGCACATGCGCTACCGCCATAGGTAAAAGTTATTATGCCTTTTTAAAGCACAAACTATCGTCTGTCAAGACGGCAAGGTGCCAATGTATGTATGTAGGACTTGGTCTTTGGTTTGATGTTCATAGTATTCTTTGCATTTTCCTCAGAAACCACATTTCCACAGCTATCAGATGTTTGTTTTGTTTTTTCAGTTTGTCTGCTCATTGTCCACGCTTCACATCCATACAACAGTACGGGTTCTATGTAGCACCTCAACACTCTTTTTTCTCGTAGCAATTGGCATTTTTTTATTGGTTAGTATGTTTTCCATCTTGCAAAAGGCATGCCTGTTCAGAGATAATTGTACCCATTCGCTTGTTTAATAATATTCCCATTTACTTGTATTTCATTATGGTATTTCCTTCTTCCTAGTGACGACCTTAATATGTGTCTTCTTATAATTTAATTCTAACCATAGTTGTTCACTGTGGGCAACAACCACATCTACTAAATGTTGCATATCCTGCTCATTGTATGCAATCAATACATTATCATCCGCATATCTAATGTTATTGAAGTTACGCCCCCCAATGATGATTCCTTTCATATCGTCTACATATCTGAAAATATTTTCACATTATAGGGGGAAAAAAAAGATCTGGAATCAAACCAACATTAGTTGACTGCCTGTGATTTACTGGGCAATTTTATGTTCAGTAGTTTGCTACTGCCGGCTTCGTGGCTTAGAGGTTATGACTTTTCTCCGTAATCTCGTATACTCTCGTCGGTAACGTGATGACGGTTCAAATCAGCAGTGGTTCGAATCGCATCGGTAACTTACGGGGTATGTGAGCCGGCCGCTCAGAAAGCAATGGCAAACTACTGAGCGTAATCTTGCCAAGAGATCAACATACAGCTGAAAGATGCTGGTGTTGACAGCTAAGTCCTGTAAATGATATGCTAAAAAAAAAAAAAAAGTTTGCTACTGCTTTCAGAGCGATAGACGCTCATGTCACCGAAGTCAACACAAGGATATTTGCTCTTAATTCTCCCGGAGATGTTTATTATTATTATTATTATTATTATTATTATTATTATTATTATTATTATTATTATTATTATTATTATTTGCTTTTGCCTGCTTTGAACTCAAGCAAAGTCCACACATGTGCAGCTACTGCTAGTACAGTGGCCGGCATACTGGTGTCGATTAGTTTCCCAAATGATTAGTGTCTTTCGCCATCAGTCGAATCCACTTCGACTTAAGAAGTACTTGTCATTTACATTCCTAAACCAAAGACGAGAAATCAACATTTTAGTCCAACTAACCGGTGTAGGGGCTGAACCTGCTTCCTCGGCATCAGCATACCGGAAGTTTAAGTGAACCCTCGACCCCGTTCCCTAAGCCTTGGTTGGCGGCTGGTCTAGGATCGAAGTTCCGACAGGCGGACAGTTAGAGCATTGCTTTGCTGATCCGGCAGCTTCTGCAGCTTGTCTTGTTCCAGGTGTAGAGGTGTTACCTTTCCTCTGGAGTGAACTAGGCAGGCCGAGAGAGGGATCATGCTGCATGGGCAACACATGATCTCTATATTTTAGCCCAGGCTTTGTGCTATGGAGAGGCAATAACTCCATCCCTTAAAACTATCGTCTGTCAAGACGGCAAGGTGCCAATGATAGTTAGTTAGTTAATTAGTTAGTTAGTTAGTCGCGGTTCCAACTCCACGGCAAAGGATCGTCCCCATTATGCTCCGTACCTGTGCCAGTGAATATCACACAAAATGCTCCTCACTGCCCAATGTGAAAAGTGGAAAAGAGAGAAGTCTCGGCAAGCCAACAGCCCGCACAGGTACACTGGGCATAATGCCGCCGCCAGAATGCCAACACAAATGTCCTCCACGAAAAATACAGTTCATCGTTGATGGAATCGGCAGTCACCAGAAAGACTTCATTGACCCGGGTTTTATCCCATAAGGTTCGGTCTCTTTCCGAAGGGTGACCCACCGAAAGCGCCACACAAGGCACGAACTCCGGTCTCCAGTGACAACTAAAATGCACTCGTCAACCAAAAATTAAAGTTTCACAGTCTGGGATTCTGAGATAAATAACGCATGTTGTTCATCATTTTTATTTTATTTCCATTGTTCTCTTGTTTTATCTTGCCTGTCTTTTAATTCGGTTATTATGGCTTATTGGAGTCACTGTAGTGCCTTCTCCGTGTTTTTATACTGTGTTTTGTGTTGAGATGCTACATAGAACCTGTACTTTTATATGGATGTGAAGCTTGGACAATGAGCAGCCAGGCTGAAAAACATCTGATGGCTGTAGAAATGTGGTTTCTGAGGAAAATGCAAAGAATACCATGGACAGCCAGAAAGACCAATGAAGAAGTCCTTCAAGAAACAAATGAAGATCGTAAAACTGATCAGAAACATAGACGTAGACAGTCACAATTTTTGGGCATGTTATGAGAAGAAATGATTTGGAAGAACTGGTGACAACTGGTAAGATCGAGGGTGAACAGACCAAGGGGAAGACCTAGAAACAAGTATCTGGATGGCTTGGCCTTGTGGCATGGTCGAGACAGAAACACGGAACTGATCCACGACTCTGTTGATCGAGTGAGATGGCAGAACATGACCGCCCACGCTTACCGGCATGGCACATGATGGATGGATTCTGTAAAGCTGCATTACATAGTGTTATTTTATAGATGGAGAATACGACACACACACACACACACACACACACACACACACACACACACATCGTGATTGTAACTGACTCAGAAAGCATGCTGACGAGGGTGAGGACGGGCAGACTTCGTGCTGAGTGGCTTGCTTCACTTCGGCGGTCACGGGTGACAAGCATCGCCTGGATCTTTTCTCCGGGGCATGCCGGTGTGCTGGGAAATGAACAGGCGGACAGATTGGCTGGTTCTGCAGAACTTGGTGGAGTATTAATACATGACAAGGCAGACGTGGTATGCGGCCTTGTGGGAGCACGTGCACACCTCGGAGGAGCAAATGGATTACCATGGTCTGGCAAGAATGAGACAACGAGGAATGACGAGGGGATCTGGCCGACGCTCAACGCTCAGAGGAAAGGCGAGACGGACTTATAATCAGAATGCTAATGGTACTATTAGTGTTGGAACTCTTCGCTAGCTGCTGAGGATGGGGACGGAGCACTTATGGGAATGCCCCGAATGCTGTGATGTCGATTCCTAAATCAATCAATCAATCAATCAATCATTTTATATTTCAAAAAAAAATGTTGTCTGCAGTGCATTTGAATAACGGAAGACACAAACAATTGATTGCACCATTTCTTGTCCTGGCATACTTCGCTGAATCTCGTCAGGTACATACTGCAGAAATCACACAACATAAACTAAATTAGATAAATCCTTTACACTGAAATACAGAACACATGTTCACACAATAATTTTAATTGTCTCCCACGGTAACTTTAAACTGACAATCATATCTTTCTGTTTGCACAAAGTTGGCATCTGTAAATTTTTTATTTTTTTTTTAGCATATCCTTTTTTACAGGACTTAGCTGTCAACACCAGCATCTTTCAGCTGTATGTTGATCTCTTGGCAAGATTACGCTCAGTAGTTTGCCATTGCTTTCTGAGCGGCCGGCTCAGTATCCCGCAAGTCACGAGCGGGGGTCGAACCGCCTCAGCTCTCGCTCCGCTACGAGACTCTGCGTGATAAACGGGATTACAGAGAGAAAGTGTTGTAACCCCACAGCCAGAGAGACCGGCCATCTGTAAATGGACGTTGATTATTTTACATTGTTTGCAAAAAAACAAGCAATTGTATAACTGAATATGACATAAAATAGATGCAAAACTGGAAATAACAAAGCAAGGACTGCTGATTAACAATAAATGAACAAGAAGATAAGACGTGACACAAAACGTCCGTTA
>JACEFZ010016019.1:57500-137500 GCA_014155875.1 Cepaea nemoralis
TGTAATCTACGTTCCCAAGTCAAGGACGAGAAGTCAACATTTTAGTCCAACTGACCGGTGTAAGGTATCAGCATCAGCTCACCGGATGTTTAAGAACGAGCGCTCTAATCCATTCAGCGTTACTAACCTCCAGTCAGGAGTTTAATCATGTTTAGTATTAACGAGAGAGAGAGGGCGAGAGGAAGAGAGGGTGGAGAGGGAGAGAGAGAGAGAGAGAGACAGAGAGAGAGGGAGGGAGAGGGAGGGGAGAGAGGTAGAGAGGGGGACAGAGAGAGGGACAGAGAGAGTTAGAGAGAGAGAGAGAGAGAGAGAGAGAGAGGGAGAGGTACAGAGAGACAGAGAGAGGGGGAGAATAACCACACAGCAAACTCAATCCTGGTGAAAAGAAAGCACATTAGAAGAATAAATAGGGAAAACAAATACTCATAATAATAATAATAATATTAAAATAAAGTGAAACGATATATTTAACAGATAAGCTAAACCATAACATAATACAACCATATGACGTTTCGGTCCTAGTGATCTTCTTCAAAAAGAAAAAAAGGATTTAACGAAAAACTAAAATTGTAAATAAAAGCGCACATGATTATAAACGCAGAGAAATACAAATAAGGAATGTTACCAAGCAAGTCGGCAACCTCCATGTATAGGAAGAGTGTGCAGGAGTGCAATTGTTTTTGGTGCCAAATCAGGAAATGTACAACTAACTATGTGATAACAATCTAACCGATATAAATGTCGTGTGTGTAAAGAATGAATGTCGTAGTAGTTACTTGTTCTTCTTTACCACTTTAGTGTCGTCCCTGGAGTGAAGGGAATCAACACCCACATTATTTTTTAATCCAATATCTCTATCCTGGAGATATCCAGCAGACTCCGTCCACACACTCCTTCAATCTGAAGACACCTTCCTCTCACTCTTACTCACCCCTGGATCATGCCCCCTCTCATTCTTCCCCAACATAACATACTTGACAACTCTAGCCTCAACAAATAAAAACAAGAAATTTATTAAAGCAAAGAGTATATGTAGGAGAAGTGTGTGTGTGTGTGTGTGTATAAGGTGTAGAATGTGTGACGTGTACTCTAAAGTGTCTATAGACTCAGATCAGTGTTCAGGAGTATAGTCATTCTCATCCCTGTGCTGAAAACACACCAGCACCATGTATCCCATACAAGTAGCCTCACCCAGGTGATGCTCCTCCGGTCACGTGAAGACTTCCTCCGTTGTCTCTTGAACCACTAGGATGCTTGGACACCCATGACAAATACTGTCCAATGAGAGTCTTCAATCTGATTCACACTATGAATTTCCTCGGTTATTTAACTCATTGTTAATCAGAAAATTCTAACCCTATTGTCACTGTTATTGGGGAAATCTCAATGGATCTAGTGTCACTGGTTGTAAAGATTCCCCATATTAACACCACAGTCTAAATGTTCTCTGTATCAGTATAACTTTGGTGTGAATGTTCCTGGTATCAATAGTGTATCTCTACAATGATCTGACTGTTCAATGATACCACTATCACTTGCTAATCATAATCTCATCAGCATGTCCTGCTCAGCAGAAGCCAGGTTCCCGCAAACCAACTTGGGTATAAGCCCAATGTAGCGGCCTCTCAGCAACTTCTGTCTTCAAATTCTGAGCCATCATCTTCTAAAATTGTGTTAGCTTCACTGTTGAAAATCAGAGCACACATACGTGGACCTGTAAATGGAACCTGTAGAATAGAGAATACTATGGTGAGGGCAACTCAGTCCTGGCCGGAATTAGGTACGTGTAGGCCAATAACAGCACTCAGATCTATAACAGAGATCCGATCTCTGTCATACGGCCAAATAACTCAATCATATGATCTGAGACATGGCAACACCAGGAAAGAATAAAGGAACGGGTAGAAACCCAGCAGATGCCCTACTGGAAGATCCTACCATTTCACATACCTCTTCCCCCTCTCAACCATCTTTAATCTCTCTAATTATTATTCCACTACATTGTCCTCAACTCCCTGAGTAAAATGATATATCACACAAGCTAGTTGAAGCCACACAATAGAATACTAGTGCCGACGCTCCCATGATACTTTATATCACCGCACCTATAATACATTATTTCTATTCCTAATCATACTCTTAAGTTAGATATTAGTAATAGCCTTCCACAGTGGTTCTCAACCTTTTTTGGCCCATTCCCCCCTTCATCATATTTTCAGAACGCCATCCCCCCCCCCCCTTCCTATCAAAAATGTGGCCCGTTCCCCCCTTCACCGTATTTTCAGAACGTCATTCCCCCCCCCCCCCTTTTTCATATTTCCTATCTAAAAGTCCCCTCACCCCTACACAGTATACGTAAATGTGGGAGGCAAATGTAATAGCATATACTAAAACAAGTCTAGACATCCACATAAAATGTGATTTGCGGATCTACTTACGTTATAAAATGAATTTCAGAAGGGTGATGCGTACAGAAGCGTAAAGTATGAAAGGAAAAACAAGATCAAGTAATCGGCTCTTGTATTAACGCGATCTTGAAATAATCTTCATTCCCCCCCCCCTGGAAACCCCAAAATTTCCCCCTGGGGGGGGGGGGGAATTCCCCACCGGTTGAGAACCACTGACTTAGACATTCTAGTCCCTCTTATATAACACAACTCGGAATAATGCACCGATCCTAACCCTTTAGAATGTTATTCCCAACTCCTTCCACTTGTTTACCGCAACTGGGTTTTATATGGGTGCTTGAGTGACGTCACCAAAAAGTCCAGACGCCAATCAGTCCAGAATCTGGCTTTGTCCTCCTGTTTCTAGACTAACCGGAGTCAATTTGCCGTCAAGTTCACTTTCATCTGGGAAATTCTTTGTCTTATACAACAAAGATCCTGGCTGTCTGTGAGCCAGAGACCTTCCCCCCCCCACATCACAGAATCCTTCCGACCTCTGGCAGACATTCTGTCCATCACTATCAACGGCCGATTCCCGCCCTGCAGACAGATGACGCCAGTGCACGTCTCTCGAACAACAACCTGTCAACAAACTGTCGACCGTGTGTAGACATCGCGACGTGACTCACTTTGATCTCATACACAAATGCCGACCAGGTGCAGACAGTTTTAACAACGTATTTTTCTCAGTCTGTTCAACATCAAAGGGTCTATTGTGTTTGCAGACTAATGTCGGGCTTGGTTGTCATCGATCGCAACTAACAAGTTTATTTATCTCGCGGCATAGGCCCCCTCCTAAGAGAGTAGTCCGCAACACTCTTTCTTCTTGGAGGTTCGATCCAGATGATCTATTCCTCTTCTTCAGGAGCTGGATGTCTAGACAGGAAATCAGCTCCAACATTTTCCCTCCCAGGTATATACTCCACTGTAAAGTGGTATGGCTGAAGTAGCAACGACCACCGCATCAAACGGGCGTTGAGCTTCTGAGAAGTGGCCAGGAACATCAAGGGTTGATGATCCGACTGAACTCGAAACTGAACTCCATACAAATAAGGCTGGAATTTTTGTACGGCCCATACGAGAGCCAAACACTCTCTCTCAACGGTCGAATAATTCCTCTCAGCCGGGAGAAGTTTCTTGCTTGCGTATGCCACTGGTTTCAAAACTGAAGCATCGTCTTTTCCTTCCTGTAACAAAGCTGCCCCAATCCCAATCCCACTTGCATCCGTTCTCAACACAAATGGTTTGGAAAGGTCCGGGAGCTGTAACACAGGTTTGCTGACCAAGGCCTCCTTCAACTGACTGTAGGCACTCTCACATTCTGGTGTCCAAACTATTTGGTCTGGGAATCCCTTTTTCAAGGTTTCTGTTAATGGAGCTCCCAGTTCAGTGAAATGTGGGATAAATTTGTGGTAGAACCCACACAACGAGAGAAAAGATCGCACATCCTTCTTCGTTTTTGGCCTTGGAGCACTTCTGATTTTCTCCAGGGTCTTTTCCTCTAGGATAATGTGTCCTGGAGTGATGGTGTGACCTAGAAATTCCAGAGTCTGGTAACCGATCATGCACTTGGTTGGGCGAGCTGTAAGCCCTGCTTCCTTGAGCCTATTGAAAACTCGTTCCAAGGATTGTAAATGGTCATCCAAACTGTCACTGGAAATCAGAATATCATCCATGAATGAGATGATGGACGGATCCTTTAAAGGATCAAGTAAAGTCCTCATCATGCGAGTAAACACACTAGGTGCATTGCTGAGTCCAAAGGGCATGACTTTGAATTCATAATGTCCACTGGGGGTACTGAAAGGCCAGTAGGGGTCGAACCTCTGGTTTGACCGGAATCTGATAATACCCGCGACTCAGATCCACCTTTGAGAAATACCTTGCCTTATGGAGCCTCGCGAATAACTGAGTTGGATTCGGCAAAGGTTCCACCTGAAATTGTGTATGACTGTTCAGAAGTCGGTAGTCTATACACAACCGGTGTTCTCCGCTTGGTTTTCGTAACAAAACTACCCCCGCATTGTATGGGGATGTGGATGGTGCAATCACGTCATCCTCCAACAGTTTCTGTATTTCCCCCTCCAGGGCCTTTTCTTTAGAGAATGGCACTGGGTAAACCTTTTGGCGAACAGGCTCTTGAGTGGTCAAAGTCATCTCGAACTCCACCAACCTCGTTCGTCCTGGTTTATCAGTCAGTATCTCCTTATGAGACTCGAGAACCTGGGTTATCTTTTCCCTCTCCTGGGAAGTCAGATCAGGGTTCACCTGTACATCCTTGTAGGTTTCCTGGTGTACCAGGGGATATTCCCTGCCCTCGTTGGTTCCCACTTCTGTCTCCACTGCAACTGCCATTGCCAGGAGGTGAGCTGCTTTTTCTCCGGGTCTCTCTTCGTATTTCCGCAAGAGATTGATATGGAAAATCTTCGACTTTCCCCGGATCCGGATCTGATAGTTGGTTCTGGATATCACCCTTTCCACGGGAAATGGTCCTTGCCAACCTATCTCCAGTTTGTTGTTTCCCGTTGGGAGTAGCAACAATACTTTGTCTCCCACCTCTAGAGATCTGTCTTTAGACCTACGGTTGTAGTAAGCCGCATGTCTTTTTCTGGCCTTTTTCAAGTTTTGATTTGCCAGAGTCCATCCCTTGTGAAGTTTTTCTTTCAGTTCCTCCACATATTTGTAAGAAGAGATCACTTCTTCTGACGTCCCCTCTTCAGTCCAACTCCTCAACATGGCTTCCAATGGTCCTTTGATTGGACGACCAAACAGCAACGTAGCGGGTGGTAGTCCTGTTGAGCCATGAGGAACTTCCCGATAGGCAAAGAGGGCTGCTGGGATATATTCATCCCACCTATCAGGTTTTTCCTGCGCTAGTTTCCTGAGCATTGTCATCAACGTGCCGTTGAAACGCTCTACTTGTCCATTGGCTTGAGGGTGGTAAGGGCTGGTATGGATATGGTTAGAGTGGAACACCCTAAATACCTCCTCCATAAGTTTTCCACAAAACTGGGACCCATTGTCCGTCAGTATTTGATCAGGAAAGCCTAATCTTGTAAAGGCCTCCATCAGTGCGTCCGCCACTCGTTTCGAGTCAATCGTGGTCAACGGTATGGCTTCACCCCACATTGTACAGCAATCCACCATGGTGAGTATGTACATGTTCCTCTTCCTAGTCCTAGGAAGTGGACCCACAATATCGATGGCTACCCTCTCGAAAGGAGAGTTCATGATGGGCATTTCACCCAAGACCACCGGTGCTGTCCAGTGTTTCGGTGCCACCTCTGGCACTCAGGGCATGACTTCACATACCGACGCACATCACCTGTCATTCCCGGCCAATAGTAATGGCAGGAAATTCGCTGCATTGTGGCGGCAATACCCATATGCCCACTGAATGAGATGGTATGCCCCATATGAAGAATCTGGGAACGATGGGCCTTTGGGACCACCAACTGACCATGTAGGTTGTCTCCCCTTCCGGCTCTCCTGTAGAGTATCCTATTCTTCATATAGTACTGCCCCCGTTTGGGTGGATCAGCACTTTTCTGCAGCTTTTTGTAGCAAGGACGTAGAGTAGCATCCTCACTCTGGGCAGTTCGCAACTCCCCTGGCAGTGGGTTAGTCACATTTGTTTCTGCTTCATCCGTTCTCGTCTGAGAGCGAGTCTGTATTGCTCCCATATGGATTGGCTCCCTGGGCATTCCCAGAAAGACATACCGGCAACCGAGGATTACGGGAAAAATGGGATCGGTCAACACCGCGGCCTTGATGGTGCCGATGACATATCTTGACCGAATCTCCACTCTGGCAATGGGCAATTTCATGGCTACAGCACTCTTCTGTGCAGGCTGTATCTCCATGGTTTCACCTGTGAATTGTTCTGGATGTACCAGATCCGCAGAAATCACGGCCTCCCCGTCCAGTCCTGTGTCGTACAAACACTCCACTTGACGACCGTTAACCTCTACCAATTCCACTACAGGTGGTTTTTCCTGGTCTGGAGTCTCTCCTTCGGCCTCGACCTGTTCGGTGGGCTCCACCTTAGGTTTTCCGGGGCACACGACGAATTGAGTGTCTCCTGACTTTCCCCTGCAGTCAATAGCATTGTGTGTATTCGACCTGCAGTGTTTGCACTATTTCCCTGTCCTAGATTTTCTAGTGCCGGACTTTATTGAGCTCTCCTGGTGGCGAGCTTCCTTGTCGACCTTGGCATTGTCAGTGTCCACCTGCGTTGAAGTCACTTGACATGCCGCGAAGTGAGGGTTCTTAGCCTTCGATTTGCATTCCTTCGTATTGTGAGAAGGTGACTTACATATCGAACACCACTTCTCCGACCATGGTCGTTTTGGTGTAGAGCTCGAAGTTTTCTTGCTTTCCCCCTTCGTCTTCTCCGAACTCTCCTCTGAAGTTTTGACATATGGTTCCACCTTCTTAGTTCCTGTACTTTTTGCTTTCTTCAGGTTATGTTTTTCCTGACTTTTGGTGTTTGTAGAAATGTTTTCTGCTGCCTCCCCATGGACCTCGACGAACCGTTCTGCCAATTTCGTCACCATGTCGATTCGTTCCGCCCCTTGTTCTCCCAAGAATGTCCTGAGAGGTTTCGACATTTGCTTCCGCATCTGGTCGACTACCGTGAGCTCTTCCAGACTCTCATAGTCATGCGCGAACCCAGCCAAATCCATCCACTTATGGAGATATGCTTTCAGACGCAGACTATAGGCGGCAAACAACTCCCCCGGTTCTCTTTTCGTTCCTCAAAATTTTTTCCGGTAGATATGTGACGTAACTTCGAATCGTTTCAGCAGAGCCGTCTTCAACTCGTCATAATTGTTCTCGTGTCCTGGCGGCAGGCGAGAATAAACCTCGTAACCGGTCCCGCGTAATCCCTGGGATAGCTTGAGATTCCATTTGTCACGCTCCAGACCCATAGCAACAGACATAGCCTCGAAGCGTTGAAGGTACTGGTCAATCTTCTCCTTGTCCTCCTCGTAGATCGCTAGAGGGAACTTCATAGCATGGTAGCTATGTCCACCTACTGGTGTTGAGCCAGGGAGAGAGGAACCTCCCACTGCTCCCTCAGTTTCCCCACTAGATTGCCTCTTAAGCTCGAGTTCCCGCATCCGGTACTCATGCTCCCTTTTCTGAGCTTCTTGTTCAGCTTCTAATTTCTTAGCTGCTTGCTCAGCTTCAAATTTCTTAGCTAGCTTGCTCTGCTTCCAATTTCCTAGCTTCTTGTTCCAACTCCATCCTTCTCAATTCCAACTCCGCCTTTCGATCTTCCCTTTCTGCTTGACGATACTCTCTCTCCACCTCCTGTATGTAATCTGTTAGTGCAGAACCCGAACAATCCCATTTCTTCCCCCTTTGCCCTAAGTTCTGCCGTGGTCAGTTTAGGAGTGGCCATTTTTCAGAGAGGTAACTCAGCAGATAGAGTATAGATTATCTCTAAACAAATATATAGCTAATGACAAAATACTATTAATCTCTATATATATATATAACACTCCACACAACACAACACAATCACTCAGTGACAAGAGTAGAATCAGGACCACAGACCTACGCAGACGTGTGAGGTGTGAACAGGTAATATAAGTCCTAACACCTATCCACATTCACTCTATCTGGATTCTCACAAATAGGATATCTCCATCCTCTAACTAAAGATCCCGTGTCAAAAGACCCCGTTGTCAGAAGATCCTGCTGTCAAGAGATCCCGGACGAGCCCCCAATAAATGTTGTGTGTGTAAAGAATGAATGTCGTAGTAGTTACTTGTTCTTTTTTATCACTTTAGTGTCGTCCCTGGAGTGAAGGGAATCAACACCCACATTATTTTTTAATCCAATATCTCTATCCTGGAGATATCCAGCAGACTCCGTCCACACACTCCTTCAATCTGAAGACACCTTCCTCTCACTCTTACTCACCCCTGGATCATGCCCCCTCTCATTCTTCCCCAACATAACATACTTGACAACTCTAGCCTCAACAAATAAAAACAAGAAATTTATTAAAGCAAAGAGTATATGTAGGAGAAGTGGGTGTGTGTGTATAAGGTGTAGAATGTGTGACGTGTACTCTAAAGTGTCTATAGACTCAGATCAGTGTTCAGGAGTATAGTCATTCTCATCCCTGTGCTGAAAACACACCAGCACCATGTATCCCATACAAGTAGCCTCACCCAGGTGATGCTCCTCCGGTCACGTGAAGACTTCCTCCGTTGTCTCTTGAACCACTAGGATGCTTGGACACCCATGACAAATACTGTCCAATGAGAGTCTTCAATCTGATTCACACTATGAATTTCCTCGGTTATTTAACTCATTGTTAATCAGAAAATTCTAACCCTATTGTCACTGTTATTGGGGAAATCTCAATGGATCTAGTGTCACTGGTTGTAAAGATTCCCCATATTAACACCACAGTCTAAATGTTCTCTGTATCAGTATAACTTTGGTGTGAATGTTCCTGGTATCAATAGTGTATCTCTACAATGATCTGACTGTTCAATGATACAACTATCACTTGCTAATCATAATCTCATCAGCATGTCCTGCTCAGCAGAAGCCAGGTTCCCGCAAACCAACTTGGGTATAAGCCCAATGTAGCGGCCTCTCAGCAACTTCTGTCTTCAAATTCTGAGCCATCATCTTCTAAAATTGTGTTAGCTTCACTGTTGAAAATCAGAGCACACATACGTGGACCTGTAAATGGAACCTGTAGAATAGAGAATACTATGGTGAGGGCAACTCAGTCCTGGCCGGAATTAGGTAAGTGTAGGCCAATAACAGCACTCAGATCTATAACAGAGATCCGATCTCTGTCATACGGCCAAATAACTCAATCATATGATCTGAGACATGGCAACACCAGGAAAGAATAAAGGAACGGGTAGAAACCCAGCAGATGCCCTACTGGAAGATCCTACCATTTCACATACCTCTTCCCCCTCTCAACCATCTTTAATCTCTCTAATTATTATTCCACTACATTGTCCTCAACTCCCTGAGTAAAATGATATATCACACAAGCTAGTTGAAGCCACACAATAGAATACTAGTGCCGACGCTCCCATGATACTTTCTAGCACCGCACTTATAGAACACTCTATCACTAATCCTAATACATTATATCACCGCACCTATAATACATTATTTCTATTCCTAATCATACTCTTAAGTTAGATATTAGTAATAGCCTACCATATGCCTATTTCGGTTGCTACTCGAGAAACTATGCAATCAGACTGGATCTATGTCCGCGGATAACTATCACCACTTAGACATTATAGTCTCTCTTATGTAACACAACTCTGAATAATGCACCGATCCTAACACTTCAGAATGTTTTTCTCGACTCCCTCCACCTGTTTACCGCAACTGGGTTTTATATGGGTGCTTGAGTGACGTCACCAAAAAGTCCAGACGCCAATCAGTCCAGAATCTGGCTTTGTCCCCCTGTTTCTAGACTAACCAGGAGTCAATTCGCTGTCAAGTTCACTTTCATCTGGGAAATTCTTTGTCTCATACAACAAAGATCCTGGCTGTCTGTGAGCCAGAGACCTTCCCCCCCCCCCCCACATCACAGAATCCTTCCGACCTCTGGCAGACATTCTGTCCATCCCTTTCAACGGCCGATTCCCGCCCTGCAGACAGATGACGCCAGTGCACGTCTCTCGAACAACAACCTGTCAACAAACTGTCGACCGTGTGTAGACATCGCGACGTGACTCACTTTGATCTCATACACAAATGCCGACCAGGTGCAGACAGTTTTTAACGACGTATTTTTCTCAGTCTGTTCAACATCAAAGGGTCTATTGTGTTTGCAGACTAATGTCGGGCTTGGTTGTCATCGATCGCAACTAACAAGTTTATTTATCTCGACAATGACAACGTTAGATTTTAAAATATTGTAGGTAAGCATAGTTTGCAAGGTAGTCAGCAGAGTTAAACAAAAACATATATAACAGTATTGATGCCAGCTGGATGGATACATCGCAAAGTGTTGATTAAGAGGCTTTCCATTTTGAGTCTAGCTAAGCTGTCACAATAACAAGATTTTATGGAGAGGTGTTTCCAAGGCACCAGGGCCGGGTTATATACTGGCCAAGACCTATTGATGCGTCCTCGTCGAGCGTCCTGGGCGACAGGTCCCTTCGGGGTCCTGGCTAAAGTCAGTAGGATCGCTGATTCCTCTGAAGTCGGAGAGTGTCTGCCTGTACGGCGAGGAACCACCAGTCTGCACACAGATAAGCCAGACATGGGACAACGGATACTCACGCAAACCTCAGGTCCTGTATGACATCACGCTGATGTTGGACAACAGGATGCCTTCATCCGACATACAGGACTTCGCGTTGGAGCTCAAGCCAACGAACACAAGCAAGCAAGCATACACAGAGGTGATGTAATCATAGGTAGCATTGCATCATGAACTTCTAGTTACATTTTCTTTGGTCATTAGAAAAAAATTATGCAATCGCCCACAACAGTCTGTAACAGTTTCAACATTTGTTAATGTCATATTCGTTTCCAGCACATCAAAATTAATTCAGATCAGATATTTTCATATCTAGTACATTTTGGTTGTTGACTACTGTTATTTGAAGTGTGCTTTCCTTGTTTAATGATGAAGGCAGTAATTGCGAAATGCCATAGTAGTAAACATAACCTGACATTTAAAAAAAAAAAAAAATTATGCCAAATTGACATACACCATAAACTTCCTTGTGATGGATATTTTTATTTTATTGAAGTTATTAGAGACGGGTAGGACGCAGAGGTGTTTCCAAGGCACCAGGGCCGGGATATATACTGGCCAAGACCTGCTGACACGTCCACGTCGTGCGTCCTGGGCAACAGGTCTCTTCGGGGACCTGGCTAACATCAGTAGGATCGATGATTCTTCCGAAGTCGGAGAGTATCTGCCTGCATGGCGAGGAACCACCAGTCTGCACACCAATAAGCCAGACATGGGACAACGGATACTCACGCAAACCTCAGGTCCTGTGTGACATCACAATGATGTTGGACAACAGGATGCCTTCATCCGACATACAGGACTTTTGCGTTGGAGCTCAAGCCAACGAACACAAGCAAGCAAGCAAGCATTAGAGACGGGTTTGTCGGAATAATGTGTAATGTCTCTACGGTATTCCCCAAAATAAGATCAGCAAGGCGTCTAGCAGTCTGAGGTGTATAGTACATGGACCGGGTGTCGTCTGCTTTATCTTATCCGATGACAGCCACGGTTTGAAGATACTTGTCAAAACAGTCCCGTCCTTTTCTTTTAGACAGAGTGACAGAAACATTACCTGTATCTAGGGCCTTCAGAACACGTAATCGCGACTTATCTCAGTCCATAGGCCTTCTTTTAGCACTGCATAATTTATAAAAATATGTCCTTGTTATCTACTTAATTGTAAATCCTGTCCTGGTAAATATTCAGTGTTATCAGCTGTACGAGTTTTGTCAGAGTGATATAACCAGTAATCATCATCTGGTTGGCTGTTTATACCATTTATCATCAGTCTTGTGTCATGGCACATTGATCATTGCCGTCCGAGATCGCAATTTGTGGAGAAGCATGATCACCCACACCAGCCAGAAAGGCACTGGGTGATGATGATTACCAGTGTCCCTCGCCATCAGGCGAACCCACTCCGACTTCTGAGGTACTTTTAATTTACGTCAGTAAATATTTTAGTCAGCTGACAGGTGTAGAGATTGAACCCGCTACCTCGGCATCAGTACACCGGAAGTTTAAGAGCTAGAGTTCTTATCCATTCGGCCATGCTAACATCCATTTGGCCATATTAAACACTATGGGTATTTAGATAGAAGGGCAAGGGAAGACGTGATTCCTAGAACAAGAGGCTGCGGTTGACCAACACAACGGTGGACACAGGGTACTAAATATCCCATTATCATTAAACCGCACGAGGGCGGGCGCTACTGAAGGAAGTTCATCTTTCTGGCGAGTTCTGGTGATAAGGGAGTTCTGCAAATACAGGGTGTGTTTTTAATGACTGTGCAGTTTTTGAAAATATTGCCGTTCCAAGTTTTGTATTTACTTTTTATGTTGCATTATGTTGCATGAACCCCGCAGTAGGTAAATACAAAACTTGGAACGGCAATATTTTCAAAAAACTGCAGACATTAAAAATATACCCTCATTTGCTTCATGGTGTTGATAACAATCAGGATGAGTCGACTACATATTAGTAAAGTTGGTTGTATATCCTTTTCATGACGTCACAGTCAACCCACATTTTATTTTTATTTTTTTTTTGGGGGGGGGGGGGGGGGGGGGTGGCTTTTTGTGATTTATTTGGCAAGTTTACGTTCAGTAGTTTGCCAGTTCTTTCTGAATGACTGACACTCATACAAGTGTATGAAGACCAACGAAAGGCTGTCTGCTTCCAAATCCCCCGCAGCTATATTTCGAACGCGGTATGCGGGATTGCGAATTGCGTCCATATCCCCTTCGCCACCGCCCTGGCAACATTAGTAGACAATAGAATAACATAATGCGTCAGAAAGTGGCCAAAGGACCTGTCCGACACCCAATTAACTGCTTCAGTGCGAAACAAACAAGTAGGCTGAGACCAAACTTGGTACACAATCAAATGAACAAGTGTTATAATGTAGATAGATTTCCATTCACTTAGCAATAAAATTGGGGAAGATACCACGAAACGAAACAAATAACAACGTGGGGATATATTGTCATTATTTCCACATGGGAAATCACAGTTGGCGATATACAATCGTTCAGCACTGAATCAGCTAAGTTTGTTGCACGTCCTTTACAGCACGTCACATTAAGCTCCACCATTTTGTGGCAAAACGACAGATTACAAACAGCATATTCACACCAACCCTATGCTACAAATCTCAAACTTGGACACTATCCAAATCACATCTTCGCAAAATCAACACCTGTGAGATGAGATGCCTGCGGAGAGCTGCCAACTTAACAATCCGAGACCGAGTAAGAAACATTGTTATCAGACAGTGGGATCAACACACTGGCCCTACATCAAAGATCATCTGCGATTAGAGTAAGAGGACGCCTGAAAAGAAAATAGATTGATGATATCACAGACATTGTACGTGTCACTATCCAATACCACCCATCCGACGCTGGAGCGCCAATTATTTCTCCCCCACGACGCTTAGCGGCAATAAAGGAAGATGATGATGATGTGATTTACTAGTCGAGTACCTCAGAAGACGGAGTGACTTCGCTTGATGGAGAGGGACACTGTTAATAGAGAAAGCTAATCCACGCCGTTCTCCGTGGCGAAAGGATTGCGAACGCGGTTCGTGAGCCGCTTATCAGGCGTTCGAAACTCAGCTGCGACCTATTTGTGCAGCAGACCGTGTCGCGATGTGTTATAACGTGTTGGTATGGGAGCCGGTCGTTCAGAAAACAATGGCAAACAACTGAACGTAAAACTTGCCTAGTACATCAATTGTAGCTGGAAAATGCTGGTGTTGATTGCAACGTCTTGTAAGGGATTTGCAACATTTAAAAACAAAAAAATCCACGCACAAAAATCAGTCCAGTGCATCCAAAAGATGGTATCGCTGTATAGGCTACGCTTGAGTTTAAGTGAGCGAACATTAAATAAATAAAATAAAACTAGACGAGTTTACGTTCTATAGTTTGCCATTGCTTATTGAACGATCAACG
The DNA here is from genome assembly GCA_014155875.1 of Cepaea nemoralis. Classification (NCBI taxonomy): domain Eukaryota; kingdom Metazoa; phylum Mollusca; class Gastropoda; order Stylommatophora; family Helicidae; genus Cepaea; species Cepaea nemoralis. Next base: position 71,652 of record JACEFZ010016019.1, read on the forward strand.
CCCATACCATTGTTAAAAATCAACACAAGGCGGCCTGCTTCCAAATCGTCTGCAGTTGATTTCGGGCGCGTTCTGCGGGATTCCGAATCACGTTCACTACCATTTTGCCATAGACGTTGGCCAACAGTCTGTACTCCTAGGAAAAGCCAGTGTCATATATTCTGAAGGGAGTGGGAAATCACTGTGGTGCATGCCCCATTTCTAATCAAAGAAGTTGGGCCCCATCCTCTTCTGTCTTCAATAACCCCAGAATATGACCCTCGAGTTATCTGCAGGCCTCGTCTTATTTAATTTAGTCTAGGAGATATAGATTATGGCCCTGGTGAGAATAATGAATACCAACTGGGATTCTGCCCCTTCTCCAAAGATTCTGATAGCTCTTGAGCCCCCCTTTTGTTTATCAAATCTGAGGAAAGTCTGGAGAATTCTCTCAGCCTGATTTATGTTAAGAAAGCATGGATATTGAGCAGTTGATAGACCTAGTCTTTCCTCCCCCTTTTTAGTATTTCATCATGATTGAATTTGTTTTTAAACAATTAAACACATAACCAATCACAATAGATCTTGACAACTTGATGTACACACATAAGATGGTGAATCACAGATAGATTGAACTAATAAATCAACATAAGATCAGTGACAGTTAATTATTTATTGAATGGGCCTGTGTCTTCTGGCCTGGTAAATACACTTTCTCTTGTGGTTTGCACAAGATAAATTAGAAAAATGCATATAGGACCAATGTCACAGACCATCAACAAATAAGCATCAATACATGAGATGTCAATAAGAGTGGAAACATGGTATACATTTGAATGTTGTACATGCTAAGTGTGAAGATGATGAATCTACATTTAGGTATCAGTTCTTGAAAACTGAGTGTTGTGTGTTTTCTTTCTAAGAGAGAGATAACCTTATGATTTATAGGATTAGGATAGGCCTGGGTCCATAGACTGATGGATCCACTTCCGGTCTGCCCGTGTAGCTCCTCTGAAGGCCTCCCCATACTCTGCTCATAGCCAAGTTATCCTCCTTCTCAAGTGCGGTTCATCTCTTTCTCTCTGTGGTCTGGTTTGGTTAGTTGGCCAGTTGGTGGCAAATGGGTTGCCCATGGGTTGCCACCAAGAATTCACTGTGTAAAATTCACATAAACATATACAATCCTACAATAGCAATATTCTAGAAGTAGGTCGGAAGAAACCTAAATTCCTGAAGTAGGAACTAGTTCCCCCCCCCCCCCCTCTCTTCTTTTCTCTAATCTAGTGCTGGGTTAATTTGGGGTGGTCAGAGTTTATCACACTGTGTACGCCTTGTCTCAGTTGGTTCCTGCTGTATGTAAGTTCTCATTGGACCTGGGGTAAGTGAGACGTGTACAGTAAGACAGTGACAAGAGTGAGGAGATGTCAAGATGCATGTAAATAAATGACATACATTTATAACATTTCTATCACTCAATTGGGTTTGTAGTGTGTATAAATGATTCTCTGTGTTTTCCCAATTAACCAACTTCTTCTTCTTCTTCTTTGTATAATAACTCCTTTCCCATTATCTGTTGTTGTTGTGTTGAGTGTTGGGTGGTGTGGTGTTGAGTGTTGGGTGGTGTGGGGTTGTGTTTTTAAGTTGTGTTGAGTAATGAGTTAAGTCAACTTCTGGTGGTGGAGTTCCGCGAAGCACAACTTTTCTGATGTAATGCAGTTCATAAGTGCCCTTATCTAATTAAATTTTGACACAAATATAAATATTTATTCCATCAAACCCTATTTATTCAATAGATGAAGAAGAAAGGGAAGATTTGATTTCTCTTTCAGCTTTCTAAATTGAAAATAGACATAGATAAGTCTGTTTTAGAACAAGGCACTCATTCTAGTACACGAACTGTCATTTTAGCTGTAGATAGTGATAGCATTTTTAGCAGTGTTTCTGATGACAGGCACAAGATTGCTTTAGAATCATCACTTCGTACAGTTGTCCAGAATAGAATGTAGTAGTATTATGCACTTCTTAAAGTTAATAATTATCTTTAAGAATATCAGAGATTGCAGTATTCGAAGAGAGTAGTAGATTGTCAGTTTGCCCGGGAATCGGCTCTGTGTCGTCAGAATCTACAGTCGATCATTTTACATTTCAGAGGTTTTAATTAATAATAATACATTTCAATTGACATTACAAACACTGGATACCATTACTTGATACTTGATAAATCTGGTCATCAGTCTAATCTAAGGAATTACAAGCTCACCTCGGATTCAGACATTCTGCCTTCCCTATTTGAAAATCGGTCACACTAGCTTTCACGTCTGTTCATCAGGCAGTTTGCAGAAAGAGTGCGCGATTAACATATTCCAAGCGGGTTTTCAAATGGAGGCGTTGTCACGTGTCTCTTTTTATCCAATGATCTCTTGTGCATTGGCTGATGAAATCTTTCCCAGAATTGACGTCATCTGTCACTTGTTCCAGTTTCAGTTTTGATGTTGCGTTAGTTTTTAAGGTTTGGTTTCAGTTTGCGTTGGTACAGTCAATTGTTTTATATTTTCCCCTCTTCTTGGCGTGCATTCTTGGCAACTGAATAATGGTGGATAGTGGTTATGCCACAGCCAGACGCACACATAATCAGACTGCCACTGGTACCATTAGCAATGGGACTCTTCGTTGGCTGTTGAAGATGAGGTCTGAGGATCTCGCGAGTGTTGAGATGTCGATTCTTGACTCAGCTGAACACAACATGAATGAGGTAATGTGAATTTACGTCGAACGAAAGAAGAAGAAGAAGAAGAAGAAGAAGAAGAAGAAGAAGAAGAAGAAGAGAAGAAGAAGAAGAAGAAGAAGAAGAAGAAGAAGAAGAAGAAGAAGAAGAAGAAGATTCATCTCAACTCTATTTCAAAATAATAATCATCACCGTGTGCCATGCCGATACGAGTGGTTGGTCATGTTTCGCCATCTCACACGATCACCAGAGTCGTGGATCAGCTCTGTGTTCTTGTCTCGACCATGCCACGTGGCCAAACCATCCATATATTTACTTCTCTGTCTTTCTCTTGTTCTTCTCCCTTCAATCTTTCCATTTATCACCCAGTTCGCCAATTTATTTCTTCTTATAGAATGTCCAAGAAATGTTGACTGTCTACGTCTAATTTCTCTAATCAGTTTACGGTTTTCATTTGTTTCTTGTAGGACTTGCTCATTGGTTTTTCGATCTGCCATGGGATTCTTTGCATTTTCCTCAGAAACTACATTCTCACTGATATTAGATGTTTTACACCTTGTCTGCTCATTGTCCACGCTTCACATCTATACAAAAATACGGGTCCTTTGTAGCATTTCAACACTCTTTTTCTCGTTGCAATTGTCATCTTTGTATTGGTTAGTATAGTTTAAACATAATACGTCGAAGTAGTAATTGGAGAACCTAAAGATTTCAATTGTTATGTTCTCCAGTGTAATCTCTGCTTCTTTATTATACGTCTAAGAGAGGTAATCAATACTTGAGACTTCGTTTACCCATTTACAAACAATTTGTTCCCAGATGGCCACAATATGAGAACCGCAAGTAACAGAAGGAATTAAATTTTACATCCGGGACCACGGACTTGACCTACGAACCTGACCTAGATTATACAATGTCATATCAGGAGACCTTTCAGGAGTGGAGAAGTCTTACGTGTTTTGTGCACTGCTAGGACACGCAGGGAAATTGTTAAACTAAGGCTTAGGATAGTTAGTACCTGCATGTTGGCTCGTCCAGGGCATACAGAATAGGGCTAAGGTTGTTTCGCTTCTCCCTGGTCACATGATAAACTGCCTTCTTTCCCATGTGATTTGCGCGTTTGAGTGTTTGTGTGGTATGTTTACTTTGTGCCAAAAAGCGCACTATGTGTAGGCTTCTGCGGCGTGAGTTGGTTAAGCCAAGAACTGATATCACTGCACTCGGGGCATTCCCATAAGCTCTCAGACCTCATCTTCAACAGCCAGCGTAGAGTTCCAATATTAATGGCACTCTAATCATCATCAAGTGCCGTGACGGCTGGCGTAGGCGTTCATGGCTCTCCACAGATCTCGGTCTTTGGTGTTCTGGATCAACTCTGCTGATGATATTCCTCCATGCCACCGTCTCAGTCCGTCCAGCATCATTTCTCTTGGTCTGCCTCTGCCTCTCTTCCCCTCGATCTTTCCAGTTGTCACGATGTTCTCCAATGCCTCTCTTCTCATCACATGACCAAAGAAAGATGTTTGTCTCTTTCCTATTGTTGTATATAGTGTTCTAGTTTCATTAGCCTCTTTCAGGCAATCGTTGTTAGTTACTCTGGCAGTCCAAGGAATTCGCAACATTCGTCTTAAAAACCACATCTCTGTTGCTTCTAAGTTCTTCCTAATTTGTTCATTTACATTCCAAGATTCGCTGCCATACAGCAAAACTGGTTCTATATAGCATTTTAGTACTCTCTTTCTTACATTCATTGATAGCGACTTATTGCATAAGATACTCTTCATTTTCTGAAATGCTGTCTTTGCCTGCCCTATTCTGCTCTTAATCTCTTTTGTACATCTTCCATCTGATGTTATAAGTGCCCCTAGGTATTTAAAATTATCCACTTGGTTGAGAATTTCCCCTTCTATTTCTATGTCACATTTTGGCGTCCCCATTTTCTTTGATATCACCATTGTTACTGTTTTCTTGATATTCAAGGACAGTCCTTTCTGTGCACTCTCTGTTACTACACTGTCCAACAATTGTTGTAGGTCTGTTGCATTATCCGCTACCAATACTGTGTCATCTGCATAGCGTATATTGTTTATATTATATCCTCCGATTAGTATTCCTGGCTTCTCTTTGATCTCTCTCATTATTACTTCGCTATACAGGGAGAAGAGATCGGGTGACAAGACACACCCCTGTCGTACTCCTAGCTTTATCTGTTCGTAACTACCCTCTTTATTTCCCATTTTAATTGCTGCTACTTGGTTCCAGTATATATTCTTTATTATTCTTAAATCTTTCCCATCAATGTTGATATCTTCCAACATTTTAATCAGCTCATCATGTTTTACTTTATCAAATGCCTTAGTATAATCTATGAAGCATAAATATATGTCTCTTTGTTTCTCTATTGATCTTTCTATTATCATTGGCACCTTGCCGTCTTGACAGACGATAGTTTGTGCTCTAAAAAGGCATAATAACTTTTAACTTTTTAACTATGGCGGTAGCGAGTGTGACTGATAAGGCCAATTTGCGCTGTAAATGTCCGTTCACAGTGGGTGCATGTTAACACGTGGTCATTTCCACCATCATGCACCATCTTACGTCTCAAACGCTTGGTGTGTGACTTTTCTGCAATAATTTTCTCCTTTGACTTTATTCCATTTCTGATATTTGCCCTCCATGCAACACGTTCAGCGGCGACTTGCTCCCAATGTGCATTATCAATGCCTGTATCAATCATGTCCCGCTTACACACATCTTTGTATCGTAGTAGAGGCCGACCCTGAGATCTCTTACCCATCTGTAATTCACCAAAAAAGATATCCTTTGGTATTCTACCATCATCCATCCTCCTAAGATGTCCTATCCATCTAAGTCTACGAAGACTGAGCATGGAATAAACTGTCACACAACCTGATCTTTCCAATACTTCAGTATTTGTGATTTTGTCTTGCCACTTAATACCAAGAATTCTTCGCAGACACCGCATATGAAAGCTGTTTAAATTGTTCTCTTGGTGTGAGTAAGTTGTCCAGGTTTCACTGCCATAGAGAAGAGTACTAAGGACACAGGCTTGATAGACAAGGACTTTTGTTTTGGCAGTAAGCTTCCTGTTCTCCCAGACTCTTTTTCTTAACCTGTTCATTGTTGTTGCTGCCTTACCAATCCGGATGTTGATTTCCTGATCTAGGGATAATTTGCTATTTACCACTGATCCTAGATATGTAAAATGGTCTACTATCTCTAGTTCGGCGTCGTCAATAAAGATTGATGGTACCCCATGTGCACCTTGTGACATAATCTGTGTCTTCTTTTTGCTAATTGTTAAACCAAATTCAGAACAAGCATTGGAGAATGCAGATAGTAGACATTGCAATTCTTCCTCAGAGTGGGTCGTAACTGCAGCATCATCTGCAAAAAGCAACTCTCTGATCAGTACCCTCCTAATTTTGGTCTTAGCCTTCAATCTCTGAGCATTGTAGAGGCCGCCATCTGAGCGTGAGTGAATGTATATACCACCATCCTGATCACGAAATGCATATTTCAGTAGAAGTGAAAAGTATATTCCAAAGAGGGTGGGAGCTAGTACACAACCTTGCTTAACTCCACTCTTGATTTCAAATTCTTCAGAAGTTGCACCATCAAACTTGATTATACCCTTCATGCCTGTGTGGAACGATTCCACAATGGACAGAAGAGTTGGTGGGCAGCCAATCTTCTTTAGTGCCTTGAACAGACCCTCACGACTGACCAAATCAAATGCCTTTGTGAGGTCGATGAAGGCAATAAACAGTGGTTGATTCTGTTCACGGCATTTTTCTTGCATTTGTCGCAATGAGAATATCATATCAGTGGTAGACCGGTTCTGTCGAAAGCCACACTGTGATTCGGGGTAGACTTGATCTCCTAGGACTTGAAGTCTGCGCAGAACAATTCTGGCAAATACTTTTCCAACAATACACAGAAGTGAGATACCCCTATAGTTGTTGCAGTCGCTCCGATCGCCCTTGTTCTTGTACAGCGTTATGATGCTTGAATCTTTGAAATCCTGTGGGACTTGTCCTTCACGCCAGCATAGCTCTATTAGCTGGTGGATCTGTAGAGTGAGTGTGTCTTGCCCACTCCTGATAACCTCTATTGGAATCCCATCCTTACCTGGAGCCTTGCCAGATGCAAGTTCATTTATAGCACACTTAACTTCTGTTATGGTGGGAAGTGTGTCCAGGTGGTCAAGAGTTGGTAGAGCCTCTATGGCGTTAAGGGCATCATCCGCTAGTTTGGTCTCACTTGAGTAAAGCTCCAAATAGTGCTCTACCCATCTGTCCATCTGCTGTTTCTTATCAGTGATGACTTCTCCAGTCAAGGTTTTCAATGGTGCACTTCTTTTGATCACTGGACCACAGGCTTTCTTTATTCCTTCATACATGCTTCTTATGTCTCCCTTATCACTTGCGATTTGAATGGACTCACATAACGTGATCCAATAATCATTTGCACACTGCCTGGCAGCCTTTTGCACATCCTTCCTAGCTTGCCTTAGCTCACTCAGAGTGTTACGCGTTGGTCTTTCCTTGTTTCTTAAGAGAGCTTTCTTCTTCTTATCAATCAAGGGCTGCAGAGTCTCGCTGTTGGCCGCAAACCAGTCCTGCCTCTTATGATCCACAGTGCCGTAAACCCCTACGGCAGTTTTATAAAGAGTTTCCTTAATTTGACCCCACTTTTCATTTACTGTACAATTTTCTGGTGTATCAGTGAAAGCGTCTTCAAGTTGCTGTTGAAACTGAAAGCACTTTTCAGGATCATGAGTGTTAATAATATTAATCCTGGGGCTAGATTTGTGTTTAGCTGTGTAGATTCTCTTTGGTCTCAGTCTAACTCTTGCAACAACCAAAGAATGATCTGTATCACAGTCAGCACTGTGGTAACTACGAGTCAATGATATATGGTTCAGATGTTGTCTCCGTGTGATGATGAAGTCCAGCTGGTGCCAATGGCCGGATCTTGGATGTTTCCATGTGACCTTATGCATCTCTTTTGTTTTAAAAAAAGAGTTTGTAATACATAGGTCATTACTGGTGCAATGCTCCAGCAGCCTTTGCCCATTTTCATTCATGCGACCGATGTTGTATTTTCCAAGGGACACTGGCCATGAACTCGAGTCCTTGCCCACACGAGCATTGAAATCACCGAGCATATAAATGTAGTCAGATTTTGGAACTGCCTTGATCACGGAGTCTAACTCCTCATAGAACAAATCCTTCACATCATCAGAGGAATCGAGTGTCGGTGCATATGCAGTAATAATGGTGGCAAACCCACAAGAGGTTGCCAAGCGCAGGGATAATAGTCTTTCATTTCCTCCTGCTGGAATTTCAATCATTCCCAGTAGCGAATTCTTCACTGCAAAGCCCACACCGTGTTGCCTTTTTTCTGCCTGCCCTCTACCCTTCCAGAAAAAGGTGTAGTTGTTTTCCCTGAGTGACCCTTCCTCAGCGAGGCGAGTCTCCTGCAGGCCAGCAATATCAATGTTAAGACGATTGAGTTCGGCATCAATCACAGCCGTTTTTCTCACATCGTCAATATTGGTCAAGTCAGTGGAAAATCCTGGACACATGGTTCTCACGTTCCAGGTTGCAAGCCGTAGCTTGAGGTTTCTATTTTTATTTTTGTTTGTACCTGGTGCATTGGTTTTACAGCCTGCGATTCAGATTTTGTCCTAGCCCCAAGCACCCATTGAAGCAGGCAGGCTGTGGCGGATCAGCACCCAATTGGCTGGGGGCTGCCCAGCTTGAGGCGGGCGGTAGCTGATCAGTGACACCTATAGGTGTCTCCCACCGTCAGAGGCAACGCGTGGCGCCCCATGTCTACGCCAACTGACAAGGACTTATAACCCGTAACAGTTGCCTCTCGCTTTGATTCCGAGACCAGTTAAGACCAGGGATGGAGTTATTGCCTCTCCATAGCACAAAGCCTGGGCTAAAATATAGAGATCATGTGTTGCCCATGCAGCATGATCCCTCTCTCGGCCTGCCTAGTTCACTCCAGAGGAAAGGTAACACCCCTACATCTGGAACAAGACAAGCTGCAGAAGCTGCCGGATCAGCAAAGCAATGCTCTAACTGTCCGCCTGTCGGAGCTTCGATCCTAGACCAGTCGCCAACCAAGGCTTAGGGCCTGGTCTGCCCTGCCATGACAATTTTGTCTTTAGCTTGCATTTCCTCGCACCAGGGTAAGGCTTGTACCCTCCCAATTGCGCTCTTCCGCCCGAAGCCGTTGGCACAATGTGGGGTGTCGGGTTTGGTAAGCGCCGCCCAACGTTCGGCGCTAACAGAAACCAGGTAGTACCGTCTACTGTTATACGGTAGCTCAGTCATATCTGACTAAGACCTGACCTTCTTTCTATTAGTGTTTTAATATATATATTGCATTGTTTGTACCCTTTCCTTCCATAAAACCATACTGTTCTTCACTAATTTCCATTTTTATTTTCTTTCTTGTTCTTCTCATTATAATTCTGAGTAGAAGCTTAGTGACATGGTTTATGAGGTTAATTGTACGGAAATCTTCACAATCAATTGCTCCTGGTCTTTTTGGTATAGCTATAAATACAGATTTCAGCATATCACTGGGTAAATATCCACTACTGTAAATATCATTCAACATTTTGGTTAATATATCTACTCCAAATTCTCCAAACACTTCTAATTCTTCTATTGTGATTTCATCTGGCCCAGCTGTTTTTCCTTTCTTCATACGTTTCATAGCATCAGCGACTTCTTCTTTTAGAATAGGTGGGCCTTCTAAGTTACTTTCTTCTGTTAATTCTTCCCTTTCTCCATTATATAATTCTCTTATATACTCATTCCACCTCTTCATTATAGCACCTTCCTCCAATAAAGTATGTCCTGTTTTTGATTTCAAGCACACTGTATTTATTCTTATTTTTCTTCCTGTAAGCTCACTGATTTGTCTATACATACTTTTTTGATCTTTAATGGAATTTAATTCAATTTTTCTGCATTGCTCATTTAAACAACTTTCTTTTGCCTTCACACATTTATCTCTTATTTCTTTATTTATCTTAGCATACTCTTGTTTGTCATTTTTATTCTGTTTCCTTTTGTCCATCAACCTTAAGATTTCTTCATTCATCCATTTTTTCTTAGCTTTTTGGCTTCTCTCCGGTAATATTTCTTTGCTAGTTTGATGAATGGAGTCCCTTAACATTTCCCATTGTTCATCTATACTCTGTATTTTAGCTATTGCATTGTACCTATTTTTCACAGTCACTCTGTATTGTTCTTGAATTTCTTTATCTACTTTCAGAACCTCTTTATTAAGTCTCAAGTTTTTAACCATTTTTTCCCCTCTCTTTAATCTTACTTTTATTTGTCCACATAGTGGTACATGATCACTGTTACCGTCAGCACAAGGCATTGTCTTTACATTAATTAATGCATTTCTAAATCTTTTATTAATAAGTATGTAGTCAATTTGGTTGCGTATTTTCATATCAGGGCTTTTCCATGTGTATAGTCGTCTTTTATGGTGTTTAAACCATGTGTTTCCAATTATCATATCATTAATATTTGCCCATTCTATTAGTTTCTCTCCTCTTTCATTTCTTGTACCTAAACCGTAATTCCCCACTATATCCTCTATTTTTCCCTTTCCTACTTTTGCATTAAAATCCCCCAGTATTATTTTTATTTCTTGTGATCCAATTTGGGCTATTGCCATTTCAACTTCATCGTAAAAGTTTTGTATATCTTCATCACTACTGTTTGTTGTTGGTGCATATACTTGTATAATATTTATATCTATTGGTTTGCCTTTGATTTTGACCATTATAACTCTATCTGTAAATGCACCAGTAGCCAGTCATAGATTTGGCTGTATTTTCATCAAATATTATTCCTACACCTTTTTCATGTGTGTCCCCTCCAGAATAAATTATTGTGTGTTTGTCGGTTATAATTTTGCCAGATCCCTTCCATCTCATCTCACTTATGCCTAGTATATTCATTTTCATGTTTTCCATTTCTCTTAGAACATTGTTTAACTTTCCTAGCTCATTTAATGTCCTAACATTCCACGTTCCTACTCTAAATTTATTTAGTTTAGTTATTGTTTTAGTTTTGCCATCAGTAGCTGGATGACGGTCTGGTGTCACCTGTGGCTCATGACTGTCCCTACCGGACGAGGATGTCCTAAGACAGCCATTAACGTCGTTCACTATTTCTGAAATGTGTGTCGCCATGAAATCTTGGGAAGATAATGTGGTGGTTTCCCCTTGCCTTCCACATTCACACGGTGGTCTTTTAACTCTGCCTTTGACAGCCATTTCCGACTGTCAGGACAAGTGAGTGCCCTGCTCTGCTCAGCTGCAGAGTTGTCCACTTATTCCGGTGGATACTCGGTCCCCAGAGCTGTGTTAGCCACACCGTGGTGTGTTTCCATCCTCTACCGCGGGGAGGTGCAGTTGGGATTTTCCCTTCATAAAATTATGGTCTATGACCAAAACTCTCTAGTACTTTTTTTTTTTTACATTACGGACACTAATAGAAAGGTCAATATAGAAACATAAAGACATATATTTGTGCTTCATAGATTATTGTAAGGCATTTGATAAAGTAAAACATGATGAACTGATTAACATGTTGGAAGATACCAATATTGATAGGAAAGATTTAAGAATAATAAAGAATATTTACTGGAACCAAGTAGCAGCAATTAAAATGGGAAATAAGGAGGAGAGTTACGAACAGATAAAGCTGGGAGTACGACAAGGGTGTGTCTTGTCACCAGATCTCTTCTCCCTATATAGCGAAGTAATAATGAGAGAGATCAAAGAGACGCCAGGAATACTAGTTGGAGGTTATAGTATAAATAATATACTCCTCATATTGTTTGCTAAACATGTGTTGAACACCTGCGATAGTGGATTTGTGGGATAAGAAAATGTTTTAAATTTGGTTTTCATTTTTTTTTTAAAGGATAACTGTTATTTCTATGTTGTCAATATTAAAGGAAGTACTGGGAGAAAATCACACAAAATGGAAATATCCAGATGTAGATTCTGCTAGACGACCTGTTTCCACATGGAAATGACAAATCAATTTCAACTTTCAGTCAGATGTTGCATTCCCTGCTACAAGATGAGACAACAGTGGCATGTGGAACAAGTGACAATAATAGTGATTTCGAAGATGACTTTCCACCTGCTCAACGCTTCGACCGGCGTGTATTGAATGATCTAATCCGAGATCTATATCTCTCCAAGGAATCTTCAGAACAGTTAGCTTCAAGGTTGAAAGAAAACAAACATACTCACTGCTGAAACATTTTATCGCCGCAGAGAGCAAGGTGTTCTTCCATTCTTTTGTTAAGAAAACAACCTTGTGTTTTGTACTAATGTAGGCGGTCTTATAAAAGAAATGCGTGTAAGTATATACACCAGATGAGTGGCAACTGTTCATTCATTCATTCATTCATTCATTCATTCATTCATTCATTCTTCTTTCTTTCTTTCTTTTGTCCTTCACTGCACTATGCCGTTAGGCGTCGAACGCTGGTTTGATGATTGGTTTACGAACTAGGGCTCGCTTGGTCAGTTGGTAAGCTGAAATGTGGGTTTTTAAGGTGTTGATGAATCCGTTGATTCATTTTGTTCGTGGTTTTCCCATGCCTCTTGATGTTTCCATTTTCATATTGTATGTGCTCTTGCTGCTGGCGACATTAGGTTCATTCTCACTAGGTGGCCGAACTAGCTAAGTCTGTGTCTATCAATGAATTAAACAACTAGTGTTGCTCCAACTACTTCATAGATCTCATCATTTCTAATTTGCTGCTTTATTGATTTGTTCGCTGCTTTTCTCGGGCATCTTATTTCACAAGTAGCCGTGGCGAAGGTGTTACAGGCGTAGTTCGTGATCCCGCATACCCGAGTTCGAAGCATAGCTGTGTTGGTTTTTACGAAATGGTATGGTTGCCTGTCGTTCAAAAAGCAATAGCAAACTATTGAATGTACACTTGCCAAGAGATCACAACAGCATAAAAATGCTGAGGTTGACTGCGACGTCCTGTAAAGGATAAACAACTAACTTTTTATCCATATATAATAAAAAGAAGTAGTGACAGAACGCATCCTTGTCTAACTCCAGTTGTTATTGGGAACTATTTTGTGAGTCCAACTCTTGTTCTAATTGCGCTTTTGCTCTCTCTGTAGATGCTCTTACACAGGCTTCTTTTTTTTTATTCGCATTTCCTTTACAGGACATCGCTGTCAACAGCAGCATCTTTCAGCTGTATGTTGATCTCTTGGCAAGATTACGCTCAGTAGTTTGCCATTGCTTTCTGAACGGCCGGCTCAGTTATTCCGCAAGTCACCAGCGGGGTCGAACCGCCTCCAGCTCTCGCCCACTACGAGACTCTGTGTGATAAACGGGATTACGGAGAAAGTGTTGTAACCCCTCGGCCAGAGAGACCGGCCTTACACAGGCTAGTGTACCTTTTATTCCGTAGTTTTCGACTGTTCTCCGTTGTATATCTCTGCTTATTCTGTCGAAAGATTTCTCTTGGCAGCTCTAAAAGAAGTTTAAAAGGTGTTCTATTAAACAAGTTTGAAAAGTGTTCTCTTACACAATGGTAACAAAATATGGTTCAATTCCAATTGCTAATTCTACTACAATGAAGGAGAAGTATGATACAATAAGCACAGTTCTGGAAAAACTGAAGTGTTTAGCATTTAACTGAATGGTTTGTTTAGATCTTAAAATCATGAACTTCTTGCTTGGTCAGCAAAGGGTTGATTCACTAAGTACCCATGATTTATATTTTTTGTGGGATAACAGGCCAAAAGATACACACTGAACAAAGAAACGGTGGTCGTTTTGGGATGAATTTAAAGTTGGAGCAAAATTTGTTGTCAACAAGCCTCTCATTGATCGAAAAAGAGTTATGCTGCCACCATTACATATAAAACTTGGCTTGATGAAGCAATTTGTTAAGGTACTGAACAAAGATGGTACCTGTTTTAATTAGTTATGCAGAAAGTTTTCGGAAGTGAGCATAGAAAAACTTAAAGCTGGAATATGTGATGGACCTCAAAATAGAAAGTTAATAAACGATCCAAATTGTATTGATTCGATGAACATAACAGAGTCAACAGCCTGGTCATCATTTGTTTTAGTTGTGCAAACGCTCTATGTAACTTTAAAGCAGACACTTATTCTGAATTAGTTGAAAATATGCTGTCGAGTTTTTGTAAGCTTGGATGCAACATGAGCATGAAATTTCACTACCTCCATAACTATTTACATTTATTTCTTGGCGACATTAGTGAGGAGCAAGGTGAAAGATTTCACCAAGATATAGAAATAATGGAAGAGAGATACCAGGGATTTTGGGATGCCCACGTGACGGCATATTACTGTTGGACCCTTTAGCGTGACTGTCCGGGCATATCACATTCCAGGAAGTCCGTGAAAAGAAGCCGTTTGTGTGTTAACTATAGATAAGAAATTGTTAGTGATAAAGTTTTAATACATTTTTGGTGTTTTATATGAAGGTAATAAGTGTATAAAGCCTGTCTCCCTGGCCAAGGAGTTACGTCTTTCTCCGTAATCCCGTATATTCTCGTGAGTAACGTAACCTGCGCGAGAATCGATAAGGAGAAAATAGCCCAGGAGCTACAGGCGACAGCAGACAAAGTGATTGACTAGTGCACTGAAATGAGTGCTGTCATCCACCCGGAAAAGGAAGCTGTTTTGGGGTGCTCTCTGGACAACAGGATTGTGAGAGCTGATGTTCCAAGCCTCACGATAGATGGTGGAAGCGTCACAGAGAGAACAAACTGAAGTATCTGGAATCGCATTTGACAGGAGCCTGTCCTTCAAGGATCATGTGGAGACTGTTGTGACAAGATCTCAAAAGGGTCTCAACGCACTTAAAACTATGGCCGCAATGGACATAGAGCAGAGGATGGTTTTCAGACTATACAAGCACTTGATCCTCTCAGCGACTGATTATGGACTAGGACTGCTCACTGTCTCAAAGAGTCAGCTGGTGAGATTGGAGCGCATACAGAACGAGGCTATGCGGGTCATTCTGGGATGCACCAGAGACGCCCCAGTGGTGTGTATGCGGTAAACCCTTGGTTTGCCGACTGTTGCTGGTAGGCTCAATGTGATGCAGGCGAAGGCATACCTCAGAGTAGCTGCTGACACAGATCACCCGTTGCATGAGGCGCTGGACGCAGTTAAGGGACCAGCGACTGATAAGAGGGATATCATGGATGGCTCAGGCGGAGGATACGATCAGAAAGGTGTTCCCGATGGAGAACGTTAGGCGAGGAGAGGAGTGGGTCAGAGTGCCAGCGGAGCAGTCAGACTTGTGCAGTTATAATCACATTGAGCCGGGAATGCAGGGAGTGGCCAGCAGGGGCCACAGAAGTGGAAATCCAGCAACTAATTCAGGATAATGCTCGCCCGGGTGATGTGATTATCTACACAGATGGTTCGGTCTTGAGGGGTAGTAGAAGTGCCTGGGGTTTCTTGGCAAAGGTTAATGGTCGACGTTTGGTGCAGGAGAGCCTGGCATATGATACCACACCATCTAGCTTAAGAATCGAGGTGGAGGCAGTCAGTGCAGCTTTCCGCTGGATGGAGAATACGATACACACATATGTCGTGATTGTAACTGACTCAGAAAGCATGCCGAGTAGGGTGAGGACTGGCAAGCTTCGTGCCGAGTGGCTTGCTTCGCTTCGAAAGTCACGGGTGGCAAGAATCGTCTGGATATTTTCTCCGGGGCATGCTGGTGTGTTGGAGAATGAATAGGCAGACAGATTGGCTGGCTCTGCAAAACTTGGTGGAGTACTGATGCATGATAAAGCAGACGTGGTTGCGGTCTTGTGGGAGCACGTGTACACCTCGGAGGAGCAAATGGATCACCATGGTCTGGTAAGAATGAGACAGCGAGGAGTGACGAGGGGATCTGGCCGATGTTCGACGCTTAGAGGAAAGGCGAGACACACACATAATCAGATTGCTACTGGTACTATTGGGGTTGGAACTCTTCGCTGGCTTCTGAGGATGGGGATGGAGTGCTTATGGGAATACCCCGAATGCTGTGATGTAGGTTCCTAAATCAATCAATCAATCAATCAATCAACCACACCAGGGTGTCCTGGAGAAAAGATTCAGCGAATCATGTCACGCGGGACGCAGAGGTGGTTCCAGGGCACCAGGGCCGGGTTATATACTGGCCAAGATCTATTGACGCGTCCTCGTCGAGCGTCCTGGGCAACAGGTCCCTTCGGGGTCCTGGCTAAAGTCAGTAGGATCGCCGATTCCTCCGAAGTCGGAGAGTGTCTGCCTGTACGGCGAGGAACCAACAGTCTGCACACAATAAGCCAGACATGGGACAACGGATACTCACGCAAAACTCAGGTCCTGTGTGACATCACACTGATGCCTTCATCCGACATACAGGACTTCGCGTTGGAGCTCAAGCCAACGAACGCAAGCAAGCAAGCATGTCACGCAACCTCTGAATCGATGCCAGCCATTCTGCATGAAGCATGCCAGTCTTCACCTTTGCCAGCATGTTTTGTGAATCAGTTACAACAACAACATGCGTATACAGTTTGTTCTCCAGCCAGCTAAAAGCTGCAGTAACCGCCTCCATCTCAATTCTCGGACTTGATTTTGTGGTGCCATATGCCCAAGCTGTCCCTTGCTAGACATCGGCCATTTTCTATTGCTATGAATCCCTAAACACCTTTTTTTTTGCCTTTCAACACAGAGACATCGATATAGATAATTACATCTCCAGGACGGGAGTAGTCATGAATTAATTGTCGAATTTCAGCTTCCGTAGCGCCTACTGACCGTCCCCTACACTCACGCCCATTGTGATTATAACCCCACACAAGTCTGAATTTCTATTCGGCACTCTGACCCACACCTTGCCTCTACCAGTCTTCTCAAGTGTGTGCACTTCTCTCATGGTATCTTCTGCTTAAACCATCCATGATCTTCCTCTTAGCAGCCAGTGACCCTTGACTGCATTCAGGGAATCAAGCTGGAGCTGTTCCTTATCCGCAGCTACTTTGAAGTATGACCTTTTCCTGCAAACCTTGCGCCTGTCCGCAATGGTCGTCAACGCCAGGATGTATCGCATATACACTATTGAGGTGTCCCTTGTATATCCCAGAATCACCCTCGTGGCTTCATTCTGTATGCGCTCTACTTTCACTAGCCTACTCGTTGTGTCATTGAGCATTCCCAGTCCATACTCTGCCACTGAAATGATCAAGTGCTGAAAAGTGAATAGCTGCCATACTCTTGGGTCCATTGAGCCCCTTCTGACACTTTGTAACCACCACTTCAACATGATCCATAAAGGTTAGACTTCTATCAAAAGTGATTCCCAGGTGCTTCAGTCTACTTTCTCTAATTCATAGTTCTACCATTTATGGTGAGGCTTGGGAGGTCAGCTTTAACAATCCATTTGCAGCTTAACGTTGGAGAACGCAGTTTCACATTCCGACACGTCGGTTGCGAAGTCAACAGCAGGCGATTTGAAAGCAGACCGCTTGGCGTTGATTTTCGCAATGGTAAGAGGGTGAGTCGTTCACAAAATCTTGACAAACTATTGAATGTAAAACCAGCCTAGAAAACTCGCAACCATCTAATTAATGCTGGGGTTTACGGTGACGTCATGTGAATGACATGCAGTTAACTGAGTTAAGCTGAGCTAAAAACCGACGTCGCTGCACTCAAGACATTCCCATACTCGCTCCGTTCATTAGTTCAACAGCCAGAGCAGAGCCATACTACTAATCGTTCCCACCGCTATCTTATTGAAAGTTCTCCTGGTCTTCCCTCTCAGATTTGAAATTCTTCCAGAACCCCTGCCAATCCCCCGCAATACCATTCTTTCCACATAGGGTTCTCATTCTGTTCCCCCGCCTTCTCCACCTGGTCCCACGTGCGCTCGGCAACCTCTCCCATGTCCATAGGTAATCTACCTATGCAATTAATTATAACACAGTATGTGTCATCAGTTATTGTCACACGTAAACCGTACAAGGTATGGTGTGTTATTACCTCATTTGGCCTCAGAAATAAATCAGAAGCCTCCTGCCGTGCTTGCTCCGAGGCATGAACATATCGTTTGTTTTGTTTTTTTGTTGTTGTTTTTTCGCTCGCTCGCTTTGAACTCAAACGTAGTCCGTATACGTGCTACTACTTCTAGTGCGCTGGACTGATTTTTGTGTGTGGATTAGCTTTCCCTGTTACCAGCGTCCCTCGCCATCAGGCGAAGGCACTCCGACTTCTGAGGTATTTGTAATTTACGTCCCTAAGTCAAGGATGAGAAGTCAACATTTTAGACCAATTGACCGGTGTAGGGAACCCACTACCTCGGCATCACCATATCGGAAGTTTAAGAGCGTGCACTCTTATTCATTCGGCTATATTGACCTGCGAACACAGGTATGTTATGATGTTTCATGTACCAAGGGAAATAATCACAACATTAACAGAAAGAATGGTTGAGAAACAGAAATCTATATTTGAGCCTTATTGACAACACTCATTCATTTTACAAGGTGAAAACGAAGAAATGGTTACAGTATTGGACATGTTAAACATTGATGGTAAAGATACGAGAATAATAAAGGACATGTATGGCAATAAAGTGCTGCTATAACCAATAAGGAATTTTTCGACACATTAAAACATCTTTGATAAAGTTGTCACCCGATCTGTTCAACTTGTCTCATTTCATCTCATCTCATCATGTTCCTCTTGTACCTTGCGGTGTCGAGGTGAAGTATAAACATCGTGAGAGTGCCCGATTATAGGCTTCATGTATTGATATTCCCATGGACTCTGCTATTCCCTCCTTCCAAAGCTTACGTGGTCGGCCTCTTCTTCTGTTTCCATCTGGTCTGTACATCATTGCTTGTTGTGGTATGCTGTTGACTGGTAACCTACTTGCATGGCCAGACCATTTGACTTAATGCTTTCTAATAAAATCTAGTGCGGCTATAACCCCCACTTTAGTCCTGATTTCTTCATTTCTGATCTTATCTCTTCTTGATACGTTGAGTATTCTTCTCAGGAATCTCATTTCTGTTGTTGTGATTTTTCTTTTCTCTTTTTCTGTCATTGTCCAGGTTTGGCATTGGTAGCATAGAGTTGGTAGGAAGATTGTATTGTAAAGTGCTTTCTTAGTAGTTATTGATACATGTTTGTTCTTTAGTATTGGTGCCATTTGTCCAATGAGTTGGTTTGCCTTATTGCATCTATTTTCGATCTCGTCTTCTGATCTGCCATTTGATGATATTATACTTCCTAGGTACTTGAAACTCTTTACTTGTTTCAAGGGATGTTCGTTTAGGTGAATTGTTGTTGTTTTTCTTCTTTAGTTATAGTCATTACCTCTGTTTTGCTTGTGCTAATTTTCATGTTATGTTCCCTACACATTTCGTTTAGACTATTCATGTGGTCTTGTAATTCAGCTTCTGATTTTGCTATTAGTGCTTGGTCGTCCGCAAACAGGAGTTCTCTAATGGTTAGATATTGCAGATGGTTCTTCTTCTGTGTTCTCGTCATGCGGTATTCTTGCGGTCTCTGTTTGGCTGGTTTCTTTACATATGTTGTCTATATATGTTATGAACAAGAGAGGGGACAGGACACTACCTTGTCGTACTCCAGATCTTATGGTGAAGGGGTCTGAGTGTCCTCCAGTTGCTCTCACTATGCATTCACTGTTGTTATATAAGCTTCTACATAGGTTTGTTAGATGTGTACTCACTCCATATTGTTTAAGGATTTCCCACAGCTTGTTTCTATCTACTCTATCAAATGCCTTTTCTTGGTCGACAAAGGCTAAGTAGAGTGTTTCATTGAATTCGATTGATTTTTCTATAAGTTGTCTAAGAGCAAAAATGGCATCTGTGCATCCTTTGTTTTTCCTAAATCCAAGTTGTGTTTCGCTTAGCTGGGGTTCTATAGTAGTTCGTAATCTTTTCTCAAGAATTTAGCAAAATATTTCCCAGTATGAATCAACAGTGAAATGCCTCTGTATGTGTGCAATCTCTTTTGCTGCCTTTGTTTTTCCAAAATTGGATAATTATGGCGTTTCCCCAGTCTCGTGGCTGTCTGTTGTTCTACCCAAACATGGTGAATAGTCTATGTAGCATGCTGTTCCTACTTCTCTTGCTGCTTTAATTAGTTCATTTGGTATTTCATCTTGTCCCGGTGATTTGTTCAATTGGGCTAATCTGATGGCTGTCTATAATTTCTTCTTTAGTATGTCTGTTCTAGTTCTTCGGTGGCATCTGTGCAGGTTTCTTGAAGTCCTGTGACATCTGATAGGGATGTTGGAAGTTGTTCGAAATACGCTTCCATCTTATTAGGATTTGTTTTTGTCACTTATTGGTTCTCCATTTTCGCTGTTAATTATTTCAGTGTGGTCAAGGAGTATACTCTGGGTTTGCATTGCCTTATCTTTTGGTAGAAGTTTCCTAGTTGACCTTCTTGTAGTTTGTATTTAGGGTTTCTCTCCATACTCATTACAAGTCCTTTTTGTTTTTCCCTCGTTACTATTCTATTAACATGTCTTCTCGCTATTCTATATTCTATGTAAATCACATTCCTGTTTGCTCTTCAACCACTTTTTATATTTTTCCTTTTTGTCTTCTACCGCTTTCTTTACCTCTGCGTTCCACCAACCTGTTATTTTCTGTATCCGTGTTTTGCGTATTTCGTGGTTTCACATGTCTTCTTCTTCTTCTTCTTCTTCTTCTTCTTCTTCTTCTTCTTCTTCTTCTTCTTCTTCTTCTTCAGTATTCCGAGCCATTGAGGTTCTTTTCTGCAGATACAATCCGTCTCCATTCGTCTCTCTGGTTGACCTTCTCTTGCCAGTCGTTGATTCCAAGTGCTTGTAGGTCTGTATATATATTATCTCTCCAAATGTTTCACATGTCGCTTTAAAAAAAAAAAAATAGAAATATATTAGATGGTATTATTGGTTCCACATCTGGTCCACAGTGTGGTTTCAAGTGTTATTTTTGCAGTATTTAAAATGCCTGATTTAACATCTCCCATTCTTCTTCCACTGTTTTTGTTTCTATCCGTAATTTTACAAAGATTTCAGTTAGTTCTTTCTCATAATTTTCCCTTACTGCCTCGTCTTTAAGGTTTTTTAAGTTTACTGATTCGCATGGCATGTATTTTCCTGCTCTTTGTTTTCTTCTTCTATGGTTCTTATTGTGGCAACGACTGCTTTATGATCCGTGTTTATACTTAAATTGGGCACTGTCCTTGCATCTAATATATTTTTCTTTCTGTTTTTTTTTTCTAGTTAATATAAAATCAATTTAGCTTTTAGTATCTAGATCGTTCCATTTATACCAGATGTATACTTGTGAGTCTTTGTGTTTATAGAATGTATTTGTTATATAGAGGTTGTGTTGGCTGCATAGCTCTATCAGTCTACTTCCGTTATCATTTCTTTCATTATGCTGATCTCCAAATGCTCCCAGATGTTTTTCTATGCCCACTCTGTTATGTCCTAGTCTTGCGTTGAAGTCTCCCATAACTATGACGTTGTCTTGCTTATCTATTTTATTTAGCACGTCATGGATGTCTTCGTAGAATTCCTCGCATTCTTGCTCATGTTTGTTTGTATTACATGGTGCGCATATCTGTACATATGTTGTAATTGTTTGTTCTTTTATTCTCACTGTTATGATTCTTTCTGATATATATTTTATTTCTAGTATTCTTTTTGATAGCCGTGGTTCTATGACTATTCCCACACCGTGTCTTGCCTTTTCTTGCTGTTCTACTCCAGAGTAGACAAACGTGTAACTGTGGTGGAGTTCCTTGCATCTTTTCACCTTTGTTCTGGTGTCCGTTATTCCCATCAGTCTAATTTCCCTCTCTTGCATTGTTTCTAAAAGCTATTCTTCTTTACTACTGAAACCGCAGACGTTCATTTTGTCTATTTTTTGAGTCGCTGATCTATCTCGTAGTCTATTAGCATTGCCGGGTCGATATCCGTCTGTGTCAGTCCGTTTATACTTCTTAGTTTTTCTACGAGCAGTATGGGCACTGATTGGGCGAGAGCTAGGCAGGTACAACATCGACATTGCAGCCTTGAGCGAGACACGACTTACAGATGAAGGCCAAATCTGCGAAGTAGGTGCCGGCTACACATTTTTCTGGAGTGGAAGGAAAAGCGAGGAAAGACGCCAATCTGGTGTGGGATTTGCCATTAAGTCGCCCTGGTTGGCAAACTAGCTGAATTTCCGAAGGCTATAAATGACAGGCTTATGACTATTAAGTTACCCCTGCTGAAAGGAAAGAAGCATGCAACGATCGTGAGTGCCTACGCACCAAACATGACAAATGAAGATGACGTCAAAACCAAGTTCTATGAAGACCTGCACAACGTATTAACATCTGTTCCCAAAGGAGACAAACTTATACTCCTTGGGGACTTCAATGCCAGAGTAGGCAAGGACACTCGCCTCTTGGAGTGGCATCATTGGAAAGTACGGAGTCAGGAAATTGTAACAGCAATGGGCTCCTCCTCCTTCAGACCTGTGCCGAACACGATCTCCTGATCACCAACACAATTTTCCGTCTTCCCACGAGAAATAGGACATCAGTGGATGCACCCTCGCTCGAAACACTGGCACCTCATTGACTATGTCATCGTCAGGAGGAGTGACAGACAAGACGTTCGGGATGACAAAATCCATGTGTGGTGCCGAATGTTGGACAGACCATCGTCTCATTATCTCGAAAATAAACATTACACATCAAAACCACACGGCGTCCTCAAGGGGCTAAAAATGCAAAGAAAACTAAATGTCACCCGCCTAAACAGCAATAAAATGCAGCTGTCGTTTGAAAACATGCTGGAAGACCGCCTCAAGCCAAATGCTGCAGCTAAACAGGATGTGGAAACAGAGTGGAGAGCCCTAAAGGACATAATTTACAACATTACTGTGGAAATCCTGGGCCAGCCCCCCGAAAGCATAAAGACTGGTTTGATGAAAATTCTGAAGACATCAACCAATTGCTGGCCGAGAAACATCTTCTCCTCAAGGCACATTTGAATGACCCGAAGTCAACATAAAAAAAGATGCCTTCAATAACATTCGGAGAATAGTGAAGCAGAAACTTCGGGACATGCGGGACTCCTGGCTGAGCAACAAAGCTGATGAAATTCAAGGCTTTGCTGACAGACATGATTTGAAAAACTTCTACGACTCACTGAAAGCGGTCTACGGTCCTCCATCACCAGGCATAGTTCCCCTCCTCAGTGCAGATGGGGGAACATTGGTCACCGATAAGAAAGAAATCCTTCAACGCTGGGCAGAGCATTTCAGCAACATCTTAAATGCAACTTCCTTCTTCGATGATGAAACCATCAACTGCCTTCCTCAAGTTCCCACTAATGATACACTTGATGACCTGCCAACCATAGTGGAAGTAAACAAAGCCATCCAGCAACTTTCCAGTGGAAAGGCGCCTGGTCCTGACTCCATCCCAGCAGAGATATACAAGGCAGGTGGGCCGGTCCTAATAGAGCAGCTTCACCAAGTCTTTACAAACATATGGGTGAACGAGACCATGCCACAAGATTTCAAGGACGCGTCAATAGTCCACCTTTACAAACGTAAAGGAAACCGCCAATCCTGTGACAACCACCGAGGCATCTCCTTGCTCTCAATCGCAGGGAAGATACTCGCCAGAATTCTTCTCAATCGCCTCACGGCCCATCTCGATCAAGGTCTTCTTCCTGAGAGTCAGTGTGGCTTCAGAAAAGAACGAGGAACTGTTGACATGATTTTCGCTGCAAGGCAGCTGCAAGAGAAATGTCAGGAACAGAACTCTGAAATGTTCTCCACTTTCATTGACCTTACCAAGGCTTTTGATACAGTCAGCAGAGAAGGACTGTGGAAGATTATGGCGAAATATGGCTGTCCACAAAAGTTTGTCCAAATAGTGCGGCTATTTCATGATGGTATGCAGGCAAGAGTACAGGAAAATGGTGAACTGTCTGAGCCCTTTCCTGTCACCAATGGAGTGAAGCAAGGATGTGTCCTGGCACCAACACTGTTCAGCCTCATGTTTTCAGCTATGCTGACGAATGCCTTCGAGAACAAGTGACATTGGAATAGACATCAACTACCGCATGGATGGAAAGTTGTTCAATCTCAGAAGGCTGAAAGCCAAAACCAAAACTAACAGCGACACCGTCAGAGAACTGCTGTTTGCTGATGATTGCGCTCTATATGCCAACTCAGAGGCAGACATGCAACACAATGTTTCAGCTTTCTCATATGCCTGTGCCAACTTTGGGCTCAATATCAACTTGGAGAAGACTGTAGTTATGTACCAGCCAGCTCCAGGGAATAATCACACCGTGCCGAATATCAAGGTGAACGGTCATAGACTAAGTGTTGTGGACAAATTCACCTATCTTGGCAGCACTGTGTCACAAGCTGCCACAATTGATGACGAAGTGAATGCAAGAATCTCCAAGGCCAGCGCGGCCTTTGGCAGACTGTACAAGAATGTATGGGACAGAAATGGAATAAGCCTGCAAACAAAGCTGAAAGTCTATAAAGCAGTTGTATTATCCACACTGCTATATGCTTGTGAAACATGGACTGTTTATCAGCGACATGCTAGGAAATTAAACCACTTCCACACAGTCTGCCTTAGGAAGCTATTGAAGATTAAATGGCAAGACAAGATCCCAGACACTGAAGTTCTAGAAAGAGCAGTCCATGCCCAGTATCCACACTCTACTAATGAAAAATCAGATTCGCTGGGCTGGTCACTTAACTCGTATGCCAGATCACAGGCTCCCTAAACAAATTTTTTACGGCGAGCTGCGTTGTGGTAAACGCTCCCAAGGCGGCCAGAGGAAACGCTTTAAAGACACTCTGAAAGTCTCACTGAAAGCTTTTGGAATTCATCCTGACACCTGGGAGACTGCTGCTAAAGACCGTAATTCATGGCGTACATCATTACATAAGGGTGCAGTCACTTGTGAAGCAACCAGGACTGCAAGAGCTGTGAAGAAAAGGCTGGACAGAAAAACCACTGCAGGAGATCCTCCTCCTGGAACGTCAAGCATTCTTTGCCCGCATTGTCAAAGAACATTTCGAGCCAAAATAGGCCTTATCAGCCATCTTAGAACTCACGGCTCCATACTTTCAACCCCACTGGATGAAATGAATGGTCATCATCATTCTTGATGGACAAACAACACAAGACATGTCAGGAATATCGGTTGGTGGGCATAATATGTGCTGTTGACATTATTTTATTGATTTTAGTCGCTGAAAATAAAAAATAAAAAAAGAACTTAAAAATAAAAACACAGTGAGTTGCATATCCTTTACATGACGTGGCAGTTAACCCCAGCATTTTTTTTTCTATTTGTGATTTCTTGTCAAATTTACATTCAGTAGTTTTCTCATTGCTTTCTGAACGGCCGGTACTCATACCATTGTACTAAAACCACGCAATGCGGTCTGCTTCGAAATCTCCCGGTACTGTGTTTCGAACGCGGTATGCGGATTACAAATTACGTCAGAAACCCCTTCGCCACAGATCCGGTGCAAGAAATTATAGATATAATTTCAGCAGAAAGTCAAAACAGTGGATATGAATAATAGAAAAACAGAAGTACTGGTTATTACAAAAACTAATTGGATACCCAAATCCGACATCAAAGCGAATGGAACCCATATGAAACAAATCAATGTGTTTGAGTTCTTTAAAAGCAGCAGATGGAAGATGTATTCAGGAAGTTACATGTAGACTAGCCCAATTAATAGCAGCAGATGGAAGATGTATTCAGGAAGTTACATGTAGACTAGCCCAATTAATAGCAGCAGATGGAAGATGTATTAAGGAAGTTACATTTAGACTAGCCCAATTAATACCAGCAGATAGAAGATGTATTAAGGAAGTTACATGTAGACTAGCCCAATTAATACCAGCAGATAGAAGATGTATTAAGGAAGTTACATGTAGAATAGCCCAATTAATAGCAGCAGATGGAAGATGTATTAAGGAAGTTAAATGTAGACTAGCCCATGTAAAGACAGCAGATGGAAGATGTATTAAGGACGTTACATGTAGACTAGCCAAAGTAAAGACAGCAGATGGAGATGTATTAAGGAAGTTACATGTAGACTAGCCCAATTAATAGCAGCAGATGGAAGATGTATTAAGGAAGTTAAATGTAGACTAGCCCATGTAAAGACAGCAGACGGAAGATGTATTAAGGACGTTACATGTAGACTAGCCAAAGTAAAGACAGCAGATGGAAGATGTATTAAGAAAATTACATGCAGACTATCCTAAGCAAAGGCAGCTGATGGAAAATGTATTATGGAAGTTGCATGTAGACTAGCCCACGTAAAGACAGCATTTCACAAGATAAAGGATATTCTCTGCAATTTATTTATGTTAATCGTGGTGAGAAAAAGAATTATTAAGAGATATATAGATAAAACTCTGATGTTTGGAAACGAATCATTTACAATTGGGAGACAAGTAAGGAATTATATGGACCCTACAGAGATGTAGCTTTATAGAAGAATTAAGAGAACACTATGGACAGAAAGGTAGACCAATGAAGACATCTTGAAAGTAGTTAACTTACAAAGAGAATTGATTACTCGCATCAGAATAGTAGTCTTTGGGCATGTCAACAGAAGTGGAAAGCAGGACCATGTTGTCACGGCAGGAAGATTGGAAGGAGAGAGAGAGAGAGAGGCAGCGGGAGACCAAGAGTGAAGATGCTGGACAGTTTGACATCGTGGTATGTATGAACGTTATCAGAAATGATTCGCTCACAAGTTACAGAGACATGATCACCAACGCCAAACGGCATGGACTATACGAAGTCTTGCAGAATACTAAATTGTTTCGCAAGGTTGAGGGCAAGCGAGCAAGAGGAAGACAACCAAACAAGTGGGAAGATAATATCAAGAGATGGAAGAACACCACTCAGGCAGAATGTACAGTTAAGGCGAGAGACAGACAGTGTTGGAGATCCATTGCAGCCAACTTTCATTGTGGAGACGGTACTTATCAATTTGTTTCGATTGATTCAGTAAATTCCTACTTTTATAATCGACACCAGCAGGAAAACTTCCGGGAGACGGGGAATGTCCAGCAGAGGGGTATGTTTGGTGCCTGCCCAGTCGGTAAGTTAAAGTACTCCTGTACCCTTTAACTGTACAGTTACACTGGTAAAACAGCAGGAATATACAGATTACAGTGGTACCTCGGGTTACGAACTTAATTCGTTGCAGAACTCGGTTCGTAACCCGAAACGTTCGTATCCCGAAACATTGAAATCAATGAAATATTCAAATAATAATAATTAATAATATTAATAGTTAATACTTAGCAATTTTGGTCAATATTTAAAAATTAGGTTTTTACTTAGATAGAGCTTGACAAGACGAATCCAACGGTATCTCACCGAAGAGTGTACGTTAATTCTAAGCGGAGTTATGAATTTATTGGTGACGTAATTTAATACCAGGGAAGTGCAATGATAACCTAAGAGATAAGTAAGATTTTATCGCGGCCCTAAAATTGGAAGCTGAGAAATTCTGCCTTCTATTACCGTGGCTTGTTTATTTGTAAACGGACAACGTTGTGCCATATTATCATTGCGTCCGGGGCGGCGAGGCCTAACTTGACGTATGTTTTATTTTTCGATAGGATGTGCCGTGACCTAATAACAATTTAAAATGGCAGCCAATTGTTTATTAGTTGCCTTCTAGTACCGTGGCTTGTTTATTTTTAAACGGACAACGTTGTGCTATATATCATTGCGTCCGGGGCGGCGAGGCCTAACTTGATGTATTTTTTTATTTTTTGATAGGATGTGCTGTGACCTAATTAACAATTTAAAATGGCCGCCAATTGTTTATTATTTGCCTTCTATTACCGTGGCTTGTTTATTTTTAAACGGACAACGTTGTGCCATATATCATTGCGTCCGGGGCGGCGAGGCCTAACTTGACGTATTATTTATTTTTCGATAGGATGTGCCTTGACCTAATTAACAATGTAGTCACTGGAGGGTCTTCTCCGTGATTATTTATTGTATTTTGTGTAGGTATTTGTTCGCTGATGAAGCTAGTCAAAACGTCCTGTGTTTTTCGTTATTCTTTTATGTAAGCTTCATTACTCTGTGTAATTTTATATTTTTGATATTTTCAGCTTTGTCGCAGTACAAAAAGAAAAAAAAAGAGGCAAGTGAAATATTTCGGCCACATTAAAAGACATGACACTTATAAAAACCATACTGGAGGGCAAGCAAGCAAGAGGTAGACAACGATACAAGTGGGAAGATAACATCAAGAGAATGTACAGTCAGGGTGAGAGACAGACAGTGTTGGAGATCCATTGCAGCCAACCTTCATTGTGGAGACGGCACCTGATTGATTGATCACAGTTCCACTAAATTTATTCATATTTTAACAAATATATAGAAACTCACCACAGGAAGGTGTGCACCTGAATTGTTTTATCAAATTGACACAGGCTGTGGCAAAGTAGGTGTGACAGGCAGAATCTTGAATGTCACAGGAAATGGTTCAAGAAAGAGTGTCACAAGTGATGGCCATTCTTTGGTTAATTGCTTTTTATGTTTCACAACTAATTTTTTAAATATATGTAAATTATTAGTAAGAGTACTTTCCTGTATTAGCTTGTCTGGTTCGTTGGCATGAACGAGACTCCTCACTTCTCTCAGCACATCAGGTACAGCACGACAATCTACTATCATATTGTCTTAATGTCCTAACTGCATTGCGACAGCTTTCTTTTGTTGATTAAATATCATGCATTAATGTAAGTAAGTAAGTTTGTAACTGCTGCATAAATTAAGCAGCAGTTAATTAATTATTAAGATATTAAATAATAAAAAATTAAAATATTAAATAATTAAATATTCACTAAAAATTGATTTCTACTTCTGCTCTACAATTACACTGTTCTGTATCTAATAGTGAGCAATTAATAATTAGATAGTAACTTATTTGAAACATATAACTTATTTTACAGTACTGTATTTAAATTTAAATAATTAAGTGCTGCAGCGCAGCTTAGAAAAAAAGTACTCCTTACTTACAGTTACACTACTTACAAGTTTACAGACGGGTCTGAAAACTGGCTTTCAAAATTATTTTCAGTCATGTAAAATGCTGAAATATTATGCAAGTACACAGATACATTACTGCTACAAATGACACTTGTATTCTGTTTAATTTTAGTAGTTAAATTACCAGTTCTAATTATAAATAAGTACAGGTCCGCTATAGTTTATTGTATGGGTGCCGCAATCTTGAATTTTGTGTCTCTGTATGACGGCCATGGCCAAATGTCACTAAATATTTTTTCCTGAACGCAAACACCTAGAATATTGAAACTCTTCACATTTATGTAAAATTGAACGGGGGATTAAAAAATGCAATAAAAAGTTACGGATTCTTTTAAATACAGGAGTTATAAGACACATTAACTTACTAATCATGAATAGAACCAAATAAAATCCAGAGAAAACGTTTTTTCGGCTCAATAAGTTGGCGCCTAGCAGAAGGACCAATGCTGAATATATGAGAATAACTTCCCCTTTCATTGTACCACACTGCTTTCATTTAATTGACATATAGATGGACATGGTCCAACCGGAAGTGATCGTTCGACGACATGACAAAAAGTTCACGAAATTAAGAAAAACCAAGCCGGAAGCAGCCGGGAACGTTCGATAATTCTGACATTGCTAATAATACTATTAATACACAGAGACAATCCGTTTCAAGATGAAAGAATCGTTCTTATTAATATTTTATTAATTTATTAACATCCGGTCGTTTACCTGACAAAACGCAAAGAATACGTGTTCTTCACGTATTAAATAAAGAGAAAGAAAATAACCAAATGATTAACTGTAAAATTAAAAAAAAAAAGATTTAGTCTATCTTTATTACCAAGGTAAACGATCATGGGAAACTTGTCACTTCACTTTCTTTGTTATTCTGAATCATTAGTTTCAGGAGTATCTTGTCGCTGTTTCTTGGCAGCCGACTGGGAATCTTTCTGCACCAAGAACTATCAAGGAAATTTGTCGCTTCCTTTGCTGGAGAATCTTTCTGAAGTGTTAGCAACAAGTTTGTTTGGATGATGGATCACAATGAAGTCTTCGACATCTGCCCACTTGCTGCAAATTTCTTTAATCTTGGCAGTTGAAATGGTCACTGACTCCTCATTATCGGACGACTGACTTCCATTAATCCGTGTTTGACACTAGTAACAAAGTGAGTGTAGAAATATGTTTTCACTTTGTTTTTTGTATTTTTTATTTCTTTAAGTATGCACAGGTGCTTTTGACAAGTTAATTGTTTGTCATGGTTCCAACTTCACTGCAAAGTGTTACCCCATAATGCTCTGTTCCTATAGGACTTCTGGTCCCCAACATGGCAGTTAGGCATTGAATCATTAAGACCTCTGGCGTGTTTATGCTTGTGGCTACAGTTTGCATTCGCATTTTCCTCATGTTGGACTGGCAGTACATGGTTCCGTTGCCCTGCTACTGAGTGAGTGCTTGGTGCGACACTGTAAGCTGTGAAATTTGTGTGGAATGCTTTTACATCTGTCCGCTGTTGTTTGCACAGTGAACTGCATGTTCAGGAACAATGGCCAGCTGTCACTGAATTGACTGGTTTGCCTTTTCGGTTCACGAGTGCAATTTTTCAGGAGACTCCTGGGGCTCGCTGGAGCTGCAGAATTTGTGCTTTGTGCAGCGCTTTCGGTGGGTGGGTCGTCCTGCAGAAAGAGACTTAGCCATGTGGGATAAAACCCAGGTCAATGAAGTCTTTTTTGTGACTGCTGATTCCATCAACGATGAACTGTAGTTTTCGTGGAGGACTTTTGTGTTGGCATTCTGGTGGCGGCATTATGCACAGTGTACCTGTGTCGGCTGTTGGCTTGCCAAGACTCCTGTCTGTCCCACTTTTCATATTGGGCAGTGAGGAGCATTTTGTGTGATATTCACTGGCAGAGGAGCATAATGGGGACGACCCATTGCCGTGTAGTAGGAACCACGACTAACTAACTAACTAAGCTCTGTTCCTATGCCAGTAAATATCACACAAAATGCTCCTCACTGTCTTATGTGAAAAGTAGAACGGATAGCAGTCCTGACAAACCAACAGCACGCACAGGCATACATGCATAAGGCCGCTGCCAGAATGCCAACATAACCGTCCATCATGAAAAGTACAGTTCATCATCAACTGAAGTGGCAGTCACCAGAAAAGAAACAGTTTCACACACATTACTGCATAATGCAAAACCAGTTAACTCAGCAACCAGCTGTTTGCCATTTTTCTGAACATATAGTTCACAATACAAAGAACTGCGGGCACATGTAAGGCATTCCACAGGAAATCCACAGCTCACAGTGTCACTCCATGTACTTAACTCAATAGCTGGGTGACAGAACCTTTTGACAAGTATTTCATTTTAGATGAGTTGAGTTAAGAACCAACTTCACAGCACTCTGGACATTCCCATACATGTTCTCCTCAGCTTCAACTGGTATCATCCGTTTCCTCTTGCTAATTTTGATAGATTTCCCGTGTTTAATGTTGATAACAGAGTGTTTTGTAACTGTCAAAAAACTGTCATTTACTGCCTACGTAGTACCATGCGGACTCTCCTTCGGGAGACTCAGGTTCGATCCCTCGGTAAGGTATGGGATTTTTTCTGTCGGGGGCAAAAAGAAAATCCTAACCTGCACAGTTCGCGCGACTGCACTAGTCAGGCGGCTTTAATTCCTCAGGCTCAAGACCCCTCTGCCATACACTGCAAGATACTATATTGGCAGTTATTGACAGTGACAGTTGTTGTGTACCTGATACACTGCCGTGGGATGATCTATCATCTGAATTGAACTAACCGAAACTGCCGTGGTACATTATAAAGTCTGAATGTTGACAGTGTGTTACTTGTTTCATTTCCCGTATCGTCTGCAATTTTGCCATTTCCGTGGTGAAGTGGTTACGGATGCAGTTTGTGATATTGCATACCCACGTTTGAAACACAGCTGAGCTTGATTTGGCAGCAGGCTGCATTGCATTGGTTTCTTTTATGAAATGGTATGAGTGTCTGTCGTTCAGAAAGCAATGAATGGCAAACTTGCCAAGAGATCACAACAGCAAAACAATTCTGTTGTTGACTGCAACGTCCTGTAAAGGATGTGCAACTAACTTTTTTCTGCAATTTTAGTGCCTGGTAAATAAATATTTAAACCGAAGGAAGCCCTGCCTTTCCAAAATATTGGAACAGAAGCATGGTTTGGGAAGAATTGCTTGTGAAACTGTGGTGGTTAATTTGTTTTATTTTAGAAATGACAATGCCCAGTGGTTCTTGGCCTCGTTGATTTGCATTAGATTATCATTTTAACATTTTTTCCTGACTTTTTCAGTTTTGTGTGAAAATGATTTGCTTCAAAATATGTTATAATTGTGTTTTGATGGTGTTGTGAGCAGTTCTTGTGATATTGGTGAAGAAAAGTGGTGTATTTATCATTATTCAGTAAGTTAAACTGGATTATCATCAAGGACGGAGAAGTAGTGCCTTGGTAAGTGAAGATTTTAAATAATTGTCACCCTTTGCTTCAAAATAAAAAAAAAAAATCTTAACATTATTATCATGAGATTTTTAACCTATTCTAAAAATAGCAATAACTAACGTGTTCCTTGTGCAATCCCCTTATTTGGTATATAATACAGTATATCTGCTAACAATTTAACAATTTTTTACATTATTATTGTGACACTCCCCTACTTCCCATTTTTCTGCCATTGATGTTTGTTTGGTCCAAACCCATGTTTGTTTGGCAGTGAATCACTTAACTGATTGCCTGCCAAACAAAACAGTGGTCCTGACCAAACAGAAATAATGATACTGAATAATGACACGACAGGTGTTGATAATTAATTGACAGGTTAGAAATATTTTGACAATAAATGAGAGGTTTAGTATAAACGATTTAAATTAAAGGGGTGACATTTGTGACAAAGTTTCCACTTAACACCAAGGCATTATTTTGTATCCGGCTGCAGCTAATGCCAGGTTAAATTTAACTGAATAATATTAAAATACACCACTTTCATTTGATAAAATTCACAAGGAAAACGCCAATAAAATGCAATTAAAAAATAATAGTTTTGAAGCGCATAATTTTCACACAAAATGTAAATGTCTGTGGCACAGCTTAGGCCGGATTGTAACTGAGAATTGCGTAGTGAAAAACAATGTAAACACTATTTTCTATTTAGTTATAATTATTATTATTTTAAATTTAATTATTTAAATACTCCTTAAATACTTTGTGATAGGCAAAGCAAATTTAGTGGCACAAGTGTGGCCCATTAGCGCAAGCATAAGTTGGCATGTGCCATCATACCATGAGGAACTTTCACTGTTAGTTTTCTTTTTAAATTATGACCATCTTCTAAATAATTAACTGAATACTGCACGTGGTATTAGATTTATAATCTTTCACAAAGTCCTTTAAATCACAATAACTATAATATAAATTGTTCTAAAACGGTAATTTTATTAAAATATATGAGGTCCAGAACCAGAAGGTGTTGTCATTTCGAAGTTCAAGCCACAACAATCATTTTGAATCACAACAAACTCGTTTTTTTTTTTTTTTTAAATGGATGCTAACACCTCGTTTTACACTTCAAAATCTTTCTGTCTCAATTTTAAGTTACTGAAGCACTAAAAATTGCAGAAACATAAGAGAACTGGAACAACTAACGCACTATCTATACCTAACCGACCTATCGGTTCACGGGTGCCAAAACCGTTCCATTGAACCGACCTATCGGTCTGCGGCAGAGAATCAGTTTCGGTTAATCTTATAAGTGATGTGTAAATGAAATAATGTATGAGCAGAGAGAGATCAGAATGGCAGAATGTTAGATGGGCGTGTGACAGGCCTTGTAGAAGTCGCAGGGGCCGAAGGAATTTGTTCTACTTATCAGAAATTCTACTTATCCAGACTGCACACTAATTTACACTAATATATGTGTACCATGCAGTAGTATTGAGTAAAATGATTGTACAACTTAGGAAACACAGGTAGTGATCAAATAAATAGCAATACAATATCTGAAATGTTTAGTTTTGAAAATTTCCAGATTAATTAAAGAAGAAAGTCTGTGATTTAGCTTTGCTTCTTGACTTGTGAAAAATGTCTTCCCATTGCCTGTTTAAAGGCACAAAATTGGTGAGACTGCATCATCTGAACATCCATTCTGCATCATGTAAATGTCAATTTTGTCAATTGATGCCAAAATGTCTGACTGCGATACAGGTTGTGCTTGCAGCCACAGTCATCTTCATCATCAGAGTCAGGGCTGGAAGGATCGGTTGGTTGAATGACTGGCATACATAGCCCAATGCTTGAAAGAGTGGCACTAGTAGAAACTGTCATTGTCAATGTTCACAAACTCCGCTGGATCAGTCTCAGCTCTTTATACAATCTAGCTAAGTAATGGCCCCACTGAAATGTCAGTAACATTGCTCTCACTGCTCGCTGATGGTGGTGGAATTCTCATTACAGAGACATCTACTGCAGGTAAGCAAGCCAGCCTGTCTAAAGCAGTTTGCAATAGTTACTGGTAAAACTCTGTCCCATGAAGATTTTAGCATAAGAATAGCATCAAGAAGGGTTATCTTGAAATTATTACAAATGAGGTTAGCGTCCATAGACCCACAAGTTTTGACGACATTGTGGATCTATAAAGAACTTTGAGATTTTGAACAATACCTTGATCACAAGGCTGAAGTGTTGATGTGACATTAGGTGGCAGAAACAAAAGCTCTTGTCAAAGATCTACACAGGAGCTTACAGAGCTAAGACGGAGCTATACAGATAATACTAGACAGGAGAGACACAGGCACTATATTTAGCTTGACAACAGGACACACCTGTGTCAACTACGAGAGCAGTAAGTGCTTATGAGTGAGAGTATAGGAAGCTCGCCTCTCGACGAGTAACTGGGGAATACCACTTACATGAGTTAACTGACGAACCGTGCTGGGACTCTACGCACGGGAACTCGCTAGCCCACGCAGGACTGAATGTCCGAAGTTGAACGCGCAACTAGAAGCGTGGCTCAGACGGGGACAAAGACTGAGATAGAATAAACGTGTTCGCTAGGAACCTTATGTAGTTTATAGGCAATAGTGTTAGCTAGACCTTAGATTCCAATTAGTGAATAGTATCATTATTTCCACCTCTTCATTGCATCTGTGAAACATACCATGTTGTTGATTATCAATGAAGTAATCCGCTCGACGAGCTTGTGTGTCATAAGCTCTAAATAAAAATGTATCCTTTTGCAAACCACATAAGTTATTGATTCGTGTTGTGCAAAAGTAGG
Source organism: Cepaea nemoralis (assembly GCA_014155875.1). Classification (NCBI taxonomy): domain Eukaryota; kingdom Metazoa; phylum Mollusca; class Gastropoda; order Stylommatophora; family Helicidae; genus Cepaea; species Cepaea nemoralis. The sequence continues at coordinate 106,892 of JACEFZ010016019.1, forward strand.
GAGTCCTGAATAACCTGTCGCAAGTAGGTTGTTGACAGGCAGGACCCATTTGGTGTCAGAAGCTTTCTGAACCAACGTCTAGAGACTCTAAATTTATTTTGTGGTGTTAAAATTACCCAAACATGAATTATTTATGATATAAAATTTTGAAATAAATTATTTTTTCGAGAATGAACACCAAAATACTTTAAAAAGTACCATTTGTGGAGCTTGAAAAACAATTAACAGAAAATAATTTATAAAGTATATAATTCTGTGAAAAGTGATAAGAAATGTGTATGAATAGAGTTAAATGAACATTGTACAAATATGTTGCAAAGTTGTCAAGCACACCAACGTGTACACTGCATTTTGTATGATACATCCATCAATGTCAACATTTTGTATGATACAGCCATCAATGTCAGCATTCATCACATTTAATAGATATTAGCTACTAAACGGAATCGATAGAGCGTAGTTATACCAACCAGGAAGGAAAGTGAAGACAAGACGACAGTGACATTCATACGACGCATCATATAACTTATCATAAAACAGGGTACACGATAACTTCTTTAAAAAAACCTGAAGGTAACATTGAAAATATTACTTCACAAACGGAAGTTAAAGGTGAAGAGTAGAACATGGAGCATACGAGTTGGTGCTAATATTATAGGGGAACATGAACATTCATGCTCATGTGTTGTTCTCTTAACAGAGACAATTTGTTGCGGGTTGTCATATTGGGCAATTTGAGGACAGGTCGAGACATAAGTAAACGGGTGAAAGTCAAAGGACATAGGGTCAAACGACGGAAGCCAGGACATAAGTCATAAGACAACGGTTCCGGATCAATACAATTCCCAAGAATATAATAGAGGTTATAGCCAACTATATTGATGTGATGCACTACTCAATTAACCGAGTGAATCAATATAACAGTGTGAAAAGGAAAAGAAGAGAGTTGTTCTATCCCCAGAAGAGATACTTAAACTGATGAGATCTTTGAGAAAAATTGGACAGCCAATTTTTCAGTGACGAATACGTGTTACATACGGGAGTTAAACGGTTGTAACACTACACACGGAGGAGAGGAGTGTGTCAAAGATCTACACAGGAGCTTACAGAGCTAAGACGGAGCTATACAGATAATACTAGACAGGAGAGACACGGGCACTATATTTAGCATGACAACAGGACACACCTGTGTCAACTACGAGAGCAGTAAGTGCTTATGAGCGAGAGTATAGGAAGCTCGCCTCTCGACGAGTAACTGGGGAATACCAGTTACATGAGTTAACTGACGAACCGTGCTGGGACTCTACGCACGGGAACTCGCTAGCCCACGCAGGACTGAATGTCCGAAAGTTGAACGCGCAACTAGAAGCGTGGCTTCAGACAGGGACAAAGACTGAGATAGAATAGACGTTGTTCGCTAGGAACCTTATGTATTTTATAGACAATAGTGTTAGCTAGACCTTAGATTCCAATTAGTGAATAGTATCATTATTTCCACCTCTTCATTGCATCTGTGAAACATACCATGTTGTTGATTATCAATGAAGTAATCCGCTCGACGAGCTTGTGTGTCATAAGCTCTAAATAAAAATGTATCCTTTTGCAAACCACACGAGTTATTGATTCGTGTTGTGCAAAAGTAGGGAGTCCTGAATAACCTGTCGAAAGTAGGTTGTTGACAGCTCTGTTGCCTTCAGATTGTTAATTTTTGTGCGGGCTGAACAATTGTCAACAGTTAAAAGAACTTTTCTTTGTTTACACACCATTGAATAATAATGAATTTTTCACTACCATCCATATTGGAACACACAACCACTGTTATTCTTTCTTTTGATTCTCCCCCCCCCCCCTTTGAAAGAAAATGTTTTATCAGGTTGCAATTTCCAAAATAATCCAGTTTCATCGGCATTAAATACATCCGCAGAATTATATTTAGCTAAAGCAGGTCTGAGCACGTCTTCTATCCATGAGTGAATCGTTGCTTCGTTGACTGACTGTTTCTCTCCATATACATTCTTGTAAGTGCTGCAGTGTCGTTTTTTGAAATGATCCAACCAGCCAGCACTACAATTCCAGTCTGTCTGACCTCCAAGACGTGCAAATTCTTCTGCTTTCGCAATAATTAAAGGCTCATTTACTGGTACATTTGCCGATCTAATCACAGTGAACCATTTTAAAAGGGCAGCATCAACAAAATCGCACGCAGCAGTTCTTCTAGCTCTCTGCCTATCACTGTTGATTTGACATTCAAAAAACACTTCTTTGTAGCGGTCTTTATGCTTTAAAATGCCGGAAAATGTCGATGTTGGAATACCAAATTCTCTACCTATATCCACTTTCTTCTTCCCACTATGTTCAACCTCCTCCAACAGCTCAATCTTTCTTTATAAAGTCAAAGTTTTAAGCTTCCGTCCACTAGCAGCCATTGTTGACATGTAGCAACATATTATGTGCGAGATTGTTCTCTGGGCTGACTAAAATACACATTCTTTCGCGAAACAAGGTGTGAAGTGAACAGTTCGACTTAAACGTGGACATTTATATAGTCGGTAATTCATTTTTATGTTCAACTAATCCGAAAATTCGAGTTAACCGAATTCGGCTTATCAGGAATTTTTATACAAAGATAAAGAAGGATCTTGGCCGGGACCAAGCCAGTAACGTCAACTTAAGCGAAATTCTAGTTATCTGAGTTCAACTTAAGTGGACTCGACTGTGTATGCGTGTATGCATATATACACATATATGTATATATAATGATTTTGGTGAATGATCTAACAACATCTGGTACTTCAGCATATTTTTTCCTTCTCTGCCCATGATAATATAATATTCTCAACATGGTTCCATGTCCATGATACTCTCCTCATTCTTCTCTGTACTTGATACTCTCATCATTCTTCTTCGTCCATGACATTCTCAACATTCTTCTCCATTCATGATACTCTCGACACTCTTTTCCGTCCATGATACTCTCAGCAATCTTCTCCGTCCATGATACTCTCAGCAATCTTCTCCGTTCATGATACTCTCATCATTGTTCCGTCCATGACATTCTCAACATTCTTCTCCATTCATGATACTCTTGAAGTCTTCTCTGTCCATGATATTCTCAACATTCTTCTCTGTCCATGAAATTCTCAACATTTTTCTCCATCCATAATACTCTGAATATACTTCTCCACCCGTGACATTCTCAACATTCTTCTCCGTCCATGATACTCTCAACATTCTCCTTTGTTCGTGATACTCTAAACAATCTTCTCCATCCATGGTACTCTCAACATTCTTCTCCATCCATGATACTCTCAACATTCTTCTATGTCCATGATACTCTCAGCGTTCTTCTATGTCTATGATACTCTCAACATTCTCCATCCATGACATTCTCAACATTCTTCTCCGCCCATGACATTCTCAACATTCTTCTCTGTCCATGACATTCTTAACATTCTTCTCCACCCATGACATTCTCAACATTCTTCTCCACCCATGAAATTCTCAACATTCTTCTCTGCCCATGACATGGGTGAGGGTCAGGATTTTTTCACGTTGACTACTAGTAACAAAATTTCCCCTGGTCTCTGAGTAGTGAGATCGGACTCCCATATGTATAGTTGCACATGTTAAAAATCCCTTAGCAGTTAGAAATTGGACAAGAGTAGCCTAACGGCGCTGCCCTGGCAAAATTTTGAGTTAAAAATCTACCCAAAGTATTTCAGGATCCTCGCCGGTGCTATGGAGTTTGTGCACTGAGCTGTGATTCTCCAGACTCAGACTTGAGTTAGGAGTAGAACGGAGCACTTATGGGTTACACCTGTGTGCCATGATGTTGATCCGTCGACTAAACTAAAAAAACTAAATAAAATTAAAAACTAAGTTGACCCGAATATTGAAGGAGGCTGGTTATTAAAGATGATAAAACAAAGAAAATTGGAATATTTTGGTCACTTGAAACATCACGAAAGTTTAGAGAAAACAATAATGGAGGGGTATATACCAGGGAAGAGAGGAAGAGGAAGGCCAAAGAGAAGATGGGTGCAGGATGTGGCGGATGATCTCCAGGTGAGTATATCGGATGCAGGACATCTTGCTTATTATCGAGAGGTTTTCCAGAAGGTTATTGGTGCGAGGGTCGCAAAGAACATGCTACTGAATGAATGAATGAACTATCTTGGTAGGCAAATGCAGTAACTAACTATTGCACTGCAACTCTTAAAAATGTGATAACTGAACATAAAATAATTTTTGAACTAAATGATTGTTTACAATTACCAATTCTGTTTGCCTACTCTATTCAGGTACTTGTAGTGGTTGAGTAGACTGCTTCCCACTGCCTACAACATGGAGAATACAGGGGACACACAGGATAACAACGTAAGACATTACTTGTCTGCTGAACATGACTGCCAATATTGGAGACTCATTTAACATGGACAGTAGAAGTAATTTAGGGGACGTGGAGCAAGAAATATCGCAGTTATCCTTGTATGAAAAGACGGATGGTGAGACTGATGACATCCTGCTAATTACCAGTCTTCCGGAGGTGGTATTGGTAATATAATGGAATATCTTTCGTTAAGGGATCGCTACCACTTAAGCGTGACTTGTAGGTTATTCCACAGCTTGTTTGGTCATCCTCACTTGTGGCGGTGTTGCTCACATCAGCCTGTATGCCCAGGAGTATCAGCCAGGCAGACGATCTCACAGCTGGAAACTGAAATCCATCATGCATCAAGACAATGGCAGAGATTGTTCAAAGGTTCTCTCATCTGTTTCAGCACCTGTCGCTGGAGATGTTCCCTTATGTCCAACAGTTTGACGATAATTGTTGGAAAATGCTGGAACGGTTGAATGAGGAGTGTCGTTTGGAAAGCTTGTGTCTTCGTCTTGGATCCCTGGCGTCTAATAATGAGTACGTTCAAATCGTATCTGCCCAAAGTAACAACTTTGATGATCTGCCGCTCATTGTGGGCTTAATTAAGAGAGCTGTTCGTCTCAAAAGATTAAGCATCATTTCCTGGCCACTTCATATCGCACAAATGCACAAGCATGATATTTTTCAGGCTCTTTTGAGCAATGAAAAATTAACGGGCCTGGAATCTCTCAATATTTTTTATATTACAGCAAAGTCTGAGGAATGGACTGAGCGAAATCCCAAGCTGCCTTCACAAGAGATGACACTTCAGCTGGTATCACACTTCAAGAGCCTCACACATCTGGCATTGAGGTCTCCTATGTTGAATAATGAGATTTTCTTTGAATTGGCTTCGAAAAACAGAAGTAAACTTTCCCTGCTTCAGATCCTAATTGTCTACTGCAAAGACTCCATTTTTCAGGAGGGGTACAAAATTCCAGAAATTTCTTCTAAAGCTTGGAATGCCTTGAAGAGATCATCACCAGAATTAAAAGTAGATTACCTGGTGTTGACAAGGATACCACAAGAACAAATGAATTTAATGCTGAAACCTGAGGTGCCTCTGTCTTCATTGACTGTACTAACGTACGGCAGATGTGATCAAGAAATGATTGAGACACTCACAGAGCATTATAAATACTCCTTAGAGAAGTTCACATGTTTATGTGAAGCAACAGATTGTGATAAAGCCATGATTAATCTTGTAGGTTCCTGCACCCAGCTCCAACATTTAGTTTACCATGGGAATGTCTGTTATAAAACTCTAATCAAAATAGCAGAAATTATTCAGCAGAGAGGCCTGGTGTTCAGCTGTTTTGAATTCAAACAGAGTAATATACAGACTAATATTACTGCAGATGCGGAAGGTAGGAATGATGATGTTGTGGTGGCTAGAGAGGATGATAGTGAGGAATACTATCTGGTAGGTTTGAGATCTTGGCATGAAGATGAAGACCATCGCCAGGGTCTATTGGGTGAAATGGCCGAGGTGGTGTCTCAGGCTCTTGGCTACAGGTGGCAACCTTTAACCTGAGCATGTTAGGGCGCTGTGTTGTTTTTTTGTGTTGCTTGTCCTGATGCTAATGAGTTGTCTACTCTTGGCAGACCAGTGCCGTTCTTGCGAAGGTGAAGGTAAAGATGTGTTGATACAAGCATCTTCATGTTGAAGAGCACAGTCTTTCTCTGTGTGTGCTGGTCAGTTGGTTTGGTCACTTTTCTGTATGGTGCTGTAGAAGATCACTATAGTTAGGAATTCAGTGGCTGAGGTGATGTCTCGTGCTCTCGGTACAGGTAGCAACCTTTAGCCTGAACATGTTAGAACTCTTTGTTGTCCTTTCTGTTGCTTATCCCAATGCTGCTGAGTTATCTGCCTACAATCTCAACTGTACACTTTTCTGTACTCTAATACCCTCTTCCAGTTACTAAAAAAAAAGTTAGTTACATATCCTTTACTGGACGTGGCAGTCAACAGCATTTTTGTCTGTTTTTGATTCCTGATCAAGTTTACGCTGAGTAGTTTGCCATTGCCTTCTGAACAACCACCACTGATACCATTGTATGGAAACCAACGCATAGTAGTCTGCATCCAAATCGTCAGCCGCTGTGTTTCAAACTCGATATGTCAGATTACAAATTGCATTCATAACCCCTTCACCACATAGCCAGCCTTCCAGTTACAGATGTGCATTATATTCATACAGGTCCATGGTATCTTAGTGGCTGGACGTTGCCTGTCAATCTGATGGCCATGGATTTGAATCTGAATTGATGCAGATTTCTTTAATTGACAGAGCTCCTAGGTCAAGCTAGCATAAAACATTTTTTTTTTTTTTGCATATCCCTTACAGGACGTTGCAGTCAACATCAGCATTTTTCAGCTACTGTTGATGTACTAGGCAAGATTACGCTCAGAGAGACCGGCTCACATACCCCGTAAGTTACCAACGCTCAAGAACCGCTACCAATTCTCGCGTAAGTTAAATTACTCATGAGAATATACGGGATTACGGAGAAAGACGTTAACCCATAGGCCAGGGAGACCGGCTAGCATAAAATAGGTACCCAAAAATGACTGGGGAAGTGAAGGTGGCCAGTGTGTTCATGATCGCATCACCCCCGGAGGGCCGATTTGTGTATACAAATATTGATCTAACACCATATACCCAGTGCTCTTGAAGGTATGTAACAGAGCCCATTACTTTACTTTTTAAACTTCTATTCATCAAGTAATTTCCCCCACGTTTTCCCGAGGGCCAGTTTGGAACCTTAATTTTTAAAAATAGATTATCAAAAACGTGTCTCCGCATAGTGAACAACATTTGGTGTTTTTGCTGTAGTGTTCAATTTCAATGGTGTTTTTAAAATTCTTGGACGTCAGCCTGTTAAAAAGTGTTTATTATTAATGGTAATGTGTGTGAATGTTAGCCAAAAGGCAGGAAAATGATTTGCAGTTGTGTTAGGTTTCATAATTTTTATTGAAATACAATCAATTTATTTTTATTTCAGTTTATGTCCTTAAGTTGTTGCAATAGCACACATTTGATTTTTTGGAGCCTGTTAATCCCACATAGAAATCTTCAGCCCTATGTGGTCAACTGAGGCCTTGTTGGGTTTACTGAGGCTCTATGTGGTCCACTGAGGCCCTGTGTGGTCCACTGAAGGCCTGTGATGTCCACTGAAGCCCTGTGTGGTCCACTGAGGCTCTGTATGGTCCACTGAGACCCTGTGTGGTCCACTGCAGCCTTGTGTGGTCCACTGAGGCCTGTGATGTCCACTGAAGCCCTGTGAGGCCCCATGAGATCCAGTGAGGCCCTGTGAGACCCACTGAGGCCTTGTATGGTCCTCTGAGGCTCTGTGTGGGCCACTGAGGCCCTGTGTGGTCCACTGAGGTCCACTGAGGCCCTGTGTGGTCCACTGAGACTCAATGCTAAGACTTCATGGTTCAAACTTTTGTTTGGTTAGGTTATCCCCGTTCTAGTGGCCAGATCTCCTCACAACACTGCACTTTGATCTCAGCCAAATGACATATACTTTGTTGTTATTGCTATACAACTGCATTACTATCCCCTAGTTGTTGCAATGCAAGTAATGTTACTTAATTTTGCCCTGCAAGGCAGTTTATGCTATATGTGATATTTATTGTTTTGTCGGTTACGGTTCTCAAATGCTGTGCAAGCAAATGATGTCCCCTAGTTGTTGTTTCAGTGCAAGTTGCATTCCTTAGTTTTGTACTGCAATTTTTTTTTTTTTGGCTCGCTTGCTTTGAACTCGAGTGTAGTCCATATGCGTGGTGGTACTACTGGTGAATGCACTGGACTAATTAATGTTTGCATGTGGATTAGTTTCCCTATTACCTTTGTATCCTGCCAGCAGGAAAACCCACTCCAGTTTTTGATGTGTTTGTTATGTTAGTTTTAAAATGTTTACAATGTGTAATTGTTTTAATATAAATGTTTGAGACGGATTCTAAGAATATCTTGGATACAGAAAAGAACAGATGCATCCATATGACAAGAGCTGAATATTGAAGAAGTTTGGCTACAAAAGATGATAAAACTAAGAAAATTGAAATATTCTGGTCACTTGAAACATCATGAAAGTTTGGAGAGAACAATAATGGAGGAGTATATGTCCAGGAAGAGAGGAAGAGAAAGGTCAAAAATAAGATGGGTACACGATGTAGCAGATGATCTCCAGATGGGTGTATCAGACGCGGGACATCTTGCTTATGACCGAGAAGTTTTTTGGAAGGTTTTTATGGGAGCGAGGTTCTGCAAAGGATATGCTACTGAATGAATGAATGAATCGTGGCTATGTTTCTTAGTGTATACTGCAGTGCAAATTATCTTCCTTAATATTATGTATTTCTCTCCAAGTTTTATGTATTTCTCTCCAAGTTTTATGTATTTCTGTCCAAGTTTAATACCTTGATTGTAATTTTTATGCAAGTTATACTTCTGGGTTGTTTTATTGCAAAGCAGTTTATGCTTCTTGGCTTTTATTGCTATTTACACTACTTTTCTATGAGCCGTTGAAATAAAATGAACAATATGATATAGGAGAGACAAATAAAAAATATATATATTTACCAATTTAAGAATGATGTTGGTTGGTTGTTCAGTTGATTGACTGGTCGGTCGTTCAGGTGGGCTGGCAGGCAGTCAACAGATCATCCTCATTGCACATCAAACTATTAGTCCATAAGTGCTCAGATTATCTCCTCAGTATCTCCCTCAGTGTGTAGCAACTGATGACACCAGTTCTGTGTTGGCTGACTATTCTTCTTTGGCTCCCCACATGGCACTCGAGTATAGCTTGACCACGTTTAACTCAATATTCTTGCAGTCTATTCAAAGTTGCAGATTCACATCCATCCTTTGAGTCATTTACTCATCCTGCCTTCCTGAGGGCATTCAGAATGTCCGCCTGGCCCATTTCTCATTCATTCCCCATATCAGCCAGTCCCAAAAGCTTATCAGCTCTTTCATTTCCCCTTACACCCATTTCCCCTTACACTCATGTGCCCTGACATATTAGCCAGTCTCAACGATCTGAGAGATTCAGGCCATAGCCTTCTAGCCCAGCCCTTCTCAACCTTCCTTGGCATACTCACGGAGTCACTGAGAAAACATGTATGGGTGAAAGTGTGTGTCTCCAGCCAGGCTATTGCCTTTGTTACTGCCATGAAAGAGATGAAAAGTTGGCAGTCACCTACACAATATTCTAGTAATGTAGATCGTGAGGGAAGGCTGTGTATACACATCAGAATGACTGCATCATGAAATGTTGAATTGTTGCGCCTTGTGTTTCTCTTACAGTCTTCCAAGTGTGATCCCAGAAAATGGGGTTGTCTCAGCAAATCTTACATGTTTTGTTGTATGATAAGATGGAGAGAATCAATTCTTTATATGTGATAGATCTGTCTCAAACAGATATGCAATGTGTGTGGTTATGTTTGTGTGTCTGAGAAAGAGAGAGAGAATCAATTCGCTATATATGACTGATCTGTCTCACACAGATTTGCATGTGTGTGTGTGAGAGAGAGAAAGAGAGAGAATCAATTCTTTATATATTATAGATCCGTCTCACACAGATTTACAATGTGTGTAGTTTGTTTGTGAGAGAGAGAGAGAATCAATTCATTATTTATGACAGATCAGTCTCGCACAGTTGTTACAATGTGACAGAGAGAGGGATAATCTCATTATATATGATTGACTGGTCTCACAGTTTTTATATATGTATTATAAATTGGTCTCGCAGTTTTTACAATGTTTGTGGTTATGTTTGTGTGTGTGTGTGTGTAAAAGGGAGAGAGAGAAAATGATCTCATTATATATGGCAGATTATCCCACAAAGTATCACACAATTGTGTGTTCACATATGTGTGGGAATCAGAAAATTATCTACTTATGTGACAGTAGATTTCACAAAATGTCACACTGTATTGCATGTGTGTTTGTAATGGGACACAGCAGAGAGTAATCTCAAATGATGCAATAATTTTGTCAGTAAATGTGTGAGAAATGGAAAGAGACAGAGGCCGTGAATTCTGAGGCATTTCTAAAAAGTAAATGAATTCTGAGGCATTAATTAGTCGTTAATTAGTTAATCGCTGTTCCAACTTCACAGCAAAGTGTCACCCCATTATGCTCTGTTCCTGTGCCGTTGAATAAATACACAAAATTCTTCTCACTGTCCCATTTAAAAAGTGGAACAGACAGAAGTCTCGACAAACCAACACTTTGCACAAGTATACCATGCATAATGCCGCTGCCAGAATGCCAACAGAAAAGTCTGCCATGAACATGCAGTTCATACTACAAACAACCGTGGACAGATGTATAAGCACTCCACACAAAATTCACAGCTCACACAGTCGCTCCAAGTATTCAACTCAGTAGCAGGGCGACGGAACCATAATGAATTCTGAGGCATTTCTAAAAAGTAACAGACTCATCACACACTGAAATGGGCTCATTACATTTTTTAACATTTTGAATGTAAGCCTGCCACTCTGCCTGAAACATGCCGGTAGTCATGTTTCTCATCATACTTGTTGTATATCTATATATATATAAAACACAATGTATGTATTTCCGTCCGTTCTTTATGCGTTCGCAAACGGTCCAATCGATTGAGATGAAATTTTCTACACGTATTCCTGTGCAACTTTCTGTCATAGTTTTTTAGTTTTGTTTCGGCTACTTACTTACTAAAATGTAATATTTCATTTTTCATTATATATTTCTATATGGCAAGGGGACTTAACTCTAGAAAAAATATTGCAAGGGGCATAACTTTTAATAACATTTCTATATACATTATAGTCATATTGTTGCATCGCTTTCAAAGATTTATAAACTCTTTGTCTATAGTTATTTTTGGGCATATGAGTTATAATAAATAATGATATAATCTTTAAGGCATTTTCAAAGTTTTCATAAAAATAATGCATAACATTGTAACTCATCATTTTATGCTTAAAGAAGTTATCTACAGTCATGTAGGTGATTAAGGAAGAACATTTTTTTAAGTTACTGTGTGAATTTAATGAGACGCACCCCGCCAGGAGCTGGCGAAGCCACGCCGGGTCAGATAGACAGACAAATAGTCGGGAACGGGAGCTTATATGACTACTTATATGGATTAAATGAGATGCTCCCCACCAGGGACTGGGTGAAGCCGGGCCGACTCAGACAGACAGACAGATAGTCAGGAACGGGAGCTTATATGACTACATATATGAATTAAATGAGATGCTCCCCACCAGGGACTGGGTGAAGCCGGGCCGGGTCAGACAGACAGACAGATAGTCGGGAACGGGAGCTTATATGACTACGTATATGAATTAAATGAGATGCTCCCCAAAAGGGACTGGGTGAAGCCGGGCCAGGTCAGACAGACAGATAGTCGGGAACCGGAGCTTATATGACTACTTATATGAATTAAATTAGATGCTCCCCACCAGGGACTGGGTGAAGCCGGGGCGGGTCAGACAGACAGACAAACAAGCAGACAGACAGACAGATAGATAGATCCCCTCCAGGGACTGGGTGAAGCCGGGCCGGGTCAGCTAGTGATATATATATATTGTTGTATATAATGTTCTAATTCAGGGGTGGGCAAACTACAACCCTTGAGGGCTGCATAATATCAGTGGCCGGGCTGCATGTGGCCTGGTTGCCGTAGTTTGCCCACCCCTGAATTAGAACATTATATACAATAATAAGAAGGAGACAAACAGCTTTTTTTAGTCATGTGATGAGAAGAGAAACATTGGAGAACATCGTGACAACTGGAAAAGATCAAGGGGAAGAGAGACAGAAGCAGACCATGAGAAATTATGCTGGATGGATTGTGACGGTGGCATGGAGGAATATCAACGGCAGAGTTGATCCAGAAAACCAAAGACCGAGATCTGTGGAGAGTCATGAACGCCTACGCCAGTCGGCACGGCATTTGATGATGATACACTGAATAAACATTTCTTTCAAATTCACCGAAGGATTACTGTGTGTTGAGTCACTCAAAGACACAACCGCAGGTCATGATATATTCAATGCTGTTACTAACTGTATTGAAAGAACTGGGTTGGTTTGGAACAAGATGGCAAATGTTATAACTGACGGAGCTCGTGCTTTGACTGGAAAAAATGTAGGTCTAGTAAAGTTGATAAGTGATAAGATTAAAGCAGAATATCCAGACCACACATTATTACCACTTCACTGTGTGATTCATCAAGAAAGTCTGTGTAAAACTGTTTTGAATATCAAGCATGTTATTGACCCAGTTGTCATTTTCATCAACCTCATCAGATCAAGAAGACTTAATCACAGACAGTTAAAGGCATTACTTGACGATTTGGAAACTGAACATTCTGATGTCCTGTACCACACAAGTGTTTGATGGCTGAGTTTTTGCAAGGTGTTAAGTGAGTGTGGAACCTCAGAGAAGAAATAGTGATGTTCCTAGAGATGAAGAGCATTGAATGTGACTTTAATACTAATATTGTCAATAAAGAGTGGAAGTTAGACTTTATGTGTGCCATTGAAATTATGGAAAAGTTAAATGAACTGAATGTCAAACTTCAGGGCAGTGGTGTGTTTGCACATGAATTGTATGTACGTCTAAAATCATTTCAGGCAAAACTCTCATTGTTCTCCAGACAAGCAAGTGAAAAAAGGTTTTGTCACTTTCGTTTGCAGAAACAAGAAACCGTTTCTGGTGAAATGACTGAAAAGTACATGGCCCAATTAGATGCATTGACTGAAGAATTTGGAAGGAGATTCCAAGATTTCAAGAACTTAGAGCCACAGTTCTTCTTCTTCTTTTTCTGCGTTCATCCGGAGTTTTTTTTTCGGACGTGATTGCGTTGTGCCTGTTTACAGCAGAGCTGAGTTCTTGTGCCGTTAGGCTGACACATCCGACTTCTGCGAGCATTTATTGACTGGGTTAACCTTCCCGGGGAGCCACAGTTCAATATCCTCAGTTCCCCTTTTAGTGCAGAAGCTGATACAACCACAGAAAACATGCAGTTAGAGCTGCTTGACTTACAAGCATATCATGACATGAAAGAGAAATTCAAGTCAGATGGTTTGCTGGATTTCTGTGGATCTTTTTCAGAAGAATCATTTCCCAACTTGAAAAACTTTGCAGCTAAACTGTTATCATTGTCTGGATCAACATACATTTGAAGACAAGCATTTTCTTGTTTGAAGATAACAAATGTAAGAATAGGTCTTTATTGTCAAACTGCACCTAGCATGCTGTCATGCGAATTTCAACAAGTAAACTTACTCCAGATTTAAAAAATATTGTCAAAAATTGCAAGCAGTTACATACATCTCATTAGAAATCAATAATTGTAGTGACAATGTAGTCGGTTTGTGTCTAAATTAAAGCTATTTATAGATCATTTTAAAAATTTATTATAATAAAAAAAATGTTTAATATTGTTAACAAATCAGTAAAAATTGTTGTCAATATTGTAAAATATAATGTATAAGTGTATACGTAAAATAAAATTGCAATAATTAGTTATTTATACTGTTTAATAACCTATAAATAATTCAACAAAAAGTTTGCCCACCCCTATTCTAATTTCATTAGCCTCTTTCACGCAATCGTTGTTAGTTACTCTGGCAGTCCAAGGAATTCGCAACTTTTGTATCAAGAACTACATCTCCGTTACTTCTAAGTTCTTCCTAATTTGTCCATTTACATTCCAAGATTCACTGCCATACAACAAAACTGGTTCTATACAGCATTTCAGCACTTTATTTCTTACATTCAATGATAGTGACTTATTGCATAAGATACTCTTCATTTTTTTAAAATTATCCACTTAGTTAAGATGGTTCATGGTTAACATTTAGTCGCACATATCACATGTCTTTGTTGAAATGAGTTAATCGCAAGCAAATTAAGCTTCACAGCAACTCTAACTCTAACTTCTACTTCCTGATATGCAACAACAAATAAAGCGATGACTTCCATATCCCAAAAGAGAGTTAAAACAGTAGAACATGTGCACATGATGTAACTTTAGAAATGTAACGCAGCGTGGTTACAGTGTTATTACTTATTGAATATTGTTTGTGTATATAAATATTGCAATATCTATAATGTAGTGACATTTATAGATGTGATAGCTTGTTTGTTCTGTGTTCTATCTCCACCCAGGGAGTCTCTGTGGCGAATTGGTTTTGCTAGCTGCCTTGCACTCTGACCATTGTGAGGTTGATTCTGCCATTCTTGTATGGTGGGAAATGAGCAGGCAGACAGGCTGGTTCTGCACTGCTGGGTAAGGTATTGGTGCACAGTAAGGCAGATCTGGTCAGGGCCTATTGGGATCATGTGTATAGCGTTGAAAGACATAAATGATCATGGCCTGGAGAGACTGGTGCAGCGGGTATTGACCAGAGCAGGGGTGGGCAAACTTTTCGTGCAGAGGGCCGCATTGACAAATGTAAAGCTATTGGCGGGCCGCATATATATATATATATATATATACTAGCTGACCCGGCCCGACTGTCTATCTGTCTGTCTGTTTGTCTATCTGTCTGTCTATCTGTCTGCCTGACCCTGCCCGGCTTCGCCCAGCCCCTGATGGGGAGCATCTCATTTAATTCATATAAGTAGTCATATAAGTTCCCGTCTGTCTGTCTGTCTGTCTGTCTGTCTGTCCCTCTCTGTCTGTCTGTCTGTCTGTCTGCCTGTCTTTATAATCATTTATTGGTTGCAGTTAGAACAACCTAGATAAACGAAGATCAACTTACAAAAAGCATTAGAAAGAGCACTTGAAAGGTCTTTACATCTTCCCCAACAATTAACTTGGGTAAATGGAGCGGCGGCAGCAGCAGCAGCAGCAGAAGAAGAAAAAGGAGGCATAGGAGCTGGGAGGAGGAAGAGATAGGCGGAGAGAGGAGGAGGAGGGAGGAGTAGGAGTAGGGAGGAATAGGAGGAAGGAGGAGGAGAGAAGAAGAGGAGGGAAGGATGGAGGAGGAAGAAGAGAGGAGTAGAAGGGGGGAGGAAGAGGGATGAGGAGGAAGGAGAAGGATGAGGGAGGAGAAGAACGCAGGATGAGGGGGAGGAGGGAGTAAGAGGAGGAGGAGGGAGACAAAGGAAGGAGGAGGAGGGATGAGGGGGAGGACGTAGGAGGAGGAGAATGGAGGAGGAAGGAAGCGGAGTGATTAGGAGGAAGAGGGAGGGAGGAGAAGAACGCAGGAGGGGGAGGAGGAGGGATGTTTAGGGAGGAGGAGGGATGAGGAGGGAGTGGGAGGAGAGAGGAGGAAGAAAGAGGAATGATTAGGAGGAGGTAGGAGGAGGAGGAGAAGAAAGAGGGAGGAGGGGAGGAGGAGGAGGATTTTAACGCATATGCCTGTACATAACTGCAGCGAAAAGGTGGGTCTGTCTATCTATCTGACCCGGCGTGGCTTCGCCCAGCTCCAGGCGGGTAGCGTCTCATTAAATTCATACAACAAAAAAAGTAACTTAAAAGAATGTCCTTCCACACACCATCCATTATTTTTAATGAAAACTCTTTCTAATCACCTGCATGACTACAGTAACTTCTTAAGCATAAAAAGATGAGTTACAATCTTATGCATTGTGAATTATTTTTATGAAAACTTTGAAAATGCCTTAAAGATTGTATCATTATTTATTATAACTCATATGCCGGTACATAACTATGGACAAAGAGTTTATAAATCTTTGAAAACGATGCCACAATATGACTATAAGTTATACAGAAAAGTTATTAAAAGTTATGCCCCTTGAAATAACTTTTACAGAGTTAGGTCCCCTCGCTGTATATAAATTATAATGAAAATGGAAAATTAAATAATATTCAGTAAGCAGCCGATTTCACACTAAAAAAATATGACAGTTGGCTGCGCTGGAATGAAAGGAAGACGTGTAGAAAATTTCATCTCAATCGGATGGGCCGTTCGTGAGCGCATAAAGGACATACAGACATACAGACAGACGGAGATCGCCTTTTATATATAAGAAGACTAGCTGACCCGGCCCGGCTTCGCCCAGACCCTGGTGGGGAGCATCTCATTTAATTCATATAAGTAGTCATATAAGTTCTCGTTCCCGTTACCGACTGTCTGTCTGTCTGTCTGTCTGACCCGGCCCGTCTTCGCCCAGACCCTGATGGGGAGCATCTCATTTAATTCATATAAGTAGTCATATAAGTTCCCGTTCCGACTATCTATCTGTCTGTCTGTCTGACCCGGCCCGGCATCGCCCAACTCCTGGTGGGGAGCATCTCATTTAATTCATATAAGTAGTCATATAAGTTCCCGTTCCTGACTGTCTGTCTGTCTGTCTATCTATCTATCTATCTGTCTGTCTGTCTGACCCGGCCCAGCCCATGGTGGAGAGCATCTCATTTAAATTATATAAGTAGTCATATAAGATCCCGTTCCCGACTATCTGTCTGTCTGTCTTGGGTAAATGGAGGAGGAAGAGGGAGGAGACAGGAGGAATAGGAGGGAGGTGTAGGGTGGAGGAGGAGGGAGAAGGAGAACGCAGGAGGAGAAGGGAGCAGGAGGATGGAGAAGGAAGAGGGGAGGAGGAATGTGAAGGGGGGAGGAGGAGGAAGAAGGAGGAGGGATTAGGAGGAAGAGGAATGTGACGGGAGGAGGAGGCAGGAGGAGGAATGTGAAGGGAGGAGGTAGAGGGAGGAGGAGAGGAAGGAGGAGGAAGAGGAATGTGAAGGGAGGAGGAGGGATGAGGAAGAGGGAGGAGGTAGAATGTGAGGGAGGAGGGGAGGAGGAGGAATGTGAAGGGAGGGGGAGGAGGAATGTGAAGGGAGGAGGAGGGATTAGGAGGAAGAGGAATGTGACGGGAGGAGGAGGGATGAGGAGGAGGAGGAATGTGAAGGGAGGAGGAGAGGAAGGAAGAGGAATGTGAAGGGAGGAGGAGGGATAGGGGGAGGGGAAGAGGGTAGGAGGAAGAGTGGAGGGGAGGAGGTAGAGGGAGGAAAAGGGAGGAGGAGGAAGGAAAGGGAGGAGGAAAGAGGTAGGGGGAGGAGGAGGAGGAGGAAGGAAAGGGAGGGAGAAGAAGGGAGGCAGGAGGAGGGAGAGGGTGGCGGGAGAAGAAGAGAGGAGGAGAGAGTTAGCCATTCCGAATTCATACTCGTCTAGTTCTTCCCTTCTACACGACTGTAGATAACTTCCTTACACATAAAAAGATGAATTGTTATTGATATTGCCGTGGCATGGAGGAATATCAGCAGCAGAGTTGATCCAAAAAACCAAAGACTGAGATCTACGGAGAGCCATGAACGCCTACGCCAGCCGGCACGGCACCTGATGATAATGATTGCCGTGTGACGATTCTGTGTAGTCACGTCATTTTCTTCCCTTTCCCTAGCGTTTTGGTTCGGGGATTCTTTCATCATCATCATCATATATTTACGTACGTATTTTGGGAGGGTGAGGAGGGAGGAGGAGGAAGAAGAAAAAAAAACTATGACAGTTGGCAGCTCTGGAATGAAAGGAAGGCGTGTAGAAAATTTCATCTCAATCGGATGGGCCGTTCGCGAGCGCAATAAAGGACATACATAGATACATACATACAGACAGACAGACGATCCTAATTTATATATAAGAGATATATATATATATATATATATATATATATATATATATATATATATATATATATATATATATATCCTTTTGCTTACAGCAACCTATCACAATAAGTAATTATTAATTATTTATAGGTTATTAAGCAGTATAAATTAAAAATTTAAAATTAAAAACTAATTATTGCAATTTTATTTTACTTATACACTTATACATTATATTTGACAATATGGACTTTTACTAATTTGTTAACACGATTCTACAACTTGTTATTATAACAAATATTCTTTATTATCTATCAATGGCTTTAATTTAGACACACAGCGACTACATTGTCACTACAGTTGTTGATTTCTAATGAGATGTATGTAACTGCTTGCAATATTTGACAATATTCTTGAAATCTGGAGCAAGTTTACTTGTTGAAATTTGCATAACAGCATGCAAGTTGCAGTCCGACAATAAAGACCCATTCTTAGATTTGTTGATCTTCAAGCAAGAGAATGCTTATTCGCAAATGTATGTTGATCCAAATAATGATAACAGTTTAGCTGCAAAGTTTTTCACGTTGGGAAATGATTCTTGTGATAAAGATCCATAGAAATCCAGCAAACCATCTGTCTTGAATTTCTCTTTCAGGTCATGATCTGCTTGTAAGTCAAGCAGCTCCAACTGTATGTCCTCTGTGGCTGTATCAGCTTCTGCACTAAAAGGTGAACTGAGAATATTGAACTATGGCTCTAATTTATTTAAATCTTGGAATCTCCATCCAAATTCTTCAATCAATGCATCTAATTGGGCTTTGTATTTTTCAGTCATTTCACCAGAAATGGTTTCTTGTTATAGCAAAGGGAAGTGACAAAATCTGTTTTCACTTGCTTGTCTGGAGAACAGTGAGAGGTTTGCCTGAAATGATTTTACATATACATACAATTCATGTGCAAACACACCATTGCCCTGAAGTTTGTCAATTCAGTTCATTTAACTTTTCCATAATTTCAATGGCAAACATAAATTCTAACTGCCACTCTTTATTGACAATGTTAGTATTAAAGTCACATGCAATGCCGTTCATCTCTAGGAACATCACTATTTCTTATCTGAGTTCCCACACTCGCCTCAACACCTTACAGAGACTCAGCTGTCGAACATTGGTGTGGTTCAGGACATCGGAATGTTCAGTTTCCAAATCGTCAAGTAATGACTTGAACTGTCTGTGATTAAGTCCTCTTGATCTGATGAGGTTGATGACACCGTCAACTGGGTCAATAACATGCTTGATATTCAAAACAGTTTTACACAGACTTTCTTGATGAATCACACAGTGAAGTGGTAATAATGTGTGGTCTGGATATTCTGCTTTAATCTTATCACTTATCAACTTTACTAGACCTACATTTTTTCCAGTCAAAGCACGAGCTCCGTCAGTTATAACATTTGCCATCTTGTTCCAAACCAACCCAGTTCTTTTAATACAGTTAGTAACAGCATTGAATATATCATGGCCTTTGGTTTTGTCTTTGAGTGACTCAACACTAAGTAACTCTTCAGTGAGTTTGAAAGAAGTGTTTTTTTTTTCACGTATAAATATCAATAATTGGGCAGTATCATGTACATCGGTACTCTCATCCAATGCAAGAGAGTACCACAAAAATTGTTTACTTGCATCTTGAAGTGTATGCATCAAATTGTCACTTATCTTGTCAACACGTCTGACCACAGTTCTCCTTGATAATTCTCTGTTTTTTTTTGTTTTTTTGTTCTGGACACATATTGTTTGCCGCATCTAGCAAACATTCCTTGATGAACTCGCCATCAGAAAATGGCTTGTTCTGTTTTACAATTCTGTGTGACAGCACAAGACTAGCTTCAGTTGCGGCATCTTGAATTAAAGATTGTTTAGTGAAAACAGTTTGCTGTTTCTCCAAATTTTTCACCAACTCAAGGCATTTCCTTTCCTTCTCTGCGGTCGCTAAATTGTATCCGAAATCGGAATGTTTTGTTTGATAATGTATTTTTAAATTGTACTTCTTGAAGACAGCCACTGACTCACGACACAACAAGCAAACTGATTTGCTACCAACTTTTATAAAACAGTACTTAGTTGTCCATTCATCATTAAAAACACGGCATTCATCTTCAATCTTACGTTTGTTATTGACACTTATCATAACGGTACATGAAATTCTGTAAAATTCAACAAAAAACTTAAAAACGAATTAAAATTTTTTATTTCTAAATGCCCTCGCGGGCCGCATAAAATCACTTGGCGGGCCGCATGCGGCCCGCGGGCCGTAGTTTGCCCACCCCTGGACCAGAGGATCTGCCCGATACTCAGGACTCTGAGGAAAGGCCAAATGAACGTATAATCAGAATGCAACTGGTACCATTAGTGTTGGAATGGTTTCCCAAATATTGCGGACTATTGATGACGTAGGCAGTTTGTGATGAGTAGGTTTTGCTAGGTTACCAGAGTTATATGATTGACAGGGACAATCATAGATAGAGAGAGTCATATATAACTGTCATTTACTGCCAATATAGAACCTTGCTGTGTATGGCAATATAGAACCTTGCTGTGTATGGCAATATAGAACCTTGCTGTGTATGGCAATATAGAACCTTGCTGTGTATGGCAATATAGAACCTTGCTGTGTATGGCAATATAGAACCTTGCTGTGTATGGCAATATAGAACCTTGCTGTGTATGGCAATATAGAACCTTGCTGTGTATGGCAATATAGAACCTTGCTGTGTATGGCAATATAGAACCTTGCTGTGTATGGCAATATAGAACCTTGCTGTGTATGGCAATATAGAACCTTGCTGTGTATGGCAATATAGAACCTTGCTGTGTATGGCAATATAGAACCTTGCTGTGTATGGCAATATAGAACCTTGCTGTGTATGCCAATATAGAACCTTGCTGTGTATGGCAATATAGAACATTGCTGTGTATGGCAATATAGAACTTGCTGTGTATGGCAATATAGAACCTTGCTGTGTATGGCAATATAGAACCTTGCTGTGTATGGCAATATAGAACCTTGCTGTGTATGGCAATATAGAACCTTGCTGTGTATGGCAATATAGAACCTTGCTGTGTATGGCAATATAGAACCTTGCTGTGTATGCCAATATAGAACCTTGCTGTGTATGGCAATATAGAACCTTGCTGTGTATGGCAATATAGAACCTTGCTGTGTATGGCAATATAGAACCTTGCTGTGTATGGCAATATAGAACCTTGCTGTGTATGGCAATATAGAACCTTGTCTGTGTATGGCAATATAGAACCTTGCTGTGTATGGCAATATAGAACCTTGCTGTGTATGGCAATATAGAACCTTGCTGTGTATGGCAATATAGAACCTTGCTGTGTATGGCAATATAGAACCTTGCTGTGTATGGCAATATAGAAACCTTGCTGTGTATGGCAATATAGAACCTTGCTGTGTATGGCAATATAGAACCTTGCTGTGTATGCCAATATAGAACCTTGCTGTGTATGGCAATATAGAACCTTGCTGTGTATGGCAATATAGAACCTTGCTGTGTATGGCAATATAGAACCTTGCTGTGTATGGCAATATAGAACCTTGCTGTGTATGGCAATATAGAAACCTTGGCTGTGTATGGCATATAGAACCTTGCTGTGTATGGCAATATAGAACCTTGCTGTGTATGGCAATATAGAACCTTGCTGTGTATGGCAATATAGAACCTTGCTGTGTATGGCCAATATAGAACCTTGCTGTGTATGGCAATATAGAACCTTGCTGTGTATGGCAATATAGAACCTTGCTGTGTATGGCAATATAGAACCTTGCTGTGTATGGGCAATATAGAACCTTGCTGTGTTATGGCAATATAGAACCTTGCTGTGTATGGCAATATAGAACCTTGCTGTGTATGGCAATATAGAACCTTGCTGTGTATGCCAATATAGAACCTTGCTGTGTATGGCAATATAGAACCTTGCTGTGTATGGGCAATATAGAACCTTGCCTGTGTATGGCAATATAGAACCTTGCTGTGTATGGCAATATAGAACCTTGCTGTGTATGGCAATATAGAACCTTGCTGTGTATGGCAATATAGAACCTTGCTGTGTATGGCAATATAGAACCTTGCTGTGTTATGGCAATATAGAACCTTGCTGTGTATGCCAATATAGAACCTTGCTGTGTATTGGCAATATAGAACCCTTGCTGTGTATGGCAATATAGAACCTTGCTGTGTATGGCAATATAGAACCTTGCTGTGTATGCCAATATAGAACCTTGCTGTGTATGGCAATATAGAACCTTGCTGTGTATGGCAATATAGAACCTTGCTGTGTATGGCAATATAGAACCTTGCTGTGTATGGCAATATAGAACCTTGCTGTGTATGCCAATATAGAACCTTGCTGTGTATGGCAATATAGAACCTTGCTGTGTATGGCAATATAGAACCTTGCTGTGTATGGCAATATAGAACCTTGCTGTGTATGGCAATATAGAACCTTGCTGTGTATGGCAATATAGAACCTTGCTGTGTATGGCAATATAGAACCTTGCTGTGTATGGCAATATAGAACCTTGCTGTGTATGGCAATATAGAACCTTGCTGTGTATGGCAATATAGAACCTTGCTGTGTATGGCAATATAGAACCTTGCTGTGTATGCCAATATAGAACCTTGCTGTGTATGGCAATATAGAACCTTGCTGTGTATGGCAATATAGAACCTTGCTGTGTATGGCAATATAGAACCTTGCTGTGTATGGCAATATAGAACCTTGCTGTGTATGGCAATATAGAACCTTGCTGTGTATGGCAATATAGAACCTTGCTGTGTATGGCAATATAGAACCTTGCTGTGTATGCCAATATAGAACCTTGCTGTGTATGGCAATATAGAACCTTGCTGTGTATGGCAATATAGAACCTTGCTGTGTATGGCAGGGGGTTCTTGAACATTAGGAACTAAGGCCGCCTAGCTAGTGCAGTCGCCGGGAACTGTGCAGGTTAGAGTGTTCTTTTTGCCCCCCTACAGAAAAAACTCCACTTCTTACCGTGGATTTGAACCCAGATCTCCCGAAGGAGAATCTGGCATTCTAGCCACTCGGCCAGCCGCTCCTCGTATTTTTTGTAACCACACTAAATGGACGAATGTTAAACGTGGCAGAAGCCATTGCATTTCATATAGAAAAGACAATATTGTGCAAACAAAAAGACTTTAAAATCAGTTTAAATTAACGTAGTAGGCAATCTACATTACTGTGTTGTATATTTCAACTTGAAGAATGTATCTTATTGCTCAAGTTGCGAGGGTACAAACCTTTTCTTAGTGTGAGGAAATGCAGCCTAAATTAAACATGGCAGAACAGACCAGGCCCTAAGCCTTGGTCGGCAACTGGTCTAGGAACAAAGCTCTGACAGGCAGACAGTTAGAGCATTGCTATGTTGATCCCGCAACTTCTGTAGCTTGTCTTGTTCCAGATGTATAGCTGTTACCTTCCCTCTGGAGTAAACTAGGCAGGCCGAAAGAGGGATCATGCTGCATGGGCAACACATGGCCCAGGCTTTGTGCTATGGAGAAGTATAAACATTAGCTAACCCCGTGGGTTGTAGTTGTTGTGCCTTGTTAGAAGCACAAGGTAGCCAACTAGCGTCGGTCAAGAAAAGGTACCAGTGATTTTGGTGGTTGTGTACGTTTTTTATTTTACAGAAGGGAGATAATCGAGGCTTAAGTGATCATTAGTATAATGAGTTGTTTTTCTTGTCGATATCATGTATGGGTTATTGGTCGCCATTAAGTCCACATTAAAGGTCAGAACGAAGTGTGCAAGGAACATAACATGCAAATTAGTATCAGTAAAACAGATGAAATGACTATAACCAAAGAAGGTAATACAACAAAGATTCATCTAAAAGAACACCCCCTGAAACAAGCTAACAGCCTCAAGTACTTAGGAAGTATAATAGCATTAAATGGCAAATCAGAGGACGAGATAGAAAATAAATGCAATAAGGCAAACCAACTCATTGGACAAATGGCACCAATACTAAAGAACAAACAATTATCAGTAGACACTAATGTAGTAAGAACCCTACAACACAATATTCCTACTAACACTATGCTACCAATGCCATAGCTGGACAATGGCAGGAAAAGATAAAAGAAAAATTACAACAATGAACATGAGATTCCTGATAAGAATACTCAATGTATCAAGATGAGAGAAGATCAGAAATGAAGAAATCAGGACTAAAGTGGGGGTTATAACAGCGCTTAAATTATAATAGAAAACAGCAGGTTAAATGGTTCGGCCATGTTTTTCTTCTTTCGTACGCTTGAAATATACCTATAACTATAACTGCAATGTTGTCTCTTCTATGAATTTAACTCTTTTTTTTTTTTAGTTCACTCAGCGGTCCATAGAGTTTATCTTCCATTGTCGTCTCTCTAGTCCAGAAGGTTTGCCTAGATGTGTTGTATTTTGATTTTTGATTTGTATTCTTGAAATGCAAAGAATACCATGGACAGCCAGAAAGACCAATGAACAAGTCCTTCAAGAAACAAATGAAGATCGTAAACTGATTAGAGACATTAGACGTAGACAGTCACAATTTTTTGGGCATGTTATGAGAAGAAATGATTTGGAGAACTTGGTGACAACTGGTAAGATCGAGGGGAACAGACCAAGGGGAAGACCTAGAAACAAGTATCTGGATGGCTTGGCATTGTGGCATGGTCGAGACAGAAACACGGAACTGATCCACGACTCTGTTGATCGAGTGAGATGGCAGAACATGACCGCCCACGCTTACCGGCATGGCACATGATGGATGGATGGTTGTATTTTGGGCAGTCTTGGAGTATATGCTCTGCTGTCTGTGACGCCAATCCACAGGTGCACATGGCCGATTCACCAATCTTGAATTTTGTATACATGTGGTTGCGAAATCTATTGTGTCCTGTTTTGAGGCGCAGAATAATGGTTTGTTCTGGCCTGTCAAAAGGTGGTAGTCGTCTTGAGCAGGTTTTGGTGGCTTTCTAGTGGATTTGATCACTCTTTTCTTTTGATGGTATGTAACGGGTACGTCAGACTGTTCTTCTTTTGCTTCTTCCGTAGCCAGTCAATCAGCTCTCTCGTTTCCCCGTACTCCACAGTGAGATGGTATCCACTGTGTTGTGACCTTTCGCTGGCTGCCAAGTTCAGAAAGTAGAGTGTAGTATTGGCAATTTCTCAGACAGAAGCGCCTCGAGTATTGATTTTGCATCTGTTAATAGCACCACAGGCTATGTACCATGGTTAGTATTTAGTCATTTCTCTGTTTCTATCTTGGTTGCCTGGATTTCTGCATCATAGTTATGGCAGTTGTTGGTACTCAAGCCTTGTCCCTAGTATTATTTGGGTATTCTATGTACACTCCCGCTCCTCCATTTCGAACAGCATTTTGTGCTGTTCGGCCATATAACTAGGCAACCAACTAACAGTATACCACAACAATCAATGATGTACAGACTAAATGGAACTAGAAGAAGAGGTCGACCATGTAAACGATGGACAAAGGGAATAATGGAGTCCATTGGAATTTCGATATATGAAGCCCACAAATGGGCACTCTTTCGCTGTTTATGCTTCACTCGACACCGCAAGGTACAAGAGGAACAGGATGAGATGATGGACGGGCACTCTCCTGCTGTTTATGCTTCACTCGACACCGCAAGGTACAAGAGGGACAGGATAAGATGATGGACGGGCACTCTCCTGCTGTTTATGCTTCACTCGACACCGCAAGGTACAAGAGGGACAGGATAAGATGATGGACGGGCACTCTCCTGCTGTTTATGCTTCACACTGATACCGCAGGGCACAAGGGGAACAAGATGAGATGATGGACGGGAACTCTGCGCTGTTTATGTTTCACTTCGACACCGCAAAGTGCAAGAGGAACAACCACCAGTCTTGAATCAGGTTTGTGTTCTTATGCCCCGTGGTCAAACCATCCAAGCATCTCTCTGCCGTCCTTTTGATCTTTCCATCTGATAATCTATGAATTGACGAATCTTGATGTTCTGAGCATCTGTAAAAAAGGTAGTTTGCCATAGCTTTCCTTCTTGACAATGATCGTACTGGTCGGTAACCATCACCATTGTCTCTACAAAAAGATCCTTTATCTACTATAGCAAATTTGAGACTAATCAACAACTTCAAGTGTTTCTTCGTTTAACCTTTCAAGGGGACTACGTATTGAAACGAATAGACAATTGACTTGAAACAGCAGTAAACCAACCATTATTTGATAAGAAAGAAAACACACCGAAACCTACCCCATCTGTGACAGAACCATTGTCTCCATATACCAAATCAAATTAAATTTATCAATTCCATTGTGACTGCTTGGCATACTTACGTAGGTAGAACGGAACGACAATTAGCAAATCAAGTTATATCAGTATGGGTGGGGAAAAAGAGTTAATTATTCTTCAAGAATCCCTGTGCAGTTGATAGGCTGTACAATTCCAAACTCGGCCATCTCTCAACAGCTGCTAAAATATGGTCATAAATTTAACAAAGAAAGGGTCAAAAGGCGTTTCGTAAACTGTATTCGACGAACAATAAACGATTGGTCAAATATACCGATGCTTTAGCAATAAGTCGGTTCCAACCAATGTCATGCAACCTATCATTTGTGACGTCTAATTCACTAAGGGAACACATTGTTTTGAATTTTTAACAACTATCTGTCGTCTGTTCTTCAGCTCAATCCACTACCTACTCATGGTTTAATAAACGGGTACTCCACCTTGCCCAAGGCTGTTCTGCAGGCTAGTTGAAGACATCTTATTTCTCCTTTGATAGGGGATACTCTTACCCACCATGCATGTCTTTCTTGTATGTACGTAAATCCACATCATGGTCCAGAATGAGAGACTTGGAAGTTATAATTGGCACAGCCAGACACGAGAGGTACATCGGACAAACATGATGAGTCGTCAACCAACACAGAACTGACTCTATTATCCGCACGACGCTGATGCATATGTTGAGGGGAGGGGTGTCTGAGCACCTGTAGACTTGGCCGAGGTGCAAGAGTGATACCCAAATAGATAACTAACTAACGTTTTATTCCGATGAGCGGGTAATTTTGAGTGCTCACGGAGCACCGAAAAAAGTTATACTAAAAGATTAGGAGCACGGTTGGCAAGATAGCGATGGTAGAACTACAGGCAAGATAACTGGTGGTCATTTCTTTAAATCCCCTTTGAGCTGGGTTTCCTTCTGTCTCCCAGATCGACCCCGCTCAGAATGAATCCCGAGAAATGTCATGGGGCGTTAACGTGGCCTGTGTAGTATTGACCACATCACCCATCAGGTGCCGATTGGTCTAAACATATGGGGCTAGCACCACATACCGAGAGGCCTTTTTTCAAGTCCTTGATCTCCCAGGTCTATCTACCCAAGGCAGGTTTCCTGTCTTAATTTGAAATGGCAGCGGCCATACGGCCTACGCTTTGAGATTTCTAATTGCCGTGGTATTATAACGTGTACAAGTTGCACATGGAACCTTCCGTTTCTCACCCTTATTCGAGAAGGCTTGGTGTCCTACCCAAGAGGCCAAGGGGACATGAGCTATCATTAGATAAAAGTTAGATGCATATCCTTTACAGGACGTAGCAGTCAACCCCAGAATATTTAACTGTTCGGAATTTCTTGGCAAATTTACGTTCAGTAGTTTGCCATTGCTTTATGGACGACCAGCACTCATACCTTTGTATGAGAAACCAACGCAAAGCTGTCTGCTTCCAAACCGCCCGCAGCTGTGTTTCCAACGCGGTATGTGGGATTACGAATTGCGTCTGTAACCCAACCCAATGCTGAGATCGAACGCGGTACAGCGTGACACGGACACCCCAATCTCTCTGCTGTGGTTCAGGAATCGAACCTGACATCTCTAAATGACGACAGCTTCTCCCTGGACGAGCAGTGTGAATTTATTGTCAAGCTATTTCAGCGAATGTTTCGAATACCTTGGACTGTCAGATTGTCTATCTACGATGCCTTGACGAATTAATTGTCAGGCTATTTCGACGAATGTTGCGAATACCTTGGGCTGTCAGAGTACCTATTTACGATTGCCTAGAGGAGGCTAATGAAAGTAAAATATAATACAACATTATTTGGTACATCGCCTTGTACTGTTTGTCTAGCCTGTAGCTCTGTACATCCGACTTCCACAGGCATTTATTCCGGGTTTACTTTACCCTAACCTTTGACTGTCCCCAGTCTACATACAAGGCAGCAGGTTTGGGTTTATCTTTGTCTGGTTTCTATCCCTTGACCTGTCCGCCAACGCTCTGCATAGCTTGCGGAGTCGTGGAACATGTAAGCCCCGTCTCCTCATCAAGGTAGAATCATCAGAAGAAATAAGTAGAATATTATGTACAACTATAAGAAAGAGAGCTGATCCACGACTCTGGTGATCGAGTGAAATGGCGAATCATGACCGCCCACGCTTTCCGGCATGGCACATGATTGATTGATTGATAAGAAAGAGACGCATAGAGTTCTTTGGTCCAAGTTAAATATTTTTTTTAACCAAATGAAAATCGAGAAAGATGTAGATTTAATTACATCTTAATCTTCTTCTTCTTCTTCTTCTTCTCTTCTTCTTCTTCTTCTTCTTCTTCTTCTTCTTCTTCTTCTTCTTCTTCTTCTTCTTCTTCTTTTTCTTCTTCTTCTTCTTCTTCTTCTTCTTCTACTTCTTCTTCTTCTTCTTATCCTCCTCCTCCACCTCCCCCTCCTCCTCCTCCTTCTTCTTCTTCTTCTTCTTCTTCTTTTTCTTCTTCTTCTTCTTCTTCTTCTTCTTCTTCTTCTTCTTCTTCTTCTTCTTCTTCTTCTTCTTCTTCTTCTTCTTCTTCTTCTTCTGCTTGTGTTCTCTTGATATTGAAATTTAATCGTTCATATTGAGTTTAGTTGAGTCAAGAACCAACATGACGATACTCGAGATATTCCCAAACATACTCCGTCCTCATTTTTACAACCAGCGAAGAGTACAAATACAAATGTTACCAGTTAGCCTACAGCCTGATTATGTGTCCGTCTGACTTTTCCTCGAAGTACTGAGTGTCGGCCAGATCCTCTGGTCACTCCCTGCAGCACCATTCTCTCCAAACTGTGAGGGTCTATCTGTTCTACTATACTATACACATGATCCCAGGGGAACCTGACCACATCTTTCTTATCATACCCCACACAACTGTACAGACCAAGCCAATTTGGCCGCCTGCTCGTTTCCCGCCACACCAGCATGTCCTGGGGAAAAGATCTAACAAATGCGCCCTATCTTTGATTTTTTTTTTTTTAAATTGAAGCATGAAACATGCATGTCTTCACTTTCTAACAGCGAAGCGCTGTCGTTATTTGGAAGTGACAGGTTCGAATCCCGGTCGGTAACTATAACTTTAAATGTTTATGTTGTCTTGTGTGTCTCCAAGTCTCTACTTCTTTCTTCTACGTCTATGAGCGCCGCACATTGCATGTGGGTGTGTTTATTTATTGAATTCACTTCTCTCAGCTTGCTCTGAGAATTATATGTCTTTCATTTTACAGGAAAAGAAACAAAAAACGGGACAAACGGGTGTCACTAAAGTATTTTTGGTACAGTGAAATACTGTTTTAAACACCGTGACTGTCTTTAGAAAATCGGAATGTCTGGTAACCCTACGTGCAGTGTTCCGCGTGAGCGTATGCTTTCGTGTTCTCTATCCGCCATGGCTCTATGTATGGACGTGTTATTTTTAATCCGGTGTCAACTAACATCGACACTCTAATAATATTTCTCCCTTACCGGCAACGACACACGTGTCGCGTACCGCTACCTAACTTAACTCGTATGTTGTTTATCTAACGAAATGCTGTGCTGGCAAATCTTCAGCGACGTACTGTTTAAAGAAAGAAAAAAATACCCAGACGAACACAGTCGTGTCCCGTTTGGTTCAGCCAACTTCCCAACACACGGTCCCGACTCGGAGTAATGTTGAGCTAAATATGGATCGATATAATTATAAGGTCCCTGTTTACCGGGATTAAGTTGTTTAAACGGTTCGTGGTACTTATAACTTATATTATAATTTACCCAGAACTCGTGGACTAAGTTTAGTGGCAATTTATTATTCCGCGTGTGATCGTGTTGTTGCAGTTGTTAGCAGAACCCTGCATGTAAGTATTAATGTTCATGTCTGTAAGGAGTCGCAGTGTCGCGCTGGTTTTAACGTGTTGGTATGGGAGCCGGCCTACACCGGCATTAAGTTGGGCTTCTACGTTGACCTGCCGTTCAGAAAGCTATGGCAAACTACTAAACGTAAAACTGCCAAGAAATCACAGACAGTGCTCAGTGAATTCACATTTACATTATAATACTTGTTCATTTAATCGTGCACCATGTCTGGTCCAAAGCTTTTTTTTAATTTTTATTTCGCACTGAATCAGTCAAGGAAACCCTAATTTGTTGCTTTTCTAAATCTATCAATTTTTTTGTTCAACTGTTGGTGGCATAATCGCCGTCACTGAGTTGAACTGTTTTAGGG
>JACEFZ010016019.1:142500-145000 GCA_014155875.1 Cepaea nemoralis
AGTGCATGACACTAGACGGAACATGTAAAATAGACAGCCCTTGAGAACTGCATGGACAGATTAAGCAATATATTACAAAAAACAACAATACTTATATCTTCTTCTTCGTTTTCTTCTTCTTCTTCTTCTTCTTCTTCTTCTTCTTCTTCTTCTTCTTCTTCTTCTTCTTCTTCTTCTTCTTCTTCTTCTTCTTCTTCTTCTTCTTCTTCTTCTGTCCTACTGCTTTTGCCATGAAGCAGAGAGGAAGTACATGTCGTTTTTTATTTCGCTTGTCTTGTTGCTTGTACTAACGTTATATTTAATGTCTTCAGTGTCTCTTTTACTCCATCTTCCAAATTGTTCCTGAGTCGTCCTCTCGCCTTGTACCTCGATGTTCTCATGTAGAACGCACTATATCTTGTTCCGTTCTAACTAAACCATTTAATCTTTTGGTGTTCTATAAAGTTAGCAATAGGCGTTATCCCTACACTTGTTTCTCATTTATGTTCTATCTCTTCTTGTTATTCCAGCTGCGTGTCTTATACATCTCATCTCACATGATGTGATTTTATACATCTCATCTCACGTGATGTTATTTTAAGCCGGCGTGTTTCTAAAGCTATCCACGTTTGGCATTGTAACTCAACGTTGGGACGAACAAAACGTCAGTCAGCTTCTTTTGTGTACGCATGTTGATATTTGGATGCTTTGTGATAGATGCTATTTGATAGTAGATGTTCTTATGCTTTCTGCATTCTAGCTTCCCATTTCTCTATCTAGTCTTCCAACCTCTCCAATATATGTTATATTCTTCCAGCACACTGCCTAGATACTTGTACAACTTGTTTGACATTTGACACACCATTTCTCAACTCAAATTAAATAAACAAGAATTGGGGGAAATGTCAAAGGTAGCGTGTTCAACCCCAACACCGGTCAGTTGGACTACAATGTTGACTTTTTTGACTTAGGGTCGTAAATTACAAGTAGCACTGAAGTCGGAGTGTGTTCGCCTGATGGCGAGGGACACTGATAATAAGGAAAGCTAATCCACACGCACAAATCAGTTCAGTGCACCAGAAGTAGCAGCGGGCATATGGAATACGCTTGTGTTAAAAGCTAGCGAACGCAAACAGAAGAAGAAGAAGAAGAAGAAGAAGAAGAAGAAGAAGAAGAAGAAGAAGAAGAAGAAGAAGAAGAAGAAGAAGAAGAAACTGCTATCAGTATAGACGAAACGCATGCAAAGACTTTACAATTTCTTCAATATTTGCTAATCTTTCCAGTTAAAAGAACCATGAGATGTTCAAACTATTTTCTTATAGTCCATGCCGTTGTAGCGTTGGTCATCATGTCTTCCCGCGGCCTTCTGTCTCGGGTACTGCCAATAATTTCTGATACCGACGTCATGATGTCAAACTGTCCAGTATCTTCTCTCTTGATATGCCCCTTTAATCCATGGGTCCCGACATCTCAGTTTGGAAACCACTGTGCATGATTTTAACAGAAACATCGCAACCGCCAAACCTTAAGTAGGACAGCGTTTGACCTTGTTTCAGCACCGTCCTTTGAGGGTGACAACCCGGCCTACGTGCGTTCCGTTGAGACTCAAAACTGCAGTTTGCCGTAATCTCTCGACAGGGTGCGTAATGGTTTAAGGTGCTGTTTGTTATCATTTATAATTTATAACACAAAGACACAGACTTGAGCCAAACATGTGGACAGACAGTGCGTTATAACGAACGATAATTGGGAACTAGTTGTGATATAGCACCGGTTAACGATTTCATTCTTAGCACAGCATGCCCCGCTATCAGACACCTCTCTGATACGGTGTTTTCTATTTGGAACTATACCCCGAGTGTCTGATAGGATAGCTGCTTCGCGGATACAACGGGTTTGTTGTGTTATTTTTCTCTTTACTACTACTACTACTACTACTACTACTACTACTACTACTACTACTACTACTACTACTACTGCTGCTGCTGCTGCTGCTGCTACTACTACTACTGCTACTACTACTACTACTACTACTACTACTACTACTACTACTACTACTACTACTACTACTACTACTACTACTACTACTACTACTTCTGTACTACTTCTGCTGCTGCTGCTACTACTACTACTACTACTACTACTACTACTACTACTACTACTACTACTACTACTGCTGCTGCTCCTGTAAATATTGCTACTACCGCTGGTACTACTGCTGCTACTACTACTGTCACTGCTACTACTATTAACACTTCTACTACTACTACTACTACTACTACTACTACTACTACTACTACTACTACTACTACTGCTGCTGCTGCTGCTACTACTATTACTACTAATACTACTACTGCTGCTTTTGCTACTACTACTACTACTACTACTACTACTACTACTACTACTACTACTACTACTACTACTACTACTACTGCTGCTGCTGCTTCTGCTGCTGCTACTACTATTACTACTAATACTACTACTGCTGCTTTTGCTACTACTACTACTACTACTACTACTA
>JACEFZ010016019.1:747500-955000 GCA_014155875.1 Cepaea nemoralis
ATGACTGTAACCTACCATGCATGGCATTAGAGGCAACTGAGGAAGTCATCTGTTAATGGGATCCTAATGGGAAGCAATAAATATTAATACTGTAGCCTTAAATGATTGCCGTAAGAGGACAATAAGGAGGGTTCCGAACATGTGCTACCTTTAGCCTTAAGAGAAGGAAAGTATAGTAATATGTTTTTCTTCTTCTTCTTTCGTTCTCTTGAAATTTGTCAATAACTGCTATGTTGTCTTTTGTATAAATTTAACTGTCTTTTTTAGTTCACCCAGTGGTCCATATAGTTTATCTTTCACTGTTATGTCTCCAGACCAGAAGGTTTGCCTTGATTTGTCATAGTTTGGGCAGTATTGAAGAAGAAAGGAAAATAGACTATTCCAAGTTGTAACCCCAGTCCTGTTTTGTTGCCAGGGATTTTAAGTTAATTTGTTACCTATCATGTTCTTGTTTGAGAATTAACTGATTCAATGCCCCCCAAAAAGTAGGTTTAGACCAAACCTGGTACACATTCAAATGAATAAATAATTGTTCAAGTATATGTCCATTCACTGAGTATTGAAATTGTGGAAGATAACACGAAACAAAATAACATGATTATCCTAGTATGGCACTGAATCCGTAAGGGAAGTAAAGAATAGTAACAAGTTGTAGCCTATCATATGTGTCGTAGGAGGCATCAAACAGGGGTTGGGCTGGCTTCCCCATTTTTTTTTCCACGTTTCCATCCTGTTTCAGGATATTGCGGTCAACACCAGCATCTTTCAGCTGTATGTTGATTCCCAGGCTAGATTACGCTCATCAGCACGCCACGGCTTTCTGAGCGACCGACTCCATACTCTCAAAAGTCACTGGCGCGACCCGAACCACTTCTAATTCTCATGCGCTCACGTCAACCACGAGAGTATTCGAGGTTAACGGAGAAAGCTGCTAACCCCTCAGCCAGGGAGCCGGCCGACTTCCCCATTCCATAGAGAAAATGTAGCTGCCAAATCCAACCAGTCATGAACAAGTCTAGCAGTGGGTTGGTTGAGTGCCTATGTCCCAGTGGAGGAGAAAGGGCAAAAGAAGAAGAAGAAAGGAAAATAAGCTATTCCAAGTTGTAAACTTAGTCGTGTTTTGTTGCTAGGAGTTTTAAGTTAATTTGTTACCTGTCATGTTCTTGTTTGAGAATTTATCTGATCCAGTGCCAAACAAACAGTAGGTTTGAACAAAGCATAGTACACAATCAAATGAACAAGTATTATAATGTATATTTCTGTTCACTGAGCATTAAAATTGTGGAAGATATCACAAAACAAAACAAATAACATGATGACCCCAGTTTGGCAATATATCGTCCTTCTGACCAAATGGGAGGTCACATTTGGTGATAAATAGGGTGTATTTTTAATGACTGTGCCGTGTTTGAAAATATTGCTGGTCCAAGTTTTGTATTCATCCTCTGTAAAATGCATGCAACATAATAGGTAAATACAAAACTTGGACCAGCAATATTTTCAAACACTGCACAGTCATTACAAATACACCCTGTATTATCCTTCAGCACTAAATCAGTTAATAATATGTATGCCAGGTGTTTCATTGAAGTAAGCTGAGATCCTTTAAATGCTGACAAGTGCACATCTTTTATGTGTCAATCTTCAGTATGTGCAGCATACATCACATCCAGAGAGCCAGCGCAGACAAACAGATCTCCCTGTTCGACTCCTTTTATTTCGTGATCGTCACTTTCTCCACCGTGGGTTTCGGGGACATCACTCCCGACATGTGGCTGAGCCGCCTCTTTATGATCATCATGATGTGCCTGGCGTTTGCCACCCTTCCGAGCCAGGTATGGATCATAATGATCTGTGGATGTATTTATATTTCTGTAGGTCAGCATGGCCGAATGGATAAGAATGCATGTTCTCAAACATCTGGTGTGCTAATGCAGAGGTATGGGGTTCAACCCATACACTAGACAGTTGGACTATTATGTTGACTTATCATCCTTGACTTGTGAACGTAAATTACAAATACCTCTGAAGTTGGAGTGGGTTAACCTGATGTCGAGGGACACTGTTAATAGGGAAAGCTAATCCATATGCAAAATTCAGCCCAGCACTACTAGAAGTAGTGTGTATGGACTATGCTTGAGTTCAAAGCGATCGTACACCAGTGTATATATATATATATATTTCTGAGTAAACAAACACATACAAGTAACAGTGGCTTGCGTCATGTGGAAAGATGAAGGCCAAGAACATCTCATGGATTTTTTGCCCAGAGCATGTGGGTGTGTGAGGAAATGAACAGGCTGCCGGCGTTGCTGTTGAACAGCAAGCTAGATCATGACAAGGCTGATATAGTTAAAAGCTCTGTGGGATCGAGTGGAAAGTTCAGCAGTACAAAAAGAGATCCAACCAACATCTTCACAGGTTGATTCAGTGGTTGTGGGGGTAGGTGAGGGTGGGTGGGGGCAGGAGGTTGTAGGGGGAGGGAGTGGGTGTATGAGAGAGGGCGTCTATATGACACTCAACGTGTAAATGAACATGCAGGTGGACGTTCATTTAGCCCGCTGCTGGTAGCATTAGCATGGGAACTCATGGTTGGCTATTGAGGAAAGTGATGGAGCACATGTTGGGATGCCCTGAGTTATATTGATTCTTGATGTCATATTTCATACGTGTAAAAGTTGTAAGAACAGGCCGTAACAGTTTCTATAGCCGCATGTACACAAGGATCAGGATATAGCGGGTTGAGTAGCCACATGTACACAAAGAACAGGACATTACAGTCTCAATAGTCACATGTACACAAAGAACAGGAGATTACAGTTTCAATAGTCACATGTACACAAAGAACAAGACATAACAGACTCAGAAACCATATGAACACAAAAAACAGGGCATAACAGTCTCATTAGTCACATGTACATGAACATGATATAATAGACCAAATAGTCACATGTAAACAAAGAATTGGGCATAGCATCAATATTCACATATACACAAAGAACTGGACATAGCATCAATAGCCACATGTACACAAAGAACTGGACATAGCAGCATCAGTAGCCACATGTACACAAAGAGCTGGACATAGAATCAGTAGCCACATGTACACAAAGAAATGAAAATGGCAGCATTAATAGTCACATGTACACAAAGAACTGGACATAACATCAATAGTCACTTGTACACAAAGAACTGGACATAACATCAATATTCACTTGTACACAAAGAAATGGAAACAGCAGCATCAATAGTCACATGTACACAAAGAAATTAAAACAGCAGCGTCAATAGTCACGTGTACACAAAGAAATGGAAACAGCAGCATTAATAGTCACATGTACACAAAGAACAGGACATAACATCAGTAGTCACATGAACACAAAAAACAGGACATAAAAGACCCATCAGTTAACAGCACTGGGCTACACTCAAGATCAGATTTTCCGAGAAGAAAATGGTTTGATGACATCAAAGACATTGTACAATCACATGGAATGACACTATCCAGTGCCACCCATCGGGCACTGGAACACCAACTATTCCTCCCGACGATGCTTGACAACAAAAGTGGAAGATTAAGACGATGATGATCTTTTTCTTTCATTTGCTTGAAATATGTCTATAACTGCAATATTGTATCTTGCATGAATTTAACTGTCCTTTTTAGTTCACTTAGCTGTTCCATAGAGCTTATCTTCCACTGTTGTCTCTCTAGGCCAGAAGGTTTGCCTAGATATGTTGTATTTTTTAGCAATCTTGGAGTATGTGCTCTGCTGTCCGCGACTCCAATCCACATTTGCATTGGCTGATTCACCAATCTTGAATTTTGTATATGTGTGGTTGCGTAATCTATTGTGTCCTGTTCTGAGATGCAGAATAATGACTTGTTCTGGTCTGTCCATAATGTGGTAGTCATCTTGAGCAGGTTTTGGTGGCTTTATGACTGATTTGATCATTCTTTTCTTTTGGTGGTATGTAACGGGCACATCAGGCTGTTCTTCTTTTGCTCCTTGCTTAGCCAATCGATCAGCTCTGTCATTTCCGGGTATTCCACAGTGGGATGGTGACCTTATGCTGACTGTAGTGTCCTTAGTACTGGCAATTTCCCAGACAGAAGCGCCTCGAGTACTGATTTTGCATCTGTCAATAGCACCACAGGTTGAATACCATGGCTGGTATTTAGTAATTTCTCTATTGCTATCTTGATTGCCTCAATTTCAGCATCATAGTTATGGCAGTACTTTCCTGTTGGTACTCTAGCCATGTCTGTAGTATTATTTGGGTATTCTATGTACACTCTCACTCCTCCATTTTCAACAGCAGTTTGTGCTGACCCATCTGTGTAGACTCGGAGCCAGAGGTCCTGTGGGTATTCATCATCAAGGAAGCTGAGAGTGGCTGTTCTGAGTTGTACACTGTTCTGTTATTCCTTGTCAAATATTCCTCTCACTTTTGTGTGGATTTGTAGTGATAGTCTATGTTCATCTTTCCATGGAGTTCGCTCTGGAATAGTTGTCAGGGGGATACCAACTGTGGGAAGACCGATGGTTTCTCTGCAGTCTTGTGACCTGGTGGATAAAACTGCTTCTTTTCAACCGCCCCATAGCTAAGGTTTCAAATCTGTTCTTCATAGGGTGGCCTGGCAAGCTGAGGAACTTTTCTGCTTGTATTAGTGTTTTCGTATCTCTGCACTCTCTCAGTGCTTGTGGCCTCCCATCTTCTCCATCTCCACTATAGGGGTTGATCTTATCCCTCCTGTGGTGACTCTAAGTGCTTGATTTTGCACCTTGTCCAGCTCTTGTAGTGTGGTTTTTGATGCTTAACACCATGCAGTTGACCCGTGTTCTAGGTGTGGTTGTATGCTCTGTTGATAAACTTTGCTAAGTATTTTCCCACTGGCTTCCCATGTGGTTCCACTTAGTTCTCTCAGGATGGCTATTTTCCTTCTGGCTTTTGCTACTGCTTTGTTGATGTGCTTTCTTCATGTCAGCCTGCCATCAAATGTTACTCCAAGGTATGTTGGTTCTTTATCTTCTCTTAGGGGTGTTCCATTTATCTGGATGATCCCTGCCATTTGGTTTGGAGATAGGGTAAATAGAGTGGTGCTGCACTTGTCAGTGTTTATGCTGACACACCATTTATTTGCCCATGCAACAAATGTATCTTCAGCTCTTTGTAGTGATCTGGTGGCCACTGATGCATGTTCATTTGTGCTCCATAGAACCAGGTCATCAGCGTACATTGCTGCTTTAATTCCATGCGGTAGATTAGTAACAAGATCATTGATGAAGGTTAGAAAAAGTGTGGGGGACAAGACTGCCCTGGGGAACACCGTGACGCAGTAGAACTTTCTTGCTCTTGAGTCAGTCTATCTGTACTCTGGCTCTTCTGTTGTGCAAGTATGCTTTCACCCATTTGTGCATTCTTCCATTCACTTTATAGTTTCTCAGTTTCTTCATCAGACCTTCTTTCCAGACTTTGTCAAAGGCTTTCTTCAGATCTATCCATGCAGCAAGCACCAGCTCCTTCTCTTGGAATGCATCCTCAATTTCTTGAGAGAGGTAGGTTGTCTGATGTTCCATAGAGTAGCACTGCCTAAAGCCATCCTGCTGTGGCACAAGGATGTTTTCACTTTCAATGTACCACTGCATTCTGTGATTGATGATGCGCCCCATTGTTTTGCAGAGACAGCTGGTGAGGCTAGTTGGTCTGTAGCTAGAGGCAATGGAACCATCTTTCCCTGATTTTAGGAGGGGTATCATGATTGCTTCTCTCCAGGCTTGTGGAACACTGCCTAAGGTCCAGCTGTTATTGAAGATCTGCAACAGCTTTGTTTTGGCCTCTGTTCCTAGGTTCCTAGTCATTTCATTGGAGATGTCATCAACTCCAGGTGACTTTCTCATTTTCAGTTTTGATATGGCTATCCCCAGTTCTTTGATTGAGATAGGTGCCTCCAGAACCTCATGTACTGTTTCATTCTGTCCTCTATGTTGCCATTTCTCTCGAATCTCTTGTTGTTTCTCTGGGCTAATTTCGATATTGTTATCTTGTGTGAATGAGTCTGCAAAATGGTCAACTGCTTGCTTTCCTGTTAAGATGTTTCCGTCTTTATGTAGTGCAATTTTTGAGTTTCTCCCTGTGCCCTCATCGTTAAATTTTTTTATTAGCTTCCACAACTTCCTTGTGTTTCTTTCAAAGTTCAGCGACTCTGTTTTCTCCTGCCAGCTTTTTCATCTAGTCTGCAGCTTGGCCCTTTGAAATTTGGCTTTTGCGTGTTGTTATTTATTGTGGTGCTCTTGGCTGGGTTTGGTTTCTGTTTGCTTTCTACAAACTTCCACATCATTATGCAACTGTCCCAGTTCACTACTCCAGTAGGGTTTATAATGTTTACGGGCTCCTCTTGGTACTGTTTCTCGTGCTGCCTGAAGTATGCATTTCCCAAACTCAACTACTTTATTTGCTGTATGCTGGTGCGATGCTTGTACATTGCCCAGTCTGCTTTCTTGTAATTCCACCTTGAGAGGGAGCTGCTTTCACTTACAAGCTCATTTTCTACAGTTAGAAAGACTGGCCGGTGGTCACTGCCACCAAGTTGTTTCCCAACCATTCGTGTAATGGTCCACTCCAGGTCTGGTGAATGAAAAGCCAGGTCATGCATAGTTGTAGTGTGCCATGATCTTGAGTAGAAAGTATGTGGGTCGGGCGGCTTGTTAATCAAGATGAATCTGTTCTCATCCTGCCAGTCTTCCAGTCTCTCTCCTCTCTGGTCCATGTGATCATAGCCCCAGCTCTGTGGGTGGCTGTTGAAGCCGCCACACACAATCATTTTTTCTTTTAGCGGTAGTGTGTCCAGTGCCTGTGGGCGGTCACTTGGATAGTAGTAATTGATCAGATGAAGGTCTGTATTGCCTGTCTTAAGTTTAAGTGTCTGATACTCAGCCCCTTCCATGCAAACTTCAATTTTGGAAGCAGTGATGTTATTTTTTACAAGGGTAGTATCCCATTCTTTTGCCTGTCCTTTTGGTCAGATCGGTAACACTGGTAGCCTCTGATTGTGAAGGCTATATTCTCGTTGAGGTGAGTTTCTTGCAAGCAACATATGCTTACTTTTTCTTGGTCCAGGATGTTTTCTAGTTCTATTTTTGTTGTTGTTGCTGACTCTCTCCGCATTTCAGTGCATTAATTTTAGTCAGACGCTCTATTCTCAGGTCCCCTGGCTCCACAGGACATCTGAGAAGGACCTCCAGTAGTTGTGGTTGGACCTCTTCGAGACATAGGGCCTGGCACTGCACCTGCCTTGGGGTCCAAAGCAGGGCGAGCACCATAACAATTAGCAGTAGTCGACATATTTCATGGCATGATTGCGTGGCATTCTGATTTCTGTGGTGCACCTCCTGGCTGGTTGCCTCTATCTTCAGCACCTTCCCTTTGCTAGAGCAGACTGTGGTCCTACTCGAGTTTAGGTGTGTAGGCACGCACACCTGTGCATGCATGTACGTGCATATACATCTAGAGCGTTCTAGTTATTTCTCGGCACCAGTGACTTGCCACCGCCCATTCTCCTGTTAGTTAAAACAGGTCCGCTGTGAGAAGGCCAGAAGTTGGACTTTTGCTGCAGTGGTGATGAATGCACGAGCCATTGGGGTATTTATGCAAGGTTAAGCGCTCACCCCAACTCCGCCCTGGCTACATAACAACAACATTTGGAACCCGATGATGATGATGATGCCTGTACTTCTATATGTAAAATCACACAGGTGAGCAGATACTCTTGTATATTTTCAGATTCAGGGAATGATCACAATCTACAGAGAGAGGGAGAAGGCAGGAGGGGAATACAGTAAATGGTTCACAAATAAGAAGCATGTGATAGTGTGTGCCAGTTCTATGACCATGGACACAATGATGGACTTCCTCAATGAGTTCTATATTTACCCCAGGCTAGAGGTGAGTGTTGTGCAAACTGCAAATCTACTAGGTTCCATTTTCTTGGATGGATCAGTGACTAGTAACAATCACTAAATGTTTAGTTCTGATCATCATTATATTAGCAGCATCATGTGCTTTGCAAAGTGGCTGGCCTAGGCGTTCATGTCCCCCCATAGGGACGCAGAGGTGTTTCCAAGGCACCAGGGCCGGGTTATATACTGGCCAAGACCTATTGTCGCGTCCTCGTCGAGCGTCCTGGGCAACAGGTCCCTTCGGGGTCCTGGCTAAAGTCAGTAGGATCGCCGATTCCTCCGAAGTCGGAGAGTGTCTGCCTGTATGGCGAGGAACCACCAGTCTGCACACCAATAAGCCAGACATGGGACAACGGATACTCACGCAAAACTCAAGTTCTGTATGACATCACACTGATGTTGGACAACAGGATGCCTTCATCCGACATACAGGACTTTGCGTTGGAGCTCAAACCAACGAACACAATCAAGCAAGCAAGCAAGCATGTCCCCCCATAGATCTTATTCCTGGATGTTGGGGATCCCCCCCCCCCCAAAAAAAAGTCGCTTAAAAGTCGAGAGAATTGACTTAATTGCACTGGGTTTAATCCCATATGGCTCGGCCTATTTCTGCAGGATGGTCTGCCAAAAGTGTCGCACATAGCATGACCTCTGTAGCTCCAGCAACGACCCCCAGGAGTCTCCGAGAAAAATGCACTTGTGAACAGAAAGATGTAGACCAGTATCGAATCCACAATCCTTCAGGGTGCAATGCAGACAGCTTGACCACTATGCCACGGAGGGGATCAGTTCTGTTAACAACATTCCTTCATGTCCTGATCTTGTAACCTAAACATGTCCCCTTACAGATCTCAGTCAAGGGTGTTGTGCAACAACGTCTAACAACAAACACCCATGGAAAATGACACAAGAAAAAGATCATCATCATCAGTATGTGCCATACTGATAAGTGTGGGTGGACGGTCATGCTTCACCATCTCACACGATCACCAGAGTCGTGGATCAGCTCCATGTTCTTGTCTCGACCATGCCATGTGGCTAAATCATTCCTTAAGAAGAAGATGCAGCTGTTTGGAAAAAGTAGACATATTAAAAACTAGGGCAAGGTTGCATACAAACTGACAGGGATAGCAAGAGTTAAAGATATCAGCTATTCTGAATTTGATTATTATCTCCGCGTACTGTCCACTTTGTGTACTGCACCAAACATATGAGCTCCATGTGCTAAAGAAGCTGTCCCAATGCATGTTGTGCAGCTGACACCTGGTGAAGGATGTAACAACAAAAGACCCTTATACACGCTTTATGGTTTATTGAGCTATGATGCTAGACCCATATTTGTATAGACCATTTGGCTGTCAGTGGGTGATGTAGTCAGTGTTGTGATGGCCGCTTATGCTTCTCAACATATTTTCAGGTGTTTCTTTTAGGCTCTGTCAGATCTGAAAACCAAGGTTGATTTTAAAAATCTATATTGATGCAGATTTGAACCCTTAATACCAGGTTGTAGGTAAGCATCGAGCCAATGCACAACACCACTC
This sequence comes from Cepaea nemoralis, assembly GCA_014155875.1. Classification (NCBI taxonomy): domain Eukaryota; kingdom Metazoa; phylum Mollusca; class Gastropoda; order Stylommatophora; family Helicidae; genus Cepaea; species Cepaea nemoralis. The sequence continues at coordinate 757,003 of JACEFZ010016019.1, forward strand.
CCAGTAGAAAGTGAAGTGGAAAGGTGTAAGAGGAAGATAGGTGTACCTGGGGGTGGACAAACATGAAGAGTGGACTGGAGGAAGTCTGTATGAGTGAACCGAACTGTGAAGATGTTGGACATAAAGTTTTGGAGAATCATTATAGATCACCTACAGTGCAGAGATGGCACTTTGTGATGATGATGTTGATGTTAATAAATAGGTAGCCAGTCTTTCCCTCACTTAGAGGATGATGAACTTAGGTCTTAAACCCTAGTCTACCTGGGAAGGCTAACCTGGTCAACAAACACCCGCAGAAGTTGGATGTACCGGCCTAAGGGTGCAAATATAATTGGCACAACACAGTTACATCTGAAAAAACACTCCGGATGAACGCAGAAGAAGAAGAAGAAGAAGAAGAAGAAGAAGAAGAAGAAGAAACCCAAGTCTGACCACGCTCAGCATAGATACCTAGCAGTTACATTAATGCACCCGCTCCAAATATAACATGGCATCACAATGCCAGTTGAATGGGGCCTAACCATCTTTTCTGAAAGATCTGCCTACCTGCCTTCCTACCTGCCTACCCACCCACTAATCTGCTTACTTACCCACTATTCTGCCTGAATACACACTGTTCTTCCTACGTACCTTCTAAACTACCAGCTTACCTATTAACCTACCTATATACTTACTATACTTACTAACCTACCTACCTACTTACCGACATACTAAGCTACTTACCTACTAACCTGCCTAAATACTTACTAACCTACTTATTTACTAACCTACAATTTACCTACATATCTATCTAACAGCTAACATACCTGCTTACTAACCTACCTACATACCTACCTACCTACCAACCCACCTACCTGCCTACTAACCTACATTCCTACCAACCTACTGTCTGACACAGCCTACCAATGACTTATGTTCTCACCAGGAACGGCCGGTGATCATGCTGTGTTGCCAAGAGCTGGACAGCAGCAAACGAGTGATCACCACTGACCCCAGGTGGTCGGAGAATGTCATCTACATGAAGGGGTCAGCACTGAAGCACATGGATCTCAGCCGCTGCCATGCCCAGCAAGCCTATGCCTGTTTCTTCCTTCCACCCCGACCTACAAAGAACAAGGCTCTGGCCGTGAGTTTTGAGTTAATGTGCACCAGGAATATGAAATAAAATACACGGACATCTTGTGCACACAAAATAACACACACATAATCTTACATACAATACCTCATATGTAAACTAACTTGCAATATCACATATTTAAGCTAACTTGCAATATCACATGTATAATCTCATATAAGATATCACATGAATAACCTCACTTAAAATATCACATGTATAACCTCACATACAATGTCACATACAATATCATATGTATAACCTCACATACAATATCACATGCATAACCTCACATAAAATATCACATGTATAACCTCACATACAGTATCACATTTATAACCTCACCTAAATTATCGCAGGATAGATTATGTGTGTCTATGTTTGTTGTTATATTGTATTGATTACATGTGTCTATGTTTGTTGTCTTACTGGATATTTTACATTTGTGTCTATGTTTGTTGTCTTACAGGATATATTACATTTGTGTCTATGTTTGTTGTCTTACAGGATATATTACATTTGGGTCTATGTTTGATTTACAGGATGGATTATATGTTTCTATGTTGTCTTATGTGATAGATTATATGTTCTACATTTGTTGTCTTACAGGATAAATTACACATGTGTCTATGTTAGTTTTGCTGGATAGATTATGTGTGTCTGTTTGGTGTCTTACAGGATAGACACACTAAATACTGCCTACATACAGTTGTACTGTGACTGTGTTTGTTGTCTTACAATATCGTTTACACCAGTCTATGTTTGTCTTACAGGATAGACACACAGTCTTGAGGTCATGGGCTGTAAAGGACTTTGCACCAAACTGTAAACAATATGTTTATTTGTTCAAAGCTGTCAACAGGTTGCATGTCAAGTATGCAGGTAGGCGGACCAGACTTGTCTGTTGTGTTTTATGTTAGCTCTGTCATTCTGTCTCTCCCTGTGTCTGTCTGTCACTCTCTGTCTCTGTCAGTCTGTCGCTGTCTTTCATTATCTATGTTTGTGTGTGTGTGTGTGTCTCTCTCTCTCTCTCTCTCTCTCTCTCTCTCTCTCTCTCTCTCTCTCTGATTTTCTTGCATCTTAAATATGCAGTATCTGTTTTTTTTCTCTCTCTGTTTCTTTCCGTCTCTAAGTGTCTCTGTCTGTCCATCTTTGTCTCTCAGTGTCTCTGTCATTCTCTGTCTCCATGTCTCTCTTTCTCTCTATATGTTTCTGTTCTTATCTGTCCCTCTCTATCTCTGTCTTTCTCTGTTTCACCATCTCTGTCTGTCTCTGTTTCATCGTATCTCTCTGCCCGTCTCTCTCTCTCTCTCTCTCTCTCTCTCTCTCTCTCTCTCTCTCTCTCTCTCTCTCTCTCTCTCTCTCTCTCTCTCTCTCTCTCTCTCTCTCTCTCTCTCTCTCTCTCTCTCTCTCTCTATTTTTTTCGGCCTGTCTCTGTTTCACGGTCTCTGTCCGTCCGTCCCTCTCTCTCTTGTGTCTCTTTCGGTCTGTCTGTGTGTGTCTCAACATTGATCAAACAAGCACACACCGACCCATCACTACAGACATACATGGAATTAAATAGAGCAACACAAGACAAACAGCTCTCAAATAGACAGACCAGGAAGCTTTACTGCCAGCCCTAGGAGATGTAACACGTGATGATGATAATTTCTAGGCTGTTTGTTGAAAGGTTGATTGGTGCTTTGGAGAAGCAGGAATGAAGACTATCATATTGTTGTTTATTGATGGTGGACGAGCCATGACCAAGCTGATATATTGAATTCTCTACGATAAGTCTACAACCATGGGCAGACTGCAAGAACAGCAAGTTAAAAGAGATGTGGCCAGACAAGAACACTAAGCAAGAACCCATAGAAGATTAATAAACCAACACAGAACTGGTGTCGTGAGCGGTTACATGCGGCAGGTTTTACTGAGTAGGGGATCTGAGCACTTATGGGCTGAATGGTTCGATGTGCAATGAGGATGATCTTTCGACTAACTATATTGTTGTTTGCTTCCGTGATCAGAGCATGTGATGTGTGAAGATGAGTTCAGCTTTGCCCTGCTGGCCAACAACTGCCTCTACCCTGGCTTGTCCACGCTGGTGTCCTTGCTGGTTCATTCCACTAAAGAACAGTAAGTGGCCTCGTTTTTGTGATGGTGTATGAACATGTGTTGAGTGAGTGTTCATTTATGTGTGTGTGATGTTGGTATTTTGGGGTAGTGTGGTGTTTGAGTGTGTTGTGTGTGGGTGTTGTGTGCATGTTTGCGAGTTTGTGACTGACATACTGTGTGTGGTGGTTGTGCTGTGTGTACGTGGTATGTGCTGTGTATATGGGTGTGCTGTGTGTTGATGCATGTGTGCCTGACATCCTATACTTCTATGAGGAATAAAGGGCAGACGATGATAAATCTGACATGATATGACACATGTTTCGCTGGCTGTTAAAACTCAGTGGCCATTCCAGTACAGTGCATGTGTGATTTCATACTATCATATGTATGTATTGGTTTATGTGGCCTCAGGGTGATGAACGTAGTTTCAAAATCTCAACTTACCAGGGTGCAAAGTCAGGTCGCAGACTGGAAACCTTGCATTGTGTTGATTTTCACAATGGTATGAGAGTCCAATGTCAAACAAAAAAAAGCAAGGACAAATTACTGAATGTAAAATTACGTAGAAAATCACAAACAACGAATAATGCAGGGGTTGATTGCGACATGCAACTAACATAAGTTTGTGTGATGACTTAATAATCCAGTGTACTATTGTATGATAGATGTATGTGTCACATTTCCTGTAAGTTGTTTCATGTAATATCCATCATTGGTTACATGTATCATCATCATCATGTGTCACGCCAATAAATGTGGGCAGTCATGTTTCATCATCTCACACAATGACCAGAGTTGTGAATCAGCTCTGTGTTCTTGTCTTGACTATACCACGTGGCCAAGCCATCTAGGTATTTACTTCTCTGCCATTCCCTTGTTCTCTTGCCCTCAATCTTGCCAGTTGTAACAATGTTCTCCAATGTATTTCTTCTTATAACATGTCCAAAAACATTTTGACTGTGTACGTCTAATTTCTCTAATCAATTTACGGTTTTCATTTATTTCTTGTAGGACTCGGTCATTGGTTTTTCTGTCTGTCCTATGGTATTCTTTGCATTTTCCCCAGAAACCACATTTTCACAGCCATTAGATGTTTTTCAGCTTGTCTGCTCATTTTCAACACTTAACATCCATACAAAAATACAGGTTCTATGCAGCACCTCAACACTCTTTTTGTTGTTGCAATTGACATCTCTTTATTGGTCAGTATGTTTTCCATCTTGCAAAAGGCAACCTTTGTCATGGCGATTCTTGTTCTAGGCTGCATGTAGTTACTGCTATTAGATGTTTGTGTATTACTGTTAATATGGTGTTTATCTTGTGTGTCACCGGCTCCGTGGCGAAGGAGTTGCAGACACAGTTTGTAATTCCACATACCGCATTCGAAAACACAGCTGTGGGTGATATGGCAGCTGACCGTCGTACGTTGTGTTTTTATGAAATGGTACGGGTGCCGGTCGTTCAGAAAACACTGGCAAACTACTGAACATAAACTTGCCCAGGAATCACAAACAGCCAAGTAATGCTAGGATTGACTGCTGTGTCTTGTAAAGGATATGCAACTAACTTTTTGTATCTTGAGTAAACATAATCTGTGTCTCATCTCATATCACACTGCATGTGATCTAGAAGCTGTGTGGCACAGTGGCTAGCATGCTTGTCTGTTAGCCCAGTGTTCATGTGTTCTAATCCCCTTGAAGGCAGAGTTGTTACAGTTGACCCAGGCTAAAACAGTACTAGGCAGTGCCCAGGGTAGCTAAGGTGGCTAGAATGATATTGACCGCTTCACCCATTGATTGACCATTGGTCTATAAAAGTATGGATTTATCACCATATGCCCATTGGGTCTTAACTGATCAAATGCCAAGGGATGATTTATTGACTTCAGCGACTTCCTGTATATACCACGGGCTTATATACAGTTGTTTTCTCTAAGCAACCACCTTTAATTTAATATATAATACAACATGTGTGCTACCATATTAACAACTTTTAAGTCATAACTGTGACACACCCCCTTCTTCCCATTTTCCCACCATCCATTGTAGTTTGATCCAAACCTACTTTTTGTTTGGTGCTGAGTCAGTAAAGGTGTCTGTGATGAAGGGGTTACGGAGGCAGTCAGTAGTTCTACATGTTGCATTCAAAACACAGGCGGTTTGGCAGCAGACTGCCTTGCATTGGTTTTTATAAAATGTTATGAGTGGCGGTCGTTTCGAAAGCAGTGACAAACTACTGAGTGTAAACTTGCCAAGAAATCACAAACAGCCAAACAATTCTGGGGTTGACTGTGACATTCTGTAAAGGATATGCAACTAACTAACTTAAAGTTTGTAAAGCGGTGATTTACTGACTGACTTACCCGTTGAATACCAAGTGATCTGTAAAATATGGCTCTCACCTTATATCCAATACATCTCAATGTATGTGTAAAATGGCCCTGTACTTGTGTTTGTTAAATCTATATATCCTAATTAACATTTATTGATTTGTCCTCAAGCATTTTCCTACTATGGGTCTGGGGTGTGGTAGCACCATCACAATTTGTAGGTCTGGATGCATGAAGGAATAGCTGGACAATCTTTCCCTCACTTTCACAGATGATGAGCCCAGGCATTAAACCCACATCTGACCAAGCTCATGGCATTATCAGCGCAGTTTGCTATCAATTTTGCCTGCACACCTGTTTTTAATGATATTCGATTCAATAATATCTGTCTTTAGGCAGAAAGGTATGGTTCTGGAACCATGGCAACAGGTGTGCGGCCGATATGCTACCAACTTTGCTAACTCCCTCGCTTCTAATAATTTGATTCAATATCTTTCTGTAGGCAGAAAGGCATGGTCCTGGAACCATGGCAACAGGTATACGGCCGACATGCAGCCAATGAGATCTTCCACATTCAAGTCCAGAAGAGCGTCATCTTCAGCCAGTACGAGGGCGAAACGTTTCCCAAGAGTTCAGCCGATGCTCATTACAGGTGGGATGGTTTGTGGTGACTGTGAGTGTCCAGGAGTGATGTTGTGTTGTTGTCTGGGGTTATTTCTTGCTTGACATCTCTGATGTGTCTCCACTTTGTAGTGATTGAGGGGCTTGTGTTAGTTAGTCAGTTACTCGACAGATCATCCTCATTGCACATCAAACCATTCAGTCCATAAGTGCTCAGAGCCCCTCCTCAGTAAATCCCGCTGCATGTAGTAACTGATGACACCAGTTCTGAGTTGGTTTATTAATTAATCTTCTTTGACTTCCTGCATAGCGTTCTTGTTTGGCCACACCTCTTTTAACTTGCAGTTCTCGCAGTCTGACCATGGATATAGATTAGGGGCTTGTGTGTTTCACTGTCCCCAAGAGCTGTGATGATGGTAGCTTAGCTTCTGGTGGTGCCTTGCATGTCGGGCAGGTCCAAGGGTAGGAACCAGATCAAGAGAGGCACAAACCTGCTGCCTTGTAGGTAGACTGAAAAGTCAAAGGCTAGGAACAGCAAACCTGAAAAATGCATCTTGAAAGTCGGAAGTACTGAGCCAAAGGTTTGACAAAACAGTGCAGCACAATTTGCCAAAATTAAATGTCATCTCTTCTTGCTTTATGTTGAGTTCTGTCTAATCCAACTCCTAGTGCAGTTCTGAAATGTTATATGAAACACGTTGCGCTGTATGGTAATGAAGCATGAAATGTGAATCAACAGCTTTGGAAGAAAAATGGGTTTCAGACAAGAAGATTGACTTCATTACCATCATGTTTTATCCAATTTGGACCTGATCTCTTTCCGCAGAACGGCCTGCCGAAAGTGTTGCACAGAACACAAAGTCTGCACCTCTAGTCATGATGCTCAGGAATATCTGTGAAAATTGTACTCGTGAACCAAATGTTTGAGTCTTGAAATGAACTCACGACCTTTGAAGCACGAGGCCGGCAGCTTAACCAGTTCTCAATGGAAACAATTAGGAAACGATTTTAGGAACAAACTTTGGGATGACTGGAAAGAGCAGTGGTAGGAGAGGGATTGTAGAACATTGGGATGACTGGAAAGAGCAGTGGTAGGAGATGCATTGTAGAACATTGTGACGACTGGAAAGATCAGTGGTTGGAGAGGGATTGTAGAACATTGTGACGACTGGAAAGATCAGTGGTTGGAGAGGGATTGTAGAACATTGTGACGACTGGAAAGATCAGTGGTTGGAGAGGGATTGTAGAACATTGTGATGACTGGAAAGATCAGTGGTTGGAGAGGGATTGTAGAACATTGTGACAACTGGAAAGATCAGTGGTTGGAGAGGGATTGTAGAACATTGTGACGACAGGAAAGATCAGTGGTTGGAGAGGGATTGTAGAACATTGTGACGACTGGAAAGATCAGTGGTACGAGATGCATTGTAGAACATTGGGATGACTGGAAAGAGCAGTGGTAGGAGAGGGATTGTAGAACATTGTAACGACTGGAAAGATCAGTGTAGGAGGGGCATTGGAAAACATTGTGACAACTGGAAAGATCAGTGGTAGAAGATGCATTGTAGAACATTGTGACGACTGGAAAGATCAGTGGTTGGAGAGGCATTGGAGAACATTGTGATGACTGGAAAGATCAGTGGTAGGAGAGGCATTGTAGAACATTGTTATGACTGGAAAGATCAGTGGTAGGAGAGGCATTGTAGAACATTGTGACGACTGGAAAGATCAGTGGTTGGAGAGGCATTGGAGAACATTGTGATGACTAGAAAGATCAGTAGTAGTAAAGGCATTGTAGAAAATTGTGAAAGATCAGTAGTAGGAGAAGCAGAGGAAAACCGAGAGAAATGATGATTGATGTTCTAAGATGGTGCCTTGGAATTGATCCAGAACACCAAGGACTGAGATCGTTGAGGAGACATTAATTCCCTTGGCATTTGGAAGAACATGATGATGATGTCTGCAGTTTAACAAAGTCATCTGTACAAACACAGGTGATATGGCAACCAGACAGTTAAAGAAAGTCATCTTTACAAATATACAAACATTAGTGATATGGCAACCAGACAGTTAAACAAAGTCATCTTTACAAATATATAAACATTAGTGATATGGCAACCAGACAATTAAACAAAGTCATCTTTACAAATATACAAACCCGGATGATATGGTTACCAGACAGTTTTATTAACTCACAGTTAAACAAAGTCATCCTTACAAATATACAAACATGAGTGATATGGAAACCAAGCAGTTTTATTAACTCACAGGTAAACAAAGACATCTTTTCAAATATACAAACACAGGTGATAATGCAACCAGACAAATTTATGAACTCACAGTTAAATAAAGACATCTTTACAAAATACAAACATGGGTGATAATGCAACCAGACAGTTTTATTAATGAAAACGATGGATTTACTGAGACAATAGCATATTACAGTTGAGATATTCTCACAGGTTAAACAAGATTATCTGATTGGTATTATTTGATTGACTGACTGATTGGCTGACTGGTTAATTGTTATTAATTGATTGCTGTTGATTGACTGATTTAATACTATTGATTAACTGATTGATTTTTATTGACTGACTGGTTGACTGCTGTTGATTGACTTAATGATTATTGACAAAGTGTTATTGATTGATGAGCTGAATGATTGATTGACTGTTGATCAAATGACTAATTGACTGATTGATCAACTGATAGTTTGAGTGATTAAAGTACATTGGACATCTGATCTGAATTTTTATACATTTCTTCCTCCCTTGGGTTGCCATGGCACTGCTGGGAGTCACTGCCTGATTGACTGACTGATTAATTGATAGACTGACTGATTGACACACAGTGGATGTCACATCTGAATGATTATCGATTTCTTCCTCCCCAGGTTTGGTGTGGCACTGCTGGGAGTCATTGACTCGGAGTCTCCAATTCTCAGACTGCAGCTCAACCCTGGACCTCAGTACAGGCTGAAGGTCAGCTGCCATGGAATGCGATCGTTTCCTTATGTGACATAATGTCCTTCCTTCCTTCCTTCCTTCCTTCCTTCCTTCCTTCCTTCCTTCCTTCCTTCCTTCCTTCCTTCCTTCCTTCCTTCCTTCCTTCCTTCCTTCCTTCCTCACTCCCTCACTCCCTTATTCCTTTCTTTCTTGTCTCACTCTTTAGCTTCCTTCCTTGCTTCCTGCATGCCTGCCTGCCTTCCTCTCTCCCTTTTTTCATTAGGTTTTTATTTGTCCCTCCACTTCTACTCTAGAAACAGAATTAGAAGCAGCCATGGCTGAGAGGTTACACCTCAGTGCGTGAAGGTACCATGTACAAGCTCAGCAAAGGGAAAGGAATTTGTCCATGAACTATTGGTATCTAATGATATCACACGCTCTCTAATGTCTTGGGTAGTGAAATCAGATACCTAACCTTCTTGGATAAGGACCACACAAAAAACAGAAGGCCCCATATGAAAGTTGTGCATGTTAAATATCCCCCAGCAGTTGGAAATCGTAAAGTAGGCTGTAAGGCAGCCACCCTGGGAAAATTATTATGAAAGAAAAGCTACCCACGGGTAGACAGAGCCAGTTATCATGGCATAGAATCCTGCTTCGAGGAAACAAATTTGACACAAATGCTTGCTGAAGTCAGACATACTGACCTTTGAAGTGCATAACTAGGTGTGACACACTTCCCTTGAAAGAGGAACAAAGAAGAAGTGGATGAAGTTTTGTCTGTCATTGTACCTTCAACTTCGCAGGCTCCCTAAACAAATTTTACGATGAGCTGCGCAGTGGTAAATGCTTCCAATGTCTCAGAGGAAAAGCTTTAAAGACACTCTGAAGATCTCACTAAAAGCTTTTGAAATTCATCATGACACTTGGGAGACTGCTGCCAAAGACTGAAATTCATGGCGTACATCATTTTGCAAGGGTGTAGTTACTTGTAAAGTAAACAGGACTGCAAGAGCTGTGAAACAAAAGGCTAGACAAAAAAACCACTACATGAGATCCTCCTCCTGGAACGTCAAGCATTCTTTGCCCACATATCGAGGCAAAATAGGCCATAGCAGTCATCTTAGAACTCATTACTCCAAACTTTCAACCTGACTGGATGAAATGAATTGTCATCAAAATTCTTTATGGACAAACACCATCTTCAGCTAGTTGTCATTCATATCTAGTCTTCAGAATTTCAAAACAATGTATTTTCTTAGTGAATTTAAACACAGATGGCATAAGTAAAATTAACAGAAAGACGTTTTACACATTCTCGCAATATCAATGACGATGTACATCATATTTCAGCAAAAGTATCATTTATTTATATGGTATAACTCTGCAGTATGCACCTGGCGAGATGCAACAAAATATGCCAGGCAGTGCAATATTTTGTTTATGGTGCCTGTGTTTGAAGGCTTCAGAATGTCTGCCTTGTTTATTGTAAGTGTCCTTGCTATTGACGCTCTTGAAGCCAGCACATCTGCTAGAATGACAGTGAATGAGAAGAAGCAGAAGTGTAAGGTCTCATCGAGTCAGTATGCCCTGGCCATCCTCACTGTCAGCCCTACACAGATTGGAAGACTTGAAAAGGTACAAAACGAAGCCATGCGCATCATTTTGGGCTGCACGAGGGACACCAGCTGTGTAGCAATGAGATACCTCCTTGACTTCCCGACAATGGAACACAGGATCAAGATCTGGAGAGCTCGTGCATACTTAAAAATAAGTGCAGATGAGCAGCACCCACTGCATGACGCTATATTCAGAGAAAAGGGTGACAGGCTAAAGAGGGGCAAATCATGGATGGGTCGGGCGGAAGATGTCATCAGACAGGTCTGCAGTCTTACCAGTATCGACCCCGGCAAGGAATGGGTGCCGGTGCCTCCAGCTTTTAAGTACACTTTCTCCTGCATTATCACACTCAACAGACGGTGCAGAGAGCAGAACCCTGCCGCTGTCAATGTAGAGGTCAATGCGCTAATCTATGAACACTCAGATAGCCCAGAAGTGCTCATCTATACAGATGGATCTATTGTAAAGCAGCAGAGAAGTGCGTGGGCAATTACAGCCCGTTCAGCGGGCCGAACCGTTCTAGAATCCAGTGGCGCCCACTCTATGACCACGAGCAGCTTGGTGATGGCAGTTACACAGGCTTTCATATGGCTGGAATCACAGCATTATACCAACGTGTGTGTACTAAGTGATTCAATGAGCATGATTCAGAAGGCCGAAGCTGGATCTGTATGTAGACAGTGGACTGAGGCGCTGCGGAAGTCTGTTGTCTGTAAAGTCACCTTCATCTTCGTCCTGGACATGCGGGAGTCAAGAGAAATGAACGTGTGGATAAACTGGCTGGTTCTGCACCCCCTGTAGATGGCAAACCCATGGATTGTGCCGATGTTTTTAACGTCCTTAAAGATATGGCAAGAACAGAGGACTTTGACGTCAGTGAATCCGCATCGCTGTCCAGGATGAAAGACTTGGGAGTAAGAATCGGCACGGCCAGACGCGAGAGGTACATCGGGAAAACGAGGTGCCTCGTCAACCAACACAGAACTGGCACTATTAGCCACCGGACGCTGATGCATATGCTGGGGGGAGGATCTGAGCACCTATGGACCTGTCCGGAGTGCAGTGAAGATACCCCAACTGATAACTGATAACTGATTGAGTCAGAGTTTTATATTTTTGTACAATGTCGGTCAAGAATTTGATTAGAACTTGAAATTGTCCCGTCATATTCTTTTCGAAGCAGAAGTGGAAGATATCATTTTGTCTGACTTTTTATTTTTGTCCTTTATTGGTCAAGAATTTGGTTGGAACTTGAAATTGTCTTGTTATTTTCTCTACGTTTATATTTATTTGGTTGTCTCTGTTGTACACAGGCCACAGATATGCTGTTCTACATGAGTGTTTGTCGGGAAGAATACTCAAAAATCAGCCCACATACTTTTAAAGGATCATTGTGGAGTTTGAATAACCAGTCAGGTTTGTTATAAAGGTTTCTATCCATGTGCCTATCTGCATGCATGTCCACCTGCCTGTCTATATGCCTGCCCACTTGCCTGTCTATGTACCTGTCTATGTGCCAGTTAGTTTTCCTGCCTGCTTGACTGTCTGTCTGTCCACCTATCTGATTGTCAGAGTGTCTGTCCCTCCATCTGTCTATCACATAGAGAATAAAGAATGACTCAGGCAACTAAAAGGAAAGGAAGCCCTTTGAGAAAGGATATGACGCTTTGTGGAGAAAGCCGTGAGGACTACAAAGTACTGCTTAAAATCTCCAGTATTGAGAGTTACAGACAGAGATGAACAATATTGGAAGGACATAGAGGCAGCTGCAGGAGATAGCAACAGATAGGACGGCTTGTCGTGGTTTGATGGAGGACCTATGATTAAATGGGGAATACAGGGCAGAAGATGAAGAAGAAGCAACTTGTTTGCCCTGCCCTTTTCTTGATTTCAACTGCAAAGAGATTTTGTATGTATGTACAATGTGCAGATCCTCCCTAGTTTTTTACCCTTGCACGAGATGGTTAAATATATGATGCTCCCCAAGAATTAGGAAGTATTATACCATCCATTTCGAAGCTGCAGTAGCATAGTGGCTAAAATTTTTTCCTGCTGGTCTGGCAGTCAAGTGTTTGACTCCCTCTCAAGTTGAGGGTTACTGTGATAGTGTCCCCTCCCCTCTCCAAGCTCGGAAACCACAAGACTCCATCCCCTCTCCAAGCTCAGAAACCACAGGACTCTATCCCCTCTCCAAGCTCAGAAACCACAGGACTCCATCCCCTCTCCAAGCTCAGAAACCACAAGACTCCATCCCCTCTCCAAGCTCAGAAACCACAGGACTCCATCCCCCCTCCTAGCTCAGAAACCACAGGACTCCATCCTCCCCTCCAAGCTCAGAAACCACAGGACTCTATGCCCTCTCCAAGCTCAGAAACCACAAGACTCCATCCCCTCTCCAAGCTCAGAAACCACAAGACTCCATCCCCTCTCCTAGCTCAGAAACTACAGGACTCCATCCCCCCTCCAAGCTCAGAAACCACAGGACTCTATGCCCTCTCCAAGCTCAGAAACCACAGGACTCTATCCCCTCTCCAAGCTCAGATACCACAAGACTCCATCTCCTCTCCAAGCTCAGAAACCACAGGACTCTATCCCCTTTTCAAGCTTAGAAACCACAGGACCGGTATTGGAACATCATCATATCTATAGGGAGGCATATTATGATGTAAACTGTATACAAAGTTATAATTCAGCACAGCACGTACAGACTGACTGAAGGTAGGTCTGGGCTGGTGGTGTTTCCTCCAGAGGTTTGAGATATTTCATGGTCAACAGATTCTGTCCTATTGCCCTAGAGTTGAGATATTCCCATACATGCTCCGTTTCCATCATCATCAGCCATCGAAGACCCCCACTAGTTATGGCAGCAGCTGCAGTCTGTTTATGTGTCCTTCTGACCTATCCTCAGAGTACTGAGTGTCAGCCAGTTTCTCTGGTCACTCCCCACCACTCCATTCTCTCTAGGCTATAATGATTTATTTGTTCCTCCAACATATGATGCAAAAGAGTCCTGACTACATCTGTCTTATCATGCACTAATACACCACCCAAAGGTGGAGACCCAGCCAATCTGTCCGCCTGCTTGTTTTCCTACACACCTGCACGTCCTTGGGAAAAAATCTAACATATGCTCCCTATCTTTGATTTTTTGAAGTGAAGCATGCCACACTGCGTGAAGCCTATCTTCACCTTTCTCAACGTGCTCTCACGGCCCTAGAGTATATCATATACCCTTATATAACTATCTTCTCTATGGTTACTGGATTCCTGTTACTTACTTTTGTCACTTTATCTCACACAGCTTCACAAGAAAATCCGGACAAAGTGTCCAGCTCTCAGAAGCAAGAGAAAGACAACACCACAAAATTGGACAGAATCGCCCAGATGTGTAAACTGAACTTTCGCAAATGTCAAGGCAACAAGAACAGCAAATCAGAAGGTCACTCTTCTGCAGCCAATCAAGAACACGTAAATCCAACCCATGAGAGGAAAGATGTAAAGAATGTTACTGCCAGCACAAAAAAACCTTTGATTCATAGCGCTTCAGTTCCTATACTCAAAGATTACTACAAAAATGAGAGGGAAGAGCAGAGGAGGAGGACAAATGGGGTTATGGAGGAACACATTTGTGATGTCAGTTATAGCACTGATGATGACATGAGCATATCACAGGAAGGTTGGTCATTGTTGTTTATTTTCCCTGTAGTCTTCATCTTGTTCCACCTTCATCCCCGGTACTGTGACTTAGGAGATAGATCCACATGCAGTTTCATAATTTCCCGTCATACCGAATCGAGGGTTTGAAATCAGCTACATCAGTGATTTTGGAGCAGGCTGCATTGCATTGGTTTTGATGGTATGAGGTGTCATCCATTCAGCCAGCAATGGCAAACTACTGAACTAACATTGCCTTGTAAATCACAAACCACCAATAAATGCTGGGGTTGTCTGAAATGTCCTGTAAATGTGTAAACTTATCTTGTCTGAACCCTGTCACTTGTGGACATTTCTTATGTTGCTGTCAACACTGTCATCTGTGAACTTCTCTTTGGCAACTGGCAATACTGTCATCTGGGAACTTCTCTTTGACCACTGTCAGTGCTGTCATCTGTGAACTTCTCTTTGGCAACTGGCAATACTATCATCTGGGGACTTCTCTTTGACCACTGTCAGTGCTGTCATCTGTGAACTTCTCTTTGGCAACTGGCAATACTGTCATCCGGGAACTTCTCTTTGACCACTGTCAATGCTGTCATCTGTGAACTTCTCTTTGGCAACTGGCAATACTATCATCTGGGAACTTCTCTTTGACCACTGTCAGTGCTGTCATCTGTGAACTTCTCTTTGGCAACTGGCAATACTGTCATCTGGGAACTTCTCTTTGACCACTGTCAGTGCTGTCATCTGTGAACTTCTCTTTGGCAACTGGCAATACTTTTAAAAAAAAATTCGCTTAAAAGTCGACAGGGTCGACTTCATCGCACCGGGTTTTATCCCATATGGCTCGGTCTCTTTCCGCAGCACGGAAAGCGTTGCACAAAGCACGAACTCCGTAGCTTTTAGCGACGACCCACAGGAGTCTCCAAAACATTGAACTCGTAAACCGAAGGGTGCGGCCCGGAATCGAACCTACAACCTTCGGAGCATGAATCAAACGGCTTGACAACTTCACCACAGAGACTCCCAACTGGCAATACTGTCATCTGGGAACTTCTCAGGGTCAACAGCCGATGCTGTCATCAATGAACATATATTATGCTAACATCATGAAAAACAAGAAGAAGAAAAGTTGACAGGTTTCGCTTTAAGAGAACAGGATCACAAATAATGGAATATTCTGCGACAGGAAGCCTTCATCACCTGACAAAAACAACAGACAATGACAAAATAATACTATAATAAATACATATTTCGCAATGTTGAACAAAGCATTAGATAAAACCAGAACTTGTCCAAGCTTTTACAGGTCACAGAAAAATAAAAATAATAAAAATGAAACATTTTGGGCATGGACAAAGACATGAATGTCTGGAAGAAATGTATTCCAGTTAAGTGGAGAGGAGGAAGACTACAGCGTAGATGGATTCCAGATGTGATAGATAATGTACACATGGCGGCAACAGAGGCAACACACCTGGATTATGATAGAAACATCTCAAAAGACTGTTATTGGAGGGGCAGGGAAAGTTTTGTACAGGACATGCCACTACATGAAGGGTGGGTTAATGAATGAAGGCATGATAATGTAGAAACATGTTTGATAAAGAAATGGAATGGAATTAAATGAAATGTAACTTTTTTGAGCCATCGGTAGATTCACAGAATACAGCCTGTCACAGAAACATGTTTGTTTATTTGTTATGATGTTTTTGCTGTTTACCTCTTGAGTTTTAGCTTAATTTTACTGAACTGCAGATGGTGATCTGAATGAATCTACACTTCTAAAACAGCATTGTTTCACCTGCGTTGTGAATCTTTTTTGCCAGCTCCTTTCATCTTCCTTTGCATAATCCCTAAATACTAATCTGATAATACTTCATGTTCTCTACCTCTTGTACTATCTTTCCCCAAATAACAGTTTCAAGTGTTCCATTCTGGACATTTTCCTTGGTGAAAAGACATCAGTTGGTGACCCAGATACCTTACCAATTTCTTTGCATAATATCATGTTTCTTCTAGAAGAGCCACCTTTCATCTTGGTTAGTTATTTTCTTTCCTTTTCTTTAGACTTGTTCTACAAGAAGTAAGTCGTTTGCGAGAACTAAGTGATGACTGGGAATCTATAACCATAGTCAGGCTGCGATAACAGCAAGTTAAAAGAGGTGTGGCCAAACAAGAACACTATGCGGGAAGCCAAAGGAAGATTAATAAACCAACACAGTACGGGTGTCACGAGCCTCTACACTGCTGTGGGATGTACCTAGGAGGGGATCTTAGCACTATAAACTAAATGGTTTGATGTGCAATGAGGATGATCTGTCAACTAAGTAACTAACTAACAAACTCTAGACTTGTTCAATGTTGGTTGGGTACTTCAGATAACAGTTTAGTAGCTAGTTCCAATCTAATCCTCCCATGTTGCTTCATTTGACATGCATGAGTTAGTAAGTCAAGGATCATTTTACACACTTTAAGACATATTGAGTATACACCGTTAGGTCCATATTTGTATAGACCAAGGCAGCTGGGCTGGTCACTTGACTCGCATGCCAGATCACAGGCTCCCTAAACAATTTGTTTTAAATGGTGAGCTGCATTGTGGTTAAAGCTCCCAAGGCAGTCAGAGGAAACACTTTAAAAGATACTCTGAAGAAGAAGAAGAAGTAAGGTGCCTCCTTCCCTCCGCTAGCCTACGGGACACCCTTGGGAAAGGTGGAGTACCCGTTTAGCCCTCCGATCAGGGTTACGTGAAGCCATGGGTACAGGTGGTGGATGAAGATGGAGAGCAGCTGACAGATAGTTGTAGGTTATGGTCTTCACCTTCACGACGGTAGGCAGAGGATCTCTTTTTTTGAGGAGACAATGGTCACTGACCAGTATGGTCACTGCTAGGAAGGAAAGCAATGGCAAACTACCTTCTTTATAAATGCCAAGAAAATCATGTTGTGTGGACTCATCGATAATCAGAGAAACGGCGTAAATGGGTGCTCCATAGGAGCAGCCTCGCCCGGTAGGGATAGTCATGCGCACCAGGTGACTCCAGACCGTCAACAGGCTACTAGGTGCAAAAGATTAATATCACTGAAAGTAGGAACTTGGAATGTTAGAACAATGAATGCAGATGGAAAATTAGAAATCATCAAACAAGAAATGGAGAGAGAGAAGATTAACATATTAGGAATATCAGAAACGAGATAGAAAGGGGCAGGGATAAGGACAGGAGATGATTATAAGATTATTTACTCTGGGGGAGAAGAACACCAAAGAGGAGTAGCCATTATATTAGATAAACAAACATCAAATTCTGTCAAAGGATATCGAGCTGTGTCAGACAGAGTTCTGTTTGTAAAATTAAACAGAAGACCTTTTAAAATAAATATCATTCAAGTATATGCCCCAACCAGTGAATGCAGTGAAGAAAGTATAGAGGAATTTTAATAACGACATGGAGTTTGCTTTGAAGAACTGCAAAAAATCAGAAATAAATATCATAATGGGTGATTTCAATGCAAAAATTGGAAAGCAAGGCGATGGATGCAGTGTAGGCAACCATGGTTTGGGAGAAAGAAATGAAAGAGGATACAGACTTGTAGAATGGGCAAAAGAACAAGAAATGGTTGTAGGAAACACCTGGTTTAAACAGCATCCTAGAAGATTATGGACATGGAGGAGTCCAGACAGCAGGATTAAAAACCAGATAGATTACATCCTGATGAACAGAAGGTTTCGAAATGCGTTAACAGTCATAAAAACAGTTCCAAATGCAGACTGTTACAGTGATCACAAATTAATTACTAGGCACATTGAGGGTAAAGTTAAAGAAAGTCAAGTATATAGCAGGAAACCCTAAATATGACTTGTGCAAATTGATTGATTGATTGATTGATTTAGGAACTGACATCACAGCATTCGGGACATTCCCATAAGCGCTCCGTCCCCATCCTCAGCAGCCAGCGAAGAGTTCCAACACTAATAGTTCCAGTAGCAATCTGATTATATGTCCGTCTCGCCTTTCCTCTGAGCGTCGAGCGTCGGCCAGATCCCCTCGTCACACCTCGCTGTCTCATTCTTACCAGACTATGGTGATCCATTTGCTCCTCCGAGGTGTACACATGCTCCCACAAGGCCGCAACCATGTCTGCCTTGTCATGCATCAATACTCCACCAAGTTATGCCAAGCCAGCCAATCTGTCCGTCTGTTCATTCCCCAGCACACCGGCATGCCCAGGAGAAAAGATCCAGGTGATGCTTGCTACCCGTGACCTCCGAATCGAAGCAAGCCACTCTGCACGAAGCTTGCCTGTTCTCACCCTTCTCAGCATGCTTTCTGAGTCAGTTACAATCACAATGTGTGTATGTATCGTGTTTTCTATCCAGCGGAAAGCTGCACTGACTGCCTCCACCTCCATTCTTAAGCTAGATGTAGTGTCATCATACGCCAGGCTCTCCTGCACCAAACGCCGACCATTAGTTTTTGCCAAGAACCCCCAGGCACTTCTCCTACCTCTCAACACTGACCCATCCGTGTAGATAATCACATCACCCGGGCAAGAATTTTCCTGAATTAGTTGCTGAATTTCCACTTCCGTGGCCCCTGCTGGCCACTCCCTGCACTCCCCGCTCAATTGTGCAAATTGAAAACTGACAAAGAAATACAAGATAATTTTAACATAGAAGTAAAGAAAAAATTTGATTTATTGTCTGATCTAGAGATCCTATTTCAAGATGTAGATGATCAATGGGAAATGCTGAAGAATTCAATCAGTTGTGCAGCAGAAAAAACTATTCTAAAATTAAAGAAAGTGGGCCATAAGACATGGTTGACTGAAGAAATTTTACAACTAATGGAAACAAGAAGACAGAACAAAAATAATCCTGCTAAATATGACGAAATTCACAGAAAAGTCAGAACCTTATGTAGGGAGGCAAAAGAAACATGGCTTGAGAAAAATTGCGAAGAAACTGAAAAACAACACAACAGTAAAAATGCGAAATTAATGCACAAAAGAATCCAGGAGCTTACTAATCAAAGAACACGTACATCAGCAGGCTGCCTAAAGACAAAAGATGGAAGAGTCATAATAGAAAATGATCAGATCTTACATGTATGGTCAAATTATGTGAAAAACCTTTATGACGACAACAGAGACGAATACTACGATGTTCAAAATAATAATGAAGGACCAGCAATTTTGAAAATGGAGGTTCAGAATGCTCTTAACCATATGAAATCTGTCAAGACCCCCGGTTCAGACAGTGTCACAACAGAAATGATTAATGCTTTAGAAGAATATGGAATAGATAAAGTTACCAGTCTGCTTAATACAATATATGATACTGGAAATATACCTCATGAATTGTGTAATTCTGTATTTATTGCAATCCCAAAGAAATCAGGAGCCTTGGAATGTGATCAACATCGAACAATTAGTTTAATGACTTACATCACGAAGATTTTGCTAAGAATTATCATGCAAAGAATTGGGAGGAAAATACAACCTGAAATAGGAGAAGAACAATGTGGGTTTGTAGAAGGAAAGGGTACAGTAAATGCTGTATATTTACTGAGAACCATAATTGAACGATCTATAGAAGTAAACAAAGATCTACACCTTTGCTTTATTGACTACACAAAGGCTTTTGATAAAGTGAGACATGTCGACATGATAAGGATGCTTGAAGATCTACAAATTGATGGAAAAGACCTTAGACTTGTAAAAAACATATATTGGAAACATCAAACTGCCATAAGAGTTGATAAGGAAGTAGGCCAATATCAGCCTATCAAGAGAGGTGTGAGACAGGGATGTGTAATGTCTCCAGATCTGTTTTCCCTGTACAGTGAAAATATTTTCAGAAATATTGAAGATATGGAAGGAATCAACATTGTGGGACGATGCATCAATAACATTAGATATGCAGACGATACAGTCTTGATTGCAGACAATGAACAGGACCTGCAACATTTAGTAGATGCAGTTGTTACACACAGTGAACAACGAGGGTTAGAATTAAATTGTAAAAAGACACAGATTATGGTCGTCACTAGGAAGAACGAAATACCACAATGTAATATATAAGTAAATGGGAATATTCTTCAAGAAGTGAATAGGTAGAGTTATCTCGGAACAGTAATAACATCTGATGGGAGATGCCTTGAAGAGATTAGAACAAGAATCGCCATGGCAAAAGTAGCCTTTAGCAAGATGAAAAACATACTGACCAATAAAATGATTTCAATTGAAACGAGAAAAAGAGTGTTGAGATGCTACATAGAACCTGTACTTTTATATGAATGTGAAGCTTGGACAATGATAAAGATTTGGTTTCTGAGGAAAATGCAAAGAATACCTTGGACAGCCAGAAAGACCAATGAACAAGTCCTTCAAGAAACAAATAAAGATTGTAAACTGATTAGAGAAATTAGACGCAGACAGTCAAAATTTTTTGGGCATGTTATGAGAAGAAATGAATTGGAGAACTTGGTGACAACTGGCAAGATCGAAGGGAACAGACCAAGGGGAAGACCTAGAAGCAAATACCTGGATGGCTTGGCCTCATGGCATGGTCGAGACAGAAACACTGAGCTGATCCACAACTCTAGTGATCGAGTGAGATGGCAGAACATGACCGCCCACGCTTACCGGCATGGCACATGATGGATGGATGGAAGATCTCACTAAAAGCCTTTGGAATTCATCACAACACTTGGGAGACTGCTGCCAAAGACTTAAATTCGTGGCGTACATCATTACGCAAGGGTGCAGTCACTTGTGAAGCAAACATAACTGCAAGAGCTGTGAAAAAAAGGCTGGACAAAAAAACCACTGCAGGAGATCCTCCTCCTAGAACGTAAAGCATTCTTTGCTCACATTGTCAAAGAACATTTTGAGCCAAAATAGACCTTACCAGCCATCTTAGAATTCATGGCTCCAAACTTTCAACCCCACTGGTTGAAATGAATGGTCATCATTATTCTTGATGGACAAACAACATAAACCAATCAACACTCAGTGGGTGATATGGACATTATCACCCTGGTCGCCTTTTCTTCCTAAGACATCATTGGTGCCCATTTAAGGTTGGAACGGCCTGGGAGCCCGGGTGGCTTTTAGGCATTTAAATCTGCCAGTTTGGGTAAGGGCAAAGATTACACTGGCCAATTTGTGATCAATATTTTACCGCACCATCCTTCTAATATTATATTGACTGGCACCTGGCCGACTTGACAGATGATAGTTTGTACAATGGAGTTATACCTCTCCACAGCATAAAGCCTGGGCTGAATTTAGAGACCATGTGTTGCCCATGCAGCATAATCCCTTGGATTCTTGGCCGGTCTAGTTTATTCCAGAAGAAAGGTATCATCAATAGGTCTGGAACAAGACAATCTGCAGAAGCTGGTGGATCAGCAAAGCAATGCTCTAACTGCCTGCCTGTCGGAGCTTTAGTCCTAGACCAGTTGCTGACCAAGGCTTAGGGCCTGGTTTGCCTTGCCATGACAATTTAGTCTTTAGGTTGCATTTCCTTGCACTAGGGTAAGGCTTGTACCCTCCCAATTGCACTTCTCCACCCCAAGCCATTGGCACAATGTGAGATGTCTGGTTTGGTGAGCGCTGCCCAACATTCACCGCTAACAGAAAGCAGGTACTAATATTATATACAACAATAAGAAAGAGGCAAACAGCTTTCTTTAGTCATGTGTTGAGAAGACAGGCGTTGGAGAACATTGTGACAACTGAAAAGATCAATGGGAAAAGAGGCAAAGGCAGACCAAGAGAAATGATGCTGGATGGACTGAGATGATGACGTAGAGGAATATCATTAGTAGAGTTGATCCAGAACATCATAGGCTGAGTTCTATGTAGAGACATGATCGCCTACGCAAGTTGGCATTTCACAAAATGATGAAATGATTCTTCTAATGACCTGCATATTAGGTTACAGTTCTTTTCCTTATGGGCGTGGTGTCACATGGGTGAAAGTCTATTGTTGCCGCACATAATTCTACTTGGTTATGCTGGTATTTGGATGTGTCAGTACAGATAGTTCCATAGCATATACTGCAGTAGGGGTGTGAAGTATTAGGCCTTCACATATTCTAGGTCATGTCATACAAGGTAGGGTGACCAGTTTTCTAGAAAATTCTGAACATTTTCGGTTACCCGTTGTTATGTGCACACATCTCCGGCCGATTTGGAAGCAGACCACTTTCCAAAGCCATGGCAAACTACTAAAGGTAAGCTTGCCAAGAAATCACAAACAGTCAACAAATGCTGGGGTTGACTGTGGTGTCCTGTAAAGGACATGCAACTAACTTTTTTTTTGTATTAATGAGCCAGGGTTGACTCCCAGAGCCAAAAATAATCCTGGCTCGGCTGAGGATTGAACCTTGACCACCCTCTTGGTGGGCAAGCTGGTTATTTATCCACTCATCAGAATGTGTTGGCAGATTGTTGTCATTAAGCCGGAATTGTTTCATATTATTTTTGTCTGTTTTACTATTTATTTAGGACATCATGTTGACCTCCGGCATGGTGAAGGCCGTGTGCTGCAGTTTTATGAGGACATGGAAAGGTGAGTGCAATATCCTAGAGAGTATAGATATCTTGATGATGCACTATTTCTTCTCTGAGCTCTCCTACATCTTCTTTGCTTCTCCTTCTTCTACTCTTCCTCTTCTGCTACTGCTGCTTCGCCTCCTCCTCCTATGTTTTTTTCTGTGTTTTTTTCTTCTTTGTCTGTCAACATCATAGGAAACTTTTAAAGGCAAATATTTGTTTAGTCTGGATTTTGTTTAAAATGTGGATACAAGAACACAATTGTGTCAAATAGAAAAATAACTTTAATTCCTGCAATGCCAAACAAAAAAGTAGATTTGGACCAAACATTCTGTACAATCAAATGAACAAGTATTATAATGTAAATTCCTGTTCACTGAGCATTAACATTGTGGAAACTACATTGTGGAACATACTGCGAAACACAATAAATAACAAGATGACCATAGTAAGGAGATATATCGTCCTCTGTTCAAATGGGATGTCACATTTGGTGGTATATTATCCTTCACTGAATCAGTTATCAAATTAGCTTTACCACTATATTCTCACGGAACTGTGGTAGCTCATTGGCTAGCACACTTGCCTGGTGGTCGTGGGTTTGAATTCGCATGGAGGCAGATTTTCTACAACTCACAATACCAGTTGTTTATTGACTTGTAGTGATTTCAGAGCAGTGATGTGCTCTTTGGTTAACGGACATTTCTATTTGGATGATATTGCGATATTGATGTTGAATATCTACACCATAGTGATGTGTTTGCAGTTAGTCACTTCCAGCAGGCTTTATGTAAACAGAAAGAGTTTGTTTTAAATTTGAAATTACCATGAGGATAAAAGAAGTTCCACATTAAAACAATACCTGTGACTGTTTCAATTGTTTCAGCTTAAATTTAATTCATTTATTCACGTCATGTGAAATATATGAGGGTGAGTCAATAAGTAAGTCACACAGTTCTGTGGGATGGCAGGTAAATGTAGTTGGTGTTTTCTACAGGTGTCATTAGGTGACAGTAACATCGGACTTTATATTCTCGTTCATTGGGTGGCGCTAGGTATCTCATGCGCATGCAAAGCGCATAAACAAAATGGCGACTGTACTTACGGAGTGTACAACCAAAGAGCAATGTGCTGTTGTGCGTTTTTGTGGGCAAAAGAACTGCCTGCAAAGGACATTCATAAGGAAATGCTTCCTGTTTATGCTGACTACCAGCCCGAATCAAAGCGTGCTTCAATGCAATGGAAACATCTTTCTTTGCCTTGTGTCCAAAAATTCAAGGTTACGCCATCAGCAGGGAAGGTTATGCTGACAGTGTTCTGGGATTGTCAAGGCGTGCTTTTAACCAATTTCAAGAAGAAAGATACTGTGAAGTTCTATCGATGCATCATGATGCAATTCGAAGAAAACGTCCAGGACTGCTGACTATAGGAGTGTTGCGTCTTCATGACAATGCCAAACCACATACGGCTCGATTAACTCAGGAGAAAATTAACCAACTAAGGTGGGAAGTTCTGGAACATCCACCTTACAGCCCCAACTTAGCCCCTAGTGGTTTCTACTTTTTTGGTCCACTGAAAACCCACCTTGGCGGGAGACATTTCGCGAATGACGCCGAAGTTGAATGTGAAGTGAAAACATGGTTTAGAAAACAGAGCACGCAGTTCTATGTAGCCGGTTTGGGAGGACTGATAAAACGATGGGTAAGTGCATCAATGTTGGTGGAAATTATGTTGAGAAAAAAATTGACAATGTATGTATAAAAATAAACTGGTTTCAAGTTGTTATCATATTTAGTTATTTTTCTACAGCCATTTGTGACTTACTTATTGACTTTCATCTCGTACCTCTGCAGGATGCATCTGTTGAAATGCAGCAAAATATACCAGGCAATAAATCATGAAACATATTGTTTGTGGCTTATGTTCTTTATAATTCCTTTTCAATGCTCTGTGTCAAAGGCTGACAATGGGGGCTCCTCCAGCGACCACCTGTACAGGTGTTGGGCGTGCCAGCTGCCACATTAGAACGGAGATCCGTGACCTGTGTTGCCTGGAATGGGGAAAGGTAAAGTTTCATCTTCATCGTGGGCTGTGGTAGCATGGTGATTAGTACATTGACATGTTCGCCTAAGGTCATTATAACAGTATTCACCACTCAGTGGTATGCTGGTGCATGATAAGGCAGATGTCAGAGCCCTTTCTGATCATGCCTGCTAGCATGTTGGTCTAAGGTCATTATAACTGTCTGCACCGCTAAGTGAGGTCCTTTGTGCATGATAAGGCAGATATCAGAGCCCTTTCTGATCATGCATGTTGGTCTAAGGTTCATTATAATTGTCTGCACCGCTCAGTGCATGATAAGGCAAATGTTAGGACCCTGTTTGATCATACCTGCTAGCATGTTGGTCTAAGATTCATTATAATGGTCTGCAGCACTCAATGCACAATAAAGCAGATGTTAGGGCCCTGTTTGATCATGCCTGCAAGCATGTTGGTCTAAGGTTCATTATAATCATCTGCACCACTTAGTGCACGATAAGGCAAATGTCAGGGCCCTGTTTGATCATGCTTGCTAGTATGTTAGTCTAAGGTTCATTATAACAGTCTGCAGCACTCAGTGCTTGATAAGGCAGATAGATGTCAAGGCCCTGTGTGATCATGTGAATAGTGTAAAAGCACAGGTAAGTCAATATGGCCTGGAAAGAATGGTGTGGCAGGGAGTGACCAGAGGGTCTAACCGACACTCAGCACTGCAAAGAAAGGCCAGATGGACACATAATCCGACTGCAACTGAACTAGCATTAGTAGTGGGACTTAGATGGTTGCAGACGGTGGGAACAGAGCACATATGGGAATGTCTTGGGTGCTGTGATGTTAGTTCTGGACCCAACTCAGTTCATTATAATGTGGGCAAAGGATGGTTTAAATCAGTGTTTCCCAACCTTTTTTGCGCTATGCCCCACCTAAGCCTTTCTAAAATTTTTATGCCCCCCTCCCAACATGTACATAATTTGTAATATTCAAAAATCAAAATGTTCACTAAAGAAACTTGAATTATAGGTTTTAGGAAGAAATCACTAGGAAATTATTGAGCAAACAGTAAGTAACTTTTCAAAACATATAATGGAGACCTGAAATGCAAGTACAAAATAATTTTAATGAAAGATTTGTCTATATTATTTTAATTATTAGTAATTATTTATAATTTAAAATTAGTGAGATCCTTGCGTTTGATGCTTGCTGCAAAGAGATTTTATGTCAGGTTCCAATTTAGTTAATTTCAGTCTCAGTCTCTCTTCAGCTTGACAGTGACTACCTTCTCTAGAACCTTCCCAAATCTGTTTTGAAGGGTGATGATCCTAAAGCCGCTAAGCTTTGAATGATCCTTGAATGGTTTAGGGAGAGGGATGAGACAGCTGTGTACCCAGTCCTGCGGTACTGATGGTGTCCTAATGCTCTGGTTAAAGCAGTCGGTCGTCTCCTTCAGGTCTACATCGCTCAAAGCCTTCATGTGGCCATACCTAACCCCATCATGCATATTCTTCATGGTGCCAGATAACTCCTCTCTATCTGCATCCCTGATGTCTGCATCATTATGACTGGTCTGCGCTAAAAATCTATGGAGACACGCCTCCCCTTTCTCTTTGTCCGTTGTCATGCGCACACCATCATCTCTATAAATTGTTCTCACTGTCATAGGCCGATTCGTCCTTTGTATTTGTCTGTGCAGTTTCCAGAATTTTTGCAATGTTTTATCACCTCCAATCTCCTTCATGAAACATTCCCATTTTGCGTTTTTGGCCTCTGCAGCACAGCGTTTGAAACCTCCACCTTGACTTTCTTGACATTTTCCGCGGTGTCCACTTCCTCTCGTGAGCTTCGGGGTGTCTATCGCACTTTCCTCAGCTGCTTCACTGCAGCTCTCTTTGCTTTCCAAGCATGGTCTACTTCGGAGTCCACCATGGGGGGCTGCAAAAAAGAAGTTTTAATGGTCCTGTTGCATTCCCCCTGTCTGAGGCGTCTAAGAAGGCTGTCGGTCCACTCATACCGGAAGGTCTTGTGCGCTCTCCCGGCCTTAACTTTCCTGGATTTAGAGATCAGGACTAAACATGGCATGTGATCACTCCCATGGTCATTCAAAACAGTCCACTTTACATCAAGGACTGATGACTGGGAGACAAATTTTCAAATTGCCCCCCTTAACAATCGAATTGCCCCCCTATGGGGCATGGGCCCCACGTTGGGAAACACTGGTTTAAATGGTCAAACTGTCTGCCTGTAGCTCTGAAGATTTTACTTTCCGACAGCGTAATTTAGACCACTATGCAATTGTCCCCACGTTGGGAAACACTGGTTTAAATGGTCAAACTGTCTGCCTGTAGCTCTGAAGATTTTACTTTCTGACAGCGTAATTTAGACCACTATGCAATTGTCCCCACGTTGGGAAACACTGGTTTAAATGGTCAAACTGTCTGCCTGTAGCTCTGAAGATTTTACTTTCCGACAGCGTAATTTAGACCACTATGCAATTGTCCCCACGTTGGGAAACACTGGTTTAAATGGTCAAACTGTCTGCCTGTAGCTCTGAAGATTTTACTTTCCGACAGCATAATTTAGACCACTATGCAATTTTCCGGAACCGCTGGAGCTGCAGAGTTTGTGTATTGGGTGATGCTCTCAGCAGGCAGCTGACCATTGTGCAGAGAGAGACTGAGCCACTTGAGGTGAAACCTGGTGCAATGAAGTCAGTCCTCTTGAATCTTTAACCTGTGGGGACAGAATTGTTTCACTGACCAGAAACTGTCGTCCGTCACTGATGTCAATCTTTAACCTGTGGGGACAGAATTGTTTCACTGACCAGAAACTGTCGTCCGTCACTGATGTCAATCTTTAACCTGTGGGGACAGGATTGTTTCACTGACCAGAAACTGTCGTCTGTCACTGATGTCAATCTTTAACCTGTGGGGACAGGATTGTTTCACTGACCAGAAACTGTCGTCCATCACTGATGTCAATCTTTAACCTGTGGGGACAGGATTGTTTCACTGATCAGAAACTGTCATCTATCACTGACATCACACCACTATAGACATGCTCATATGTCCTTCGGCTCTCTCAGATGTCTAAGTGTGTTGGTAGACCAAGGGAAATACTTTTAAAGCAGACACAGATTTAACTAATGCGTCTTACAATAATCATGAAGCATAGACTCATGGTTTGGGCACACCATAAGACTTGAAGAAACATGAAAGAGAGGACTAGAAGGACACAAAACTAGGAGGAGGAGGAAGGGGTAGACCTAGACACCGATTATGAAACAAGCATACTCATCCACCAATACAGGTATTGAGGAATTAAAGAGAGTGGCACAAGACAGACAACAGTGGGACAGGATGATCAGGAATCTTCCCTACTAGCTCAAGAGTTGGAATGTTTGGTGAAGATGATTGTTGTTGAAACACTAGAGCCCGGGAAGGTTAATCCAGCCAGCAAATGCCTGCAGAAGTCGAATGTGTCGGCCACAAGGTGCAAATATCACAGCTCTGCTGTAAACAGGCACAACGCAATGACTTTCAAAAAATATTCCGGATGAACGCAGCAGAAGAAGAAGAAACACTAGATGCTTTGGCATAAACTTTCTGGTGGTAACTGACTGCAGGAGTTCTCTCATGCTTTGCTGTTAACTGTTAACTCTATCTTTGTAATGTCTGTCAGTATTGTCATCTATGTAATATCTGTCAGTATTGTCTTCTGTGTAATGTATGTCAGTACTGTCATATGTGTAATGTTTGTAGGTACTGTCATCTGTGTAACACATGTCAGTACTGTCATCTGTGTAATGTATATCAGTACTGTCATCTGTGTAATGTCTGTCAGTTATCAGTTAGTTATCAGTTATCAGTTGGGGTATCTTCGTTGCACTCCGGACATGTCCATAGGTGCTCAGATCCTCCCCCCAGCATATGCATCAGCGTCCGGTGGCTAATAGTGCCAGTTCTGTGTTGGTTGACGAGGCGCTTTGTTTTCCCGATGTACTTCTCGCGTCTGGCTGTGCCGATTCTTACTCCCAGGTCTTTCATCCTGGAAAGCGATGTGGAATCACTGGCGTCAAAATCCTCTGTTCTCGCCATATCTTTAAGGGCGTTAATGACATCGGCACGATCCATGGGCTGGCCATCTACAGGGGGTGCAGAGCCAGCCAATTTATCAGCTCGTTCATTTCCCTCGACTCCCGCATGTCCCGGGACGAAGATGAAGGTGACTTTGCGGACAACAGACTTCCGCAGCGACTCAGTCCACTGTCTACGTACAGATCCAGCTTCGACCTTCTGAATCATGCTCATTGAATCACTTAGTACACACACGTTGGTATAATGCTGTGATTCCAGCCATATGAAAGCCTGTGTAACTGCCATCACCTCCATCGTCATGCTGCTCGTGGTCATAGAGTGGGCACCACTGGATTCTTGAACGGTTCGGCCCGCTGAACGGGCTGTAAATGCCCACGCACTTCTCTGCTGCTTTACAACAGATCCATCTGTATAGATGAGCACTTCGGGGCTATCTGAGTGATCATAGATGAGCGCGTTAACCTCTGCATTGACAGCGGCAGGGTTCTGCTCTCTGCACCGTCTGTCGAGTGTGATAATGCAGGAGAAGGTACACTTAAAAGCTGGAGGCACCGGCACCCATTCCTTGCCGGGGTTGATACTGGGTAAGACTGCAGACCTGTCCGACGACATCTTCCGCCCGACCCATCCATGATTTGCCCCTCTTTAGCCTGTCACCCTTTTCTCTGAATACAGCGTCATGCAGAGGGTGCTGCTCATCTGCACTTATTTTTAAGTATGCACGAGCTCTCCAGATCTTGATCCTGTGTTCCATTGTCGGGAAGTCAAGGAGGTATCTCATTGCTACACAGCTGGTGTCTCTCGTGCAGCCCAAAATGATGCGCATGGCTTCGTTTTGTACCTTTTCAAGTCTTCCAATCTGTGTAGGGCTGACAGTGAGGATGGCCAGGGCATACTCGATGCGTGAAAGCACAAGTCCTTGGAACAGAAGTAATAGCAGTCTTTGCTCGATATTGGCAGTCGCCATGACTCTCATTGCTGCCAAACCTTTTCGAGCCTTCGTTATGACATAGTCGACATGATCTTTGAAGGACAGGCTACGATCAAGCCTCACGCCAAGATATGTCATTGACTGGGTTCTACTCAGATGCTCCCATCCATTCTAACTGCCGGCAGGTCTGTTTTCACAATATGGTTGTTTAGTGAGAACCATGTAACCGTTGCCTTTGCAGGGTTGACAAGGGCATCGGCATCAGCACACCATGAGGAAATTCGATCTAGTTCGCCCTGCATATAGTTGGCAACCGCCTGTCTATCAGTCTATCAGAATGTCTGTCAGTATTGTCATCTATTCAAGTCTGTCAGTACTGCCATCTGTGTAATGTCTGTCAGTACTCTCATCTGTGTAACGTCTGTCAGTACTGCCATCTGTGTAATGTCTGTCAGTACTCTCATCTGTGTAATGTCTGTCAGTACTGCCATCTGTGTAATGTCTGTCAGTACTCTCATCTGTGTAATGTCTGTCAGTACTGTCATCTGTGTAATGTATGTCACTACTGTCATCTGTGTAATGTCTGTCAGTATTGTCATCTATTCAAGTCTGTCAGTACTGTAATCTGTGTAATGTCTGTCAGTATTGTCATCTATGTAATGTCTGTCAGTACTATCATCTGTGTAATGTCTGTCAGTAGTCTGTTAGTACTGTCATCTGTGTACTGTCTGTCTACAGCTGTCACTGCTAAAATCTCAGTTTTACATTTCACTGCTATAATCTCAGTTTTACATTCCACTGCTATAATCTCAGTATTACATTTCAGAGCTGTGAACATTGCACCTACAAGAACGCCAATGACAAAAGGTGGGACAACCAGCTCATCATCCTTGTCGCGGAGCATGCCAGCTCCGGGATGTTCCACTTTATAGTTCCACTGAGGTCATCAGCGATTGGTGTCAATGGATTGAGTCCCATAATTCTTCTTCTGGAGGAAGCGTATGTAGATGATCTTTTAGGATGTTTTGTGTTCATCGTTATTATGTAAAGAAATTGTATTTTCTTATTAATATAATGAGAGGTGTGAGACAACAATGTGTGTTGTCCCTATGGCTGTACAATATTTACACAGAGAATATACACTGATTTCATTATCTCATACACTTTCCTCACTGTGTCACTTTCTGTCAACTGATCTTTGAAACTTGTAGCAAGCAGTTTGAATTGTCTGACCTAGGATTTAGATGTCTCAAGAAACAGACGACAGTACTGACAGTGACCAAAGAGAAGTTCACAGATGACATTGTTGTTAATTGCCAAAGAGAAGTTCACAGATGACATTGTTGCTAATTGCCAAAGAGAAGTTCACAGATGACAGTAATGCCAATTGACAAAGAGAAGTTTATAGATGACAGCACTGACAGTGACCGAAGAGAAGTTCACAGATGACAGCACTGAAGATGGCCAAAGAGAAGTTCACAGATGACAGTACTGACAGTGGCCAGGGAGAAGTTCACAAATGACAGCACTGACAGTGGCCAAAGAGAAGTTCACAGCTGACAGTGGCCAAAGAAAAGTTCACAGATGACATTATTGACAAAGAGAAGTTTATAGATGACAGCACTGACAGTGACCGAAGAGAAGTTCACGGATAACAGCACTGATGGTGGCCAAAGATAAGTTCACAGATGACAGTACTAACAGTGGCCAGGGAGAAGTTCACAAATGTCAGCACTAACATTGGCCTAAGAGAAGTTCACAGCTGACAGTGGCCAAAGAAAAGTTCACAGATGACAGTATTGCCAGTGACCAAAGAGAAGTTCACAGATGACAGTATTGCCAGTGACCAAAGAGAAGTTCACAGATGACAGTATTGCCAGTGACCAAAGAGAAGTTCATATATGACAGTACTGACAGTGACCAAAGAGAAGTTCACAGATGACAGTATTGCCAGTGACCAAAGAGAAGTTCAGAGATGTCAGTACTAATGGTGACCAAAGAGAAGTTCACAGATGACAGTATTGCCAGTGACCAAAGAGAAGTTCACAGATGACAGTATTGCCAGTGACCACAGAGGACAGTATTGCCAGTGACCATAGAGAAGTTCACAGATGACAGTATTGCTAGTGACCAAAGAGAACTTCAAAGATGACAGCGCTGACAGTGACCAAAGAGAAATTCACAGATGTCAGCACTGACAGTTCCCAAAGAGAAGTTCACAGATGACAGTACTGTCAGTGACCAAAGGGAAGTTCACCTAACAGCACTGACATTGGTCAAAGAGAAGTTGAGAATTCTCTACCACATCTTGAACTCATCCATGTGTTGATCAACCTTGTCTTTGCTTTCCCAGTACACTTCCCTCAACAGTTAAGTTTTTGAAACAATCATGTGATTGCCAGAGTTTTCTAGGCATCCTGTCTACCGTTGTTTTCATTCTTGGCAGTGACCATCCTTGTCAGTGACCATAGCCATTGTCTCTGTAAAGAGATCCACATCCTACCATTACAAATAGAGACCATAATCAACTACCATGTGTCAGCTCAGTCCACCACCTCCTGGAATATTTTCACACGACCCTGTTTGGGGTCTAAACGGGTGCTCTGCCTTGCCTAAATGTGTTCAGTAGGCTAGTGGAGATATGTATATTTTTATTGCTTTTCCAGACCAGATGATAGTTTAGTGTATTTTTTATTTCTAGACCGGATTACCTGTTTCTGGAATCTCTGGCACATTTTCCTCTTGTTTACTACATGATTGGCTCAATTAAAAGGTAAGTGAAATATTTAAAGTCATAGATGTTTGTTTTCAGAATCAGTCTAGTTTATTCTGTTCATAACATGTAAGTAATAATGTTGGAGGGGCTAGACTACTGGCACCTGGCCGTCTTGACAGATGGTAATTTGTTACATTGTGCTTTAAAATAAGGCACAATAACTATAACACAAAACACGTAAGGGTATGAAGTTATATCTCTCTATAGCACAAAGTCTGGGCTAAATTCTAAAGACCATAGACTACAATGGCTGGGGCATATAGAAAGAATGGAAGATAATAGGGAAACATAACTCGCTTACACTCAGGAAATAAATGACCGTAGACCCCGAGGTAGACCAAGAAGACGGTGAGAGATAATACATATACAGACTTACAAGCACTTGGAATCAACAACTAGCAAGAGAGGGTCCACCAGAGAGATGAATGGAGACGGATTGTATCTGCAGCAAAGAACCTCAATGGCTCGGAACGCTGAAGAAGAAGAAGAAGATTTGTTGTCCATGCACCATGATCCCTCTTTTGGCCTGCCTAGTTTACTCCAGAGAAAACATAACACCACCACATCTGGAACAAGACAAGCTGCAGAAGCTGCCAAATCAGCAAAGCCATGCTCTAACTGTTCGCCTGTTGGAGCTTCCATCCTAGACTAGTTGCAGAGCAAGGCTTAGGGCCTGGTCTACCCTGCCGTGACATTTTCCTGCACCAAGAGACTAAAATGGAATGAATAACAACATATAATTTGTCCTGGAGCAGTTTAATGCTATGGGTTTGTGATGTGATAGCATCATGACATTGTGTAGGTGTGGATGCATGGATGAATAGTATGATAGAATCATTCATATGAGGCTTAGGGAGAGAGCTAGACAGGCTCCAGAGAACCAAGAGGTCAGGAAAAGACACTGCTGCTGAATGGGACATGCATTGAGAAAACCTGATAATTGATGTAGTGATAGCAGTTTCACAATCTCAACATACTGGGTTGTAAGTCAACCGCAGTCGATTTGGGAGCATATTGCTTTACATTGATTTTGTAAAATTGCCTAGAAAATCACAAATTCTAGTGTTGATTGCAACATCCTGTAAAGGACATGCAAGTAACCTTTCACTTCTAGACCTCTACAGCCCTCTGACAAAAAATAATTTTGAATTCTTTTACAGTATAGATGATCTTTTGGTTGCCGGCATCAACAAGGCCAGCCATCTTGTTATTGTCAACCGAGACCCAGAGAAGAGTTCTGAAGGGGAGGAGTTCCTGGAGGATTCGGCCACCGTTGTTGCTGTACAGACCATCTCAAGGTGGGTTAGCAACATTGCCATCATCGCCATCATCATTTCACTATTGTCATCATAATCTTAACCATAATTACAATACTACCATCATCATCAACATCATTTTCACAACCACCATCATCAGTATCGCCATACTTTGGCAATTGCCATTCTATTAACAATAGGAAGATGGACCATGGTGTCTGCTGTTATGGAGGATCATGGGTGGTCACTAGCTGGGCTAACAATAGGAGGATGGACCATGGTGTCTGCTGTGATGGAGATGATGGGCAGATACTAGCTGAGCTAGGATGATTGACCATGGCTTTTTCTGTGAGGGAACTTACACACAGGCTGACACTAGCTAGCTCTGCTAACAATATGAGGATCCACCATCATCTTTGCTGTGATGGAGCATCAGGGGCTGACATTAGCTGAGCTAGCAAAGGGAAGACTGACCATAGCTTCTGCTGGGATGAAGCCTTTGCATGTTGCAAGAGAAGCAGCATTTCCTTACAGTAACGGCAGACAGTCAGTGTCCAAGTCCTGCATATAGTGCTGGAAGAGCTCATGAGCCCACTATGGAGCTTGCCAACTGGAATGGAATCAAAACATTTCCAGTCCTCAGATTTTCAAGTTGTACAAGAGTAAATAGCTCAAATTGGTGGGGTTGTTACCAACTTTGGATCCAATATGGTGGATAGGCTGTTGAGCTGTTAAGGTCTCTGGAGTATTTTTGCTTTTGGCTACGGTTTCACTTATTCACTTTCCTCATGTTGAACTGGTAGTACATGGTTCTGTCGTCCAGCTACTGAGTTGAGTGCATGGAGCGACACTGTGAGCTGTGCATTTAATGTGGAATGAGTTTACATCTGTTTGCAATGGTTTGTATTGTGAAATGCATTTTCAGAAAAATGATGGGCAGCCGGTTGCTGAACTAGCTGGTTTTGCCTTATGCAGCAATGTGTGTTCAACTGCTGGCTTCCTAGTAACTGCCGCTTCTGTACAACGATGAACTGCAACTTTAGTGGTGGACTGTTGTGTTGGTATTCTGGCAGTGGCCTTATGTATATATGCCTGTGCCTGCTGTTGGTTTTTAGGGATTGCTGTCTGTTCCACGACCATATGATGGGGTCCATCTTCGTGAAAATCTGTCCCGGTTCTCTTCTTCCAGGAGCCTTGCCTTCTATCACTGTTCTTTCCAAGCACTACGATGTGTAATATCAGTAAACTCAGTAATTAAAGTAAAGTCCAGTAAAGTAGGAAGTCTGTAAAGTTGGTAAATAAAGTAGTAAGTAAGTAAAGTTAGTCAGTAATAAGTCAGCAAAATCAGTAAGTAAAGTAGTAAATCAGTAAGTAAAGTATATCAGTAAGTAAAGTCAGTCAGTCAGTCAGTAAAGTCAGTTAGTAAAGTCAGTCAGTTAGTAAAGTCAGTCAGTAAGTAAAGTAAGTCAGTAAATTCAGTAAGTAAAGTCAGTCAATAAAGTCAGTCAATAAAGTCAGTCAGTCAGTAAAGTCAGTCAATA
Organism: Cepaea nemoralis; assembly: GCA_014155875.1. NCBI lineage: Eukaryota > Metazoa > Mollusca > Gastropoda > Stylommatophora > Helicidae > Cepaea > Cepaea nemoralis. Next base: position 792,588 of record JACEFZ010016019.1, read on the forward strand.
AAGTCAGTCAGTAAAGTCAGTCAATAAAGTCAGTCAGTAAAGTCAGTCAGTAAAGTCAGTCAGTAAAGTCAGTCAGTAAAGTCAGTCAGTAAAGTCAGTCAGTAAAGTCAGTCAATAAAGTCAGTCAGTAAGTCAGTAAAGTCAGCCAGTAAAGTCAGCCAGTAAAGTCAGTCAGTAAAGTCAGTCAGTAAAGTCAGTAAAGTCAGCCAGTAAAGTCAGTCAGTAAAGTCAGCCAGTAAAGTCAGTCAGTAAAGTCAGTCAGTAAAGTCAGCCAGTAAAGTCAGTAAGTCCAGTCAGTAAAGTCAGTCAGTAAAGTCAGTCAGTAAAGTCAGCCAGTAAAGTCAGTCAGTAAAGTCAGTCAGTAAAGTCAGTCAGTAAAGTCAGTCAGTAAAGTCAGTAAGTCAGCCAGTAAAGTCAGCCAGTAAAGTCAGTCAGTAAAGTCAGCCAGTAAAGTCAGCCAGTAAAGTCAGTCAGTAAAGTCAGTCAGTAAAGTCAGTCAGTAAAGTCAGCCAGTAAAGTCAGCCAGTAAAGTCAGTCAGTAAAGTCAGTCAGTAAAGTCAGTCAGTAAAGTCAGTCAGTAAAGTCAGTCAGTAAAGTCAGTCAGTAAAGTCAGTCAGTAAAGTCAGTCAGTAAAGTCAGTCAGTAAAGTCAGTCAGTAAAGTCAGTCAGTAAAGTCAGTCAGTAAAGTCAGCCAGTAAAGTCAGTCAGTAAAGTCAGTCAGTAAAGTCAGCCAGTAAAGTCAGTCAGTAAAGTCAGTCAGTAAAGTCAGTCCAGTAAAGTCAGTCAGTAAAGTCAGTCAGTAAAGTCAGTCAGTAAAGTCAGCCAGTAAAGTCAGTCAGTAAAGTCAGCCAGTAAAGTCAGTCAGTAAAGTCAGTCAGTAAAGTCAGTCAGTAAAGTCAGTCAGTAAAGTCAGTCAGTAAAGTCAGTCAGTAAAGTCAGTCAGTAAAGTCAGTCAGTAAAGTCAGTCAGTAAAGTCAGTCAGTAAAGTCAGCCAGTAAAGTCAGTCAGTAAAGTCAGCCAGTAAAGTCAGTCAGTAAAGTCAGTCAGTAAAGTCAGTCAGTAAAGTCAGCCAGTAAAGTCAGCCAGTAAAGTCAGCCAGTAAAGTCAGTCAGTAAAGTCAGTCAGTAAAGTCAGTCAGTAAAGTCAGTCAGTAAAGTCAGTCAGTAAAGTCAGTCAGTAAAGTCAGTCAGTAAAGTCAGTCAGTAAAGTCAGTCAGTAAAGTCAGTCAGTAAAGTCAGTAAAGTCAGTCAGTAAAGTCAGTCAGTAAAGTCAGCCAGTAAAGTCAGTCAGTAAAGTCAGTCAGTAAAGTCAGCCAGTAAAGTCAGTCAGTAAAGTCAGTCAGTAAAGTCAGTCAGTAAAGTCAGTCAGTAAAGTCAGTCAGTAAAGTCAGCCAGTAAAGTCAGTCAGTAAAGTCAGCCAGTAAAGTCAGCCAGTAAAGTCAGTCAGTAAAGTCAGTCAGTAAAGTCAGCCAGTAAAGTCAGTCAGTAAAGTCAGTCAGTAAAGTCAGTCAGTAAAGTAAGTCAGTAAAGTCAATAAAGTCAGTCAGTAAAGTCAGTCAGTAAAGTCAGTCAATAAAGTAAGAGGAATCTTCGTGGCGAAGTGGTCAAGCCATTTAACTCGGGCTCCGAAGGTTGTGGGTTCGATTCCAGGCCGCGTCCTTCGGTTCACGAGTTAAATTTTTCGGAGACTCCTGTGAGTTGTCGCTAGAGCTACGGAGTTTGTGCTTTGTGCGACGTTTTCCGCGCGGCGAAAAGAGACTGAGCCATATGGGATAAAACCTGGTGCAATGAAGTTGACCCTGTTGACTTTTAAGCGACTTTTTTTAAAGAAAAACCAGTAAAGTAAGTCAGCAAGTAAAGCCAATAAAGTAAGTCAGTAAAGTCAGTCAGTAAGTGCTTGCTTGCTTGGTTGCTTGTGTTCGTTGGCTTGAGCTCCAACGCGAAGTCCTGTATGTCGGATGAAGGCATCCTGTTGTCCAACATCAGTGTGATGTCATACAGGACCTGAGTTTTGCGTGAGTATCCGTTGTCCCATGTCTCTCTTATTGGTGTGCAGACTGGTGGTTCCTCGCCGTACAGGCAGACACTCTCCGACTTCGGAGGAATCGGCGATCCTACTGACTTTAGCCAGGACCCCGAAGGGACCTGTTGCCCAGGACGCTCGACGAGGACGCGTCAATAGGTCTTGGCCAATATATAACCTGGCCCTGGTGCCTTGGAAACACCTCTGCGTCCCAGTCAGTAAGTAAAGTCAATAAAGTAAGTCAGTCAGTAAAGTCAATAAAGTAAGTCAGTCAGTAAAGTCAATAAAGTAAGTCAGTCAGTAAAGTCAATAAAGTAAGTCAGTAAGTAAAGTCAATAAAGTAAGTCAGTCAGTAAAGTCAATAAAGTAAGTCAGTCAGTAAAGTCAATAAAGTAAGTCAGTCAGTAAAGTCAATAAAGTCAGTCAGTAAAGTCAATAAAGTCAGTCAGTAAAGTCAGTCAGTAAAGTCAATAAAGTCAGTCAGTAAAATGTCAGTCAGTAAAGTCAATAAAGTAAGTCAGTCAGTAAAGTCAATAAAGTAAGTCAGTCAGTAAAGTCAATAAAGTAAGTCAGTCAGTAAAGTCAATAAAGTAAGTCAGTCAGTAAAGTCAATAAAGTCAGTCAGTCAGTAAAGTCAATAAAGTAAGTCAGTCAGTAAAGTCAATAAAGTAAGTCAGTCAGTAAAGTCAATAAAGTAAGTCAGTCAGTAAAGTCAATAAAGTCAGTCAGTAAAGTCAATAAAGTCAGTCAGTAAAGTCAGTCAGTAAAGTCAATAAAGTCAGTCAGTAAAATGTCAGTCAGTAAAGCCAGTTAAGGAGCCTTTAACACGGCTTAAGGCACACTGGGCTTACAGTGCTAGCCCATTATTGTCACCGACCAAATGGCCCTCAGTGAGGAATGAGGTCAGCATCATGTTGGCCATCTTTACATCTGAAAACATTCCAGGTACCCATTTCAGGCTGGGTCGACCTGGGAGCCGGGGCTCATTTGGTAAAAATTCTAATCCGCCCTGCTGCGGATCGAAGCCATAACCGCCAGGTTGGCAGGTGAGTGTCCAGCCACTACACTACTGCAGCTCATGTTTAATGTGGCCAGAGTTTGTTTCCGAGACACGACACGGTTTATGAGCCAGTTTTCTTCAATGATCTGGAAAATGTCATGACTTGTCTTCTTTGTTGTTCACAGTATTCTAAGAAATTTTCTGGAGTATTTAGGTTCAAAAGATTGTGTTCTTTAAAGGCGAGTGGGTAGACTTCATTGCACCAGGTTTTATCCCTTATGGCTCAGTTTCTTACCACAGACAGCCTGCCAAAAGTATTGTACAAAACACAAACTCCGCAGCTTCAACCGACACCCGCCCTGGTGTCACAGGCTCTTAAGGAATATTGAATTTGTAATGGTTAATGAAGCAACCGGTGTACATTGGAGCAAATAAACAGCGTTATTTACTATTCAAAGCCAGAGTCTGCTTCATCCATCAATTGCTCTTGTTGTACAGTTCTTTGAGCCAGAAGGAATTAGATGCAAACCGTTGGATTGTTGGAATTATTATTATTACTATTACGATTATCCTCAACCAGCAGTTTGGCAGCTATGTTGAGTTGAGTTGAGTCAAGAACCAACACCACAGCACTCAGGACATCCCCATACATGCTCCGCCCTTATCTGCAACAACCAGCAAAGAGTCCCAATTCTAATGGTACCAGAAGCAGTCTGATTATGTGTCCTTCTGGCCTTTCCTTGGAGTTTTGACTGTCAGCCAGATCTTCTGGTCACACCCTGCAGCTCCATTCTCTCCAAGCTGTGATGATCTGTCTGTTCTTCTGTACTATACAAATGATTCCAAAGGGCCCTGACCATGTCTGCCTTATCATGCAGCAATACCCTACCCAGCAGTGCAGATCCAGCCAGTCTGTCTGCCCGCTCATTTTCCACCACTCCAGCATGTCCTGGGGATAAAATCCAACAGATGCTCTCAATTTTTGTTTGCTGAAAGGAAGACAATGCAGACATTTGAGGATGCATGTAGTGAAGAAGATGTCATTGAACCAAATTCTGAATGTTTATTAAAAAATCATCTTTTGCAGACTGTTTCCCAGCACATATGTTTTGACAGCACTGAGCCAATCCTCCAATATGAGGTTTATGAGGTTCTCTGTTTCTTTGATGCACTCTCAGAAAAAGGTAAACTGGTATCTATAATAGCTTCTTCTTCTTATCCTTCCTCATCCTCAATTTCTTCTTCTTAAGCCATAAGCATCTTCATTCTCTTCTTCTCCTCTTCTTCTCCCCACCTCTTCTCCTCCCCACCTCTTCTCCTCTTCCTCCTTTTCCTCCCTCCTCCTCCACCATCTCCTCCTTCAGCTACCCAGTCTGAAGCTAACACTGGCAATCTTAACTCTCCAAACTTCTCCATTGCCTTGATATTTAGATATCATCGGTGTTGCTTATATTATTATTTGTTGCCCAGCTGTTTCAGCCTTCCATATACATATTTCTCTGTCTTCCTCTGCCTCTCTTGCCCAGTAGTTTTCCACATAAGGTTAATCTCTCTACCCCACCTTTCCTGTTGATCTACTCCATACATTTCATTTGTCTTTTCCTTAAGGTTTTGAAGAGTGATCTTGTTTTACCTACAGCAGCCAGTACCTCAAAGTTTGTTATTTTCTCTGTCCATGATATTCTTAGCATTCTTCTCTGTCCATGAAATTCTGATATTCTCAACATTCTTCTCTGTCCGTGGCATTCTCAACATTCTTCTCTGTCCATGGCATTCTCAACATTCTTCTCTGTCCATGGCATTCTCAACATTCTTCTCTGTCCATGACATTCTCAATATGACATTCTCAATATTTTTCTCTGTCCATGACATTCTCAATATTCTTCTCTGTCCATGACATTCTCAACCTTCTCCTCTGTCTCTGTCCATGACATTCTCAACAATCTCCACTGTCCATGGCATTCTCAACCTTCTCTCTGTCCATGACATTCTCAACAATCTCTACTGTCCATGACATTCTCAACAATCTCCACTGTCCATGGCATTCTCAACCTTCTCTCTGTCCATGACATTCTCAACAATCTCTACTGTCCATGACATTCTCAACCTTCTCCTCTGTCTCTGTCCATGACATTCTCAATATTCTTCTCTGTCCATGACATTCTCAACCTTCTCCTCTGTCTCTGTCTATGACATTCTCAACAATCTCTACTGTCCATGACATTCTCAACCTTCTCCTCTGTCTCTGTCCATGACATTCTCAACAATCTCCACTGTCCATGGCATTCTCAACCTTCTCCTCTGTCTCTGTCCATGACATTCTCAACAATCTCTACTGTCCATGACATTCTCAACCTTCTCCTCTGTCTCTGTCCATGACATTCTCAACAATCTCTACTGTCCATGACATTCTCAACCTTCTCCTCTGTCTCTGTCCATGACATTCTCAACAATCTCTACTGTCCATGACATTCTCAACCTTCTCCTCTGTCTCTGTCCATGACATTCTCAACAATCTCCACTGTCCATGACATTCTCAACAATCTCTACTGTCCATGACATTCTCAACAATCTCTACTGTCCATGACATTCTCAACAATCTCTACTGTCCATGACATTCTCAACAATCTCTACTGTCCATGACATTCTCAACAATCTCCACTGTCCATGACATTCTCAACCTTCTCCTCTGTCTCTGTCCATGACATTCTCAACAATCTCTACTGTCCATGACATTCTCAACCTTCTCCTCTGTCTCTGTCCATGACATTCTCAACAATCTCTACTGTCCATGACATTCTCAACCTTCTCCTCTGTCTCTGTCCATGACATTCTCAACAATCTCCACTGTCCATGACATTCTCAACAATCTCTACTGTCCATGACATTCTCAACAATCTCTACTGTCCATGACATTCTCAACAATCTCTACTGTCCATGACATTCTCAACAATCTCTACTGTCCATGACATTCTCAACAATCTCCACTGTCCATGGCATTCTCAACAATCTCCATGGTCCATGACATTCTCAACAATCTCCACTAGTCCTTGACATTCTCAACCTTCTCTCTGTCCATGACATTCTCAACAATCTCCTACTGTCCATGACATTCTCAACAATCTCCTCCATCCATGGCATTCTCATCATCCTTCTCTGGGCACCCAAGTCGACCCAGCCTTAAATGGTGACTATGGAATGTTCTGGGAAGTACAAGTCATGATATTGACAACACGTGTACTGAGTTAGTACCATAAACCCAGTCATTCTCAAGTGTGATCACATTGAACTAAAGTATAGTCCACACTGGACTGATTTTTGTGTGTGGGCCAGCTTTCCCTATAACCAGTGTCTCTTCGCCATCAGGCGAAACCCACTCCGACTTCAGAAGGTACTTGTAATTTACGTCCCATGTCAGATGAAAAGTCAGCATTGTAGTCCAACTGACCGGTGTAGAGGTTGAACCCGCTACCTTCGGCACCAGAAAGCAGGATGTATAAGAACAAGCGATCTGATCTATTTGGCCATGATGACCTCCATTTCTAAGATATCAGGGATATGCACTACTGGCGAGATCAAGCGAGAGCGAAACTTGAGTCTAGGGCTTACAGTCTAACGGAGACAAGGCTATAGATTCGTACTGGAATGTGATCAGCATTGCCAGTAGTGGGCTGTGCTTAGTCTTCAAAGAGATAAATATCTGGAAGGCCTGACCAAATGGCATAATAGGGACAAGAACACAGGCTTGATCTAAGACTGTGAGATCATGACAAATGATCCCCCCCCCCCCCCCCCCCCCCCCCCCCCACTTTACACTTATCGACGTGGCACACGATGGTAATGACCATAGATCTTTCCAATATGAGAGACCCTGTTAGTTGCGTAGCTCTTAGGGTCATTGGGTCGTGCAAGCCTCTCTACCACTACAAGGAAGGGATAGAGAAGAGCAGAAGTGGAGAGAGTTGAGTTGAGTCAAAAACTGACATCACAGCACTCAGGATATTCCAATACATGCTTCATCCTTATCTGAAGAGGAGAGAGAGATGAACAACACTATTGAACTATTAGAATATTGTTGTCTGCAACAGAAGCACATCATTAAAATACATTGTAATTTGTGGATAGGCTGTTGAACTGTTAAGGCCTTTTGGGTGTTTTTGTTTCTAGCTAAAGTTTGCTTACACATTTTCCTCTTTTTGGACTGGTAGTACATGGTTCCGTCGCCCAGCTATTGAGTTAAGTGCGTGAAGTGACACTGTGAGCTGTGGATTTCACAAAGAATGCTTTTACATCTGCCCGTGGTGATTTGTATTCTGAATTGTGTGTTCAGAAAAATGGTGGATGACCGTTTGCTGAACTAGCTGGTTTTCCTTGTGTAACTGCTGGATTTTTTACTGCCGCTTCCATCGACGATGAACTGCAATTCTAGCGGCAAACTGCTGTGTTGGGATTCTGATAGTGGCCTTATGCATCTATGCCTGTGTGTGCTATGTTGGGACTGTTGTCTGTCCCACTTTTCACATGGGACAGCAAGGAGCATTTTGTCATTGCCACAGGAACAGAGCATTTTGGGGTGACCCTTTGCCGTGAAGTTGGAGCCACGACTAACATTGTACAGAGAGATGAGAGGTGTCTCAAAATCTATTTTTCTATGATTTCAATGGCAGCTTCGTGACTCGGCTGCATCTGCTGTGAGAGAGATCTTCAGGCTTCCTTTTGCTGCTGGCCAGGTGTTTTCAGCCAACATGCTGGATACTCTACTGTACCAGGTATAACATTTTACTTTGTGTTTAGGTGGTGTTCCTTCTCTAATGCATTAAACATGTATATATTCAAGTCTGCCTCTTATCACTACGTATAGATAGTGAGCATATTACGATGGAGCTACAAATGAAAACCGTAAATGTTTTTTGTATGTGTGGTGATTATATTCTGGAAAAAAATGTAAAGAACACATGTATAGTTTTTCGATGTAGTCACAACTGCGTTCAATGCAAGTGCTCCAGCGCGAATAAAATGCTTGCATTACTGTAGAAAAACTGACTCTAGGTGTGCCTGACCCCGTCATGTCATAGAAGTCACGCCGTTTTGAAACTTCCCACTCCACTCATTAAATATGCAGATGATACAGTCTTGATTGCAGACAATGAACAGGACCTGTAAAATTTAGTAGATGCGATTGTTGCACACGGTGAACAACTAGGGTTAGAACTGAATATTAAGAAGACACAGATTATGGTCATCACTGGGATGAAGGAAATACCACAATGTGATATACGAGTAGATGGACATATTCTCAAACAAGTGAATCGATACTGTTATCTCGGCACATTTATAACATCTGATGGGAGAGGCCTTGAAGAGAATGGGGCTGCGTGGTCTCGAGGTATGGTGTCCGCCTCGAGTGCTGGAGGTCCCGGGTTCAAGCCCTGGTGGTGACCGGGATTTTTTCTCGTGGACTTCTAGTAATAAAATTTCCCCTGGTCTCTGGGTAGTGAGATCGGACACCTGTGTGTATTGTTGCGCATGTAAAAAATCCCTTGGCAGTTGGAAATCGAAAAAGAGTAGCCTAACGGCGCTGCCCGGGCAAAATTTCGAGTTAAAAATCTACCCAAAGTATTTCAGGATCCTTGCTAGTGCTATAGAGTTCGTGCACTGAGCTGAGTTTCTCCAGACTCAGGTTTGAGTTAGGAGGATAACGGAGCACTTATCAGTTGCACCCGTGTGCCGTGATGTTGATCCATCGACTAAACTAAACTAAACTGCCTTGAAGAGATTAGACCAAGAATTGCCATTGCTAAGGTAGCCTGTTGCATGATGAAAAACATACTGACCAACAAAAAGATATCAATTGAAACGAGAAAAAGAGTGTTGAGATGCTACATAGAACCTATACTTTTGTATGGATGTGAAGCGTGGAGAATAAGCAGTCAAGCTGAAAAACAGCTATTGACTGTGGAAATGTGGTTTCTGAGAAAAATGCAGAGAATATCATGGACAGATAGAAAAACCAACGAACAAGTCCTTCAAGAAACAAATGAAGATCGTAAACTGATTAGAGTCCTTAGACGTAGACAGTCAAAATTGTTTGGGCATGTTATGAGAAGAAATGAATTGGAGAACTTGGTGACAACTGGCAAGATCGAAGGGAAGAGACCAAGAGGAAGACTTAGAAGCAAATACCAGGATGGCTTGGCTACATGGCATGATCGAGACAGAAACACGGAGCTGATCCACGACTCTGGTGATCGAGTGAGATGGCAGAACATGACCGCTCACGCTTACCGGCATGGCACATGATGGATGGACTCCACTCATACACTTACTGGACTGACAAGCATGCATCACCATACTGGACCTTCATTCGCCAATGAATTTCTATACGTTTCAACCTTCACTGATCCAAAGATGGATAACAGAACGCTGCTCCTCTTTGATGTATATCAAAAGTGTGGCAGCCATCTTTAAACAGTCATTATGATATAACTTCGTCTGCACTGTGATGTTACGTGTTTAATAACAATCGACATCCTTTACAACAATATTGACAGATTACAAGACAATGGCATGGTTACTGTAATTTTTATCACTTTTAAGGTTTTCATTTGAAGACTGATAATATTTTCATTCACTTGACATCTATATTTTTGATTATTTTGATCGTCTACATGTTCATCTACTGATCATCTACATGTTCATCTTCATGTTCATCTACTGATCATCTACATGTTGATCTATTGGTCATCTATATGTTGCTTGCTTGCTTGCTTGTGTTCGTTGGCTTGAGCTCCAACGCGAAGTCCTGTATGTCGGATGAAGGCATCCTGTTGTCCAACATCGGTGTGATGTCATACAGGACCTGAGTTTTGCGTGAGTAACCGTTGTCCCATGTCTGGCTTATTGGTGTGCAGACTGGTGGTTCCTCGCCGTACAGGCAGACACTCTCCGACTTCGGAGGAATCGGCGATCCTACTGACTTTAGCCAGGACCCCGAAGGGACCTGTTGCCCAGGACGCTCGACGAGGACGCGTCAATAGGTCTTGGCCAGTATATAACCCGGCCCTGGTGCCTTGGAAACACCTCTGCGTCCCTTCTATATGTTCATCTACATGTTGATCTACTGATCATCTACATGTTCATCTATATTTTTGCCCACTGGGTACTTACATATTCATCTGTTGGACAACTACACATTCATCTGTTGGACATTCCATTTTCACTGCATCTGAATGGTAATCTACTTATTGTTTATATGTTCATCTACTGATCGTCTACATTATCATCTACATGTTCATCTACTGATTGTCTACAGGATCATCTACATGTTAATCTACGTGTTCATCTACTTATTGTCTACATGTTCATCTAGTGATCATCTACATATTCATCTACGTGTTCATCTACTTATCATCTACATGTTCATCTACTGATCATCTACATGTTCATCTACTGATTGTCTACATGTTGATCTATTGGTCATCTATATGTTCATCTACATGTTGATCTACTGATCATCTACATGTTCATCTATATTTTTGCCCACTGGGTACTTACATATTCATCTGTTGGACAACTACACATTCATCTGTTGGACATTCCATTTTCACTGCATCTGAATGGTAATCTACTTATTGTTTATATGTTCATCTACTGATCATCTACATTATCATCTACATGTTCATCTACTGATTGTCTACAGGATCATCTACATGTTAATCTACGTGTTCATCTACTTATTGTCTACATGTTCATCTAGTGATCATCTACATATTCATCTACATGTTCATCTACTGATCATCTACATGTTCATCTACTGATTGTCTACATGTTGATCTATTGGTCATCTATATGTTCATCTACTGATCATCTACATGTTCATCTACTGATCATCTACATGTTCATCTACTGATCATCTACATGTTCATCTACTGACCATCTGCATGTTCATTTACTGATCATCTGCATGTTCATCTACTGATTGTCTTCATGTTCATCTATATGTTCGTCTACTGATCATCTGTATATTCATCTATGTGTTCATCTACTTATCGTCTACATGTTCATCTACTGATCAACTACATGTTCGTCTATTTGACATCTACGTGTTCATCTACTAGAATTCATGTTGTTATAGTCAAGATGACTTGGTGAACTAGAATTACCTTTCTTATTGTCTGGATGACTTGGTCAGTTAGAATTACTCATATTATAGATAGTTATGATGACTTGGTCAATCATGATTACTATTATTGATAGTCAAGATATCTTGGTCAACTAGAATTGCTATTGTTATAGATAGTCAAAATGTCTTGGTCAGTTAGAATTATTATTGTTATAGATAGTTGAGATGACTTGGTCAACTAGAATTACTATTGTTATAGATAGTCAAGAGGGACGCAGAGGTGTTTCCAAGGCACCAGGGCCGGGTTATATACTGGCCAAGACCTATTGACGCGTCCTCGTCGAGCGTCCTGGGCAACAGGTCCCTTTGGAGTCCTGGCTAAAGTCAATAGGATCGCCGATTCCTCCGAAGTCAGAGAGTGTCTGCCTGTACGGCGAGGAACCACCAGTCTGCACACCAATAAGCCAGACATGGGACAACGGATACTCATGCAAACCTCAGGTCCTGTATGACATCACACTGATGTTGGACAACAGGATGTCTTCATCCGACATACAGGACTTCGCGTTGGAGCTCAAGCCAACGAACACAAGCAAGCAAGCAAGATAGTCAAGACATTTTGGCTAAATATAATTACTTTTGAAATAATCAAATTGACGTGATTAACCAGAATAACTGTTGTGACTATTAAAGGGACTTTGCCTTCAATTTTTTTGTAGACTTTCACCAAAGGCTACCTGATAAGTTTTGTGCGACTTCTACTGGGGATTGACTCGGAGAAAGGCTCTGGACATTTGTCTAGCGTGAGTAGTTGTTTTTCTGTAAGGCTTGTTCCGTGAGGAAGGTTGCACACCCGCTTAATGCTGTCACTGTCTCGGGTTTACATTCTCTGTGGAGCATCTGACTGGCTTGATCTGGCTTATCAGGACTCTACGTGTGTGTGTGTGTGCATGTGTGTGTGTGTGAGAGAGAGAAGGAGAGTGTGCATACACTGCTATATTTCTATCTGTATTGAATATTCATTGTTTATGTTTAGTGTATGTCATAATCTCCCCACCAGTTCTGCCACGTCTTCTTTATCGACGCCTGGCAATTACGCCAGGTACGCCTGTGAGCGAAACTAACTCTGCCGTGACAGGAATGGTCAGTCAGTGCAGCGCGTGGTACACTGAGTCCACGCAGGGAGACAACCCCGACTAACGAGGTCTCACGGCCGCTAGAAGCCAGACGCCGTCGGACGGTGGTACTGGACGGACGGTTCGAATGTATGCTCGTATGGCTTGTATGTGTGAACGCGAAGAGAGAGAACGCCTGGTTGAGTGTAGAAGACTGCACCTGATAAGGAGTATTGTAAGTTGTGTATTGATCTATTGTATATATATATATTGATTGTGTAATGGCATCGCTATTGTAATTGCGCGATGCATGTAATGTTTGTGGCGAGTGAGAAGTGCGAATAAAGTGTTAGAATTGTATTCGCTGTGTGTCACGTCAAGTCATTCTGTGACAGTGTTTATTATCACATCTGTGAGGTATTAGGAGCCTGTATTATTGCTGATTGCAAGATCCTGACAGTGTATGTATACAGCATTCATTGGGAGTCTCTGTGGCGAAGTGGTCAAGCCGTTTGAATCATGCTCCGAAGGTTGTGGGTTCGATTCCGGGCCGCACCCTTCCGTTTACAAGTTAAATGTTTCGGAGACTCCTGTGGGTCATCGCTAAAAGCTACAGAGTTCGTGCTTTGTGTGACGCTTTCCGTGCTTCGGAAAGAGACTGAGCCATATAGGATAAAACCCGGTGCGATGAAGTCGACCCAGTCGACTTTTAAGCTTTTTTATACAGCATTCATTTTACAATGTTTCTCCCTCCCCTTTTCCTTATATCATGAACACTTGGACATATCAGCCACTGATAATGGTTTTATATCATGAACACTTGGAAATATCAGTCACAAATACTGGTGTTAAATCATGAACACTTGGACATATTAGTCACGATAATGGTATTATATCATGAACATTTGGTAATATCAGCCACAAATACTGGTGTTAAATTATGAACACTTGGACATATCAGCCACAAATACTGGTGTTATATCGTGAACACTTGGACATATCAGCCACAGATAATAGTATTATATCATGTACACTTGGAAATATCAGCCACAAATACTGGTGTTAAATTATGAACACTTGGACATGTCAGCCACAAATACTGGTGTTATATCGTGAACACTTGGAAATATCAGCCACAAATGAAAAAGTTAGTTGCATATCCTTTACAGGACATTGCAGTGAACACCAGCATTTTTTGCTGTTGTGATCTCTTTTTCACGTTCAGTAGTTTGCCATTGCTTTCTAAACGACCGGCACCCATACTATTTTCATAAAAACCCAACGCAGCATGGTCTGCTGCCAAATCATGCACAGCTGTGTTTCGAGCGCAAGTATGTGGGATCACAAACTGTGTTTGTAACCCCTTTGCCATGGAGCCGGCTCAGCCACAAATACTGATGTTATATCATGAACACTTGGACATATCAGCCACAAATACTGATGTTATATCATGAACACTTGGTCATGTCAGCCACAAATACTGATGTTATATCATGAACACTTGGTCATGTCAGCCACAAATACTGATGTTATATCATGAACACTTGGACATATCAGCCACAAATACTGATGTTATATCATGAACACTTGGTCATGTCAGCCACAAATACTGATGTTATATCATGAACACTTGGTCATGTCAGCCACAAATACTGATGTTATATCATGAACACTTGGACATATCAGCCACAAATACTGATGTTATATCATGAACACTTGGTCATGTCAGCCACAAATACTGATGTTATATCATGAACACTTGGACATATCAGCCACAAATATTGATGTTATATCATGAACACTTGGACATATCAGCCACAAATACTGATGTTATATCATGAACACTTGGACATATCAGCCACAAATACTGATGTTATATCATGAACACTTGGACATGTCAGCCACAAATACTGATGTTATATCATGAACACTTGGTCATGTCAGTCATAAGTTATGTTGAATGAAAGAATGTATGAGAGGAAATAGAGAAGAAGGGCAGAATGTCAGACGGTACTGCGTGCCCAATTCTTAACCCTTTGAAAATAAAAATTTTCATTTGTTCGTTCGTATTAAGGCATGAATAGTTTAAATATTAGTCCGCATTCTGGTTTCCTACCCTTTAAGAATGAAATAACTAGCCATGATGTCAGTGATTTTTCTGTACATCTCACAGATATTAGTGAAGAAGTCCACGGTCCAGAGGTTCCAGGAGTACAAAGACCTCTATTCCTGGCTGTGTTTGTCCACTGGGGAAGTGCCCTTTGCTATTTACAGAACAGAGCGGGTGGCCAAGGAAACAGAAAAGGAAACGATTGCTCGAGTGTTTTATGGTGACGAGTTCTGTTATCTTGCCAAAGAAAAGGTTAGTGAACAATTATGTGTTCTCTGTTTTTGTGATGAGTTCTGTGATCTTGTCAATGAAAAGGTTGGTGAACAATTATGTGTTCTCTGCTGTTGTGACGAATTCTGTTATCTTGTCAAAGAAAAGGTTGGTGAACAATTATGTGTTCTCTGTTGTTGGAGTGTTTTATGGAGTTGTGTGATCTTGTCAATGAAAAGGTTTCTCTGTTATTGTGGTGAGATCTGTGATCTTGTCAGTGAAAAGGTTGTTAGCAATCATATGTTCTCTGTTAAAGTGTTCTATGGTGAAGGTTTCTTGTATCTTTCTTTTTTTAATTCTTCAGTGATACACATTGGCTATGTGTTAGATGTGGCATGTGTCACAACCAGGATGGTTCTCTTAGTTTTCACCAGTTCCCCTATTGTAACCTTGGAAGGGTCATCCCCTTGGGTGAGTCATGCTCTGGGGGTTTACCTTGGGTAATTCACATTTGCAAGTGACAGAATCAGTCAGATTCATTTTGTGGAGGTGTGCTCTTACTCTGCAGTGTACTGTGCTTGAGTTGAAGATTCTGGTCTTGGCACTTGGGCATGGTTTATTTATTTTACTGTGATGCTCACCAAACCCAACATCTTACATTGTGCCCATGGCTTTGTATTGAGGAGCTCATTTGGGAGGGTAAAAGCCTTACTCTAGTGCAAGGAAATGCAACCTAAAGACTAAATGTCATGGCAGGACAAACCAGACCCTAAGCCCTGGTCAGAAACTGATCATGGTTGGAAGCTCCGACAGGCGGACAGTTAGAGCATTGCTTTGCTGATCCGGCAACATCTGCAGCTGGTCTTGTTCCAGACGTATTGGTGTCACCTTTCAACTGGAGTAAACTAGGCAGACAGAGAGAGGGAATATACTGCATGGGCAACGCAAGGTCTCTAATTTGAGCCCAGGCTTTCTGTTTTGGAGCTCCATGCTACAAACTATCATCTGTCAAGATGACAATATGCCACTCATTTATATTACTATGGTCTGGTCTGTAGTTTTTGCATTTATTTTCTCCTCCAAATAGTCTTCCAACGATTGCTTTAGGAGTATTTTTGCCTCACTATAGCTTAGGGATGAAAGGGGCTGTTCATGGTTTCCTCTATCCTTTGCTAGCTCAGCTGCCTATTTTCTTTCCAGAGATACCACAGCTGGTATTCACTGCGGGACTAGTTCTGCTTTTTGTGGATAGCCTTATATTGTTATTTATTAGGGGCGTTCATTTGAAACCCGTTGCAATGGTTTTAATACAAAAGCATGAAAGAAACATTAACAAGTGTGGTATAATTAAACAAAGCATTCATTTTGAATGAATTATGTACCATGGGTCGGTCAGAAGAAGTTGCCATAGGCATTCAGGCAAGCATCCCATTGCTTAGGTAGGCGGCGAATGCTGTCCGCAAAAAAAGGATTGTGGTTGCTCATTGAACCAAGTGTTTACTGCGTTCATTACGTCTGCATCTGTGTGAAATTGTTGCCCCTTGCGAGCTTTTTTTTAGAGGTCCGAACAAATGAAAATCACATGGTGACAAATCAGTACTATAGGCTGGATATTGCAGAATTTCCCACTTCTTCCTTGCTAATGCTTCCTGCACAATCTTTGCGACATGTGGATGAGCATTATCGTGCAACAAAATTACACCATGAGAAAGCATGCCGGGTTGTTTATTCTTGATGGCTTTTTGCAGCTTGTCTAGTGTTTGCAAGTAGTGGGTAGAGTTGATGTTGACACCAGGTTCTTTAAAGTCGGCCAACAATAGCCCTTCATGGTCAAAAAATGCGCTAAGCATAACCTTACCAGCGAAAACCTGTAACTTGAATTTTTTGGCTTTTGGTGATCCAGCATGCTTCCATTGCATGCTCTCTCTTTTGCAGCTCGGCTCAAAGTGGTGACACCATGATTCATAGCCTGCCACTATGCGGAAGAGAAATGCATCACCCTCCACTCTGTAATGCAGCAAGTGGTTCAAACACCATCCCATGTGTTCCTCTTTATGGTGGTCGGTCAACATCCGTGGTCCCACTGTGAACACACCTTCCGATATTGCAGTTTCTTACGAATGACCTTTTGAATTGGCCTAATTGACACATCAATATTCTTTCGCTAGCGAACGTATGCTCTTCAACAACAGTTCATCTGTACATGCTGTATCAATTTTGGTGATGGTTTTTTCTGTTGCAACAATATGCGCTTGACCCAGCCGTCGAAGATCTGTCATGAACTAACATCCTTTCTGAAACATTCGCACCCAGTCTGTCACATTTGTTACCGTACGCTGCCTGCATTCTTTGATGAATGTCCGCTGGTCGACATCCTTCAAATGAAAGAAACTGAATCACCGCTCTTTAAGCTTCTTTGGACGGATTTTGGATCAACTCTGCCATTTTCTCAACGGTCAGAAACAGAACCTATGCATCATGGGACAATAAGCACTTGCTCTTTTATTCATTGGTTAGTACTTATCACATGACTAAGATATAATCATGTTCAACGTACACAATTTACACTAGGTACAGCTCAAACGGATTTCAAATGAACGCCTCTTATATTATATACAATGAATGAATTACAAACAAATGAGAAGTAGACATCTGATCTCATTATCTTCTTCCTAATTGTACCTTTGGGTGTTGAGGTGAAGCATAAACTAGCAGGAGAGTGCCTGTTTACAGGCTTCATCTATTGAGATTCCCCTTGGACTTTGTTATTCCCTCTGACCAGAGGGCTGAGTGGTCTCGAGGTATGGTGTCCGCCTCAAGTGCTGGAGGTCTCGGGTTCAAGCCCCAGTGAGGACTGGGATTTTCTCATGTGGACTTCTAGTAACAAAATTTCCCCTGGTCTCTGGGTAGTGAGATCGGATACCCGTGTGTATTGTTGCGCACATAAAAAAATCCCTTGGCAGTTGGAAATCGAAAAGGAGTAGCCTAATGGCGCTGCTCTGGCAAAATTTCGAGTTAAAAATCTATCCAAAGTATTTCAGGATCCTCAGGTGGTGCTACGGAGTTCGTGCAATGAGCTGAGTTTCTCCGGACTCAGGCTTGAGTTAGAAGTAGAACGGAGCCTTATGAGTTACACCTGTTGATCCATCAACTAAACTAAATTTAACTTAACTAAACTATTCCCTCTGGCCATCGTTTACATGGTCGATTTCTTCTTCTGGTCCCATTTGATATGTACAGAAGCAAGAAGCCAACCATGTAAACGATGGACAAAGGGAATAGAAGAATCCATGGGAATCTCGATAAAGAAAGCTAATAAACTCTCCCGCTGTTTACGTTTGATCTCGATACCACAAGGTACAAGTGGAACAAAATAAAAGGCAGAAGAGGAAAGGAAGAAGAGGAAATAGCACTGCCTGTGCTGGCTCTGTGGTTATATGTTTGAATCACGCCGTTGATTGTATCATAGTATACCTATTTTTATAGTTTATTTTATTATTTTATTTTAAATTTTCCCGTTATTTATGATTACCATTGTGGAGTTTGTTCTAAGGTATGTACACTGTGTCCATATTTAGTATATCTCACTTTTTCGTAGGAGTTACACATACCTAAATGTTTTTATTTCCTATACAGTGCAGGGGAATTTCTGTTGTGAAGAACAATATTGTATTGTACGTTGTAAATGCATTACTATGTGCTTGAACTCTTATAAGAGGAATTTCTGATAAGAAGAACTATTTCTTGGGTCCCAGGTGAGTTCGCCTCATCAGGTCTGCACTGTAACAATATGGATTTAGCACCATTTATCAAATGTACCTGAGGGCATGTAAGGTGGGTCCTCTGCTGATGTTCTATTTGCATGTGCACAGCTTTGCCGGGACCATCCGTGGTCTAGGTGACAGTGAGATCGTGGCCAATTCTGTTTTCAATTTTCAGCGCAAATCCAAATCCGAGAAATTGTTCAGTGGGACAAGGCAGAACACTCTGGCCAATGGGCATCGGTTCTCTGCTGCCTGCAAGTCCTCATCTGTGGATTTGGGCAGTCTGATCCGCAGCCGCCTGCAGTCCCTGGACATGACACAGGGAGACTACAGTGAGTATGATGAGATGTAGTGATGAGATTAGGTGTGATGTTAAGATTAGATGTGATAGGATGAGATGTGGGGTTGAGATGAGATGGTATGAGATGTGGTGATGAGATCAGATGAAGTGATGAGACCAGATGTGATGAGATCAGATCAGATGAGGTGATGAGATCAGATGTAGTCATGAGACGAGGTGTGATGTTAAGATTAGATGTGATAGGATGAGATGTGGGGTTGAGATGTGGTGTGATGAGGCGATGAGATCAGATGAGGTGATGAGAAGAGATGAGATGTGATGAGAGGAAATGTGATGTAGTGATGAGGAGATGATTTGATGCGATGTGGAGATGAGATGTGATGAGATGAGATGTTCCCATTGGACATGGGTTGGGGTTTGTTAACAATGGAGTACCTGATATTTCTAGAGAAGACATCAATTCAGTTCAGTATTTTAGAGAAACAAAAAAACCAAACACAAAAAACTGTGACCTTGTTCAGATTACTTCTTCAGTTTCAGTTATAATTGAGGTCAGTTGTTGTTGTTGTTGTTGTTTTTTGTTTTTTTTTGCATTTGCTTGCTTTGAACTCATATGTAGTCCATATCATGTGCTACTACTTCTAGTGCACAAGATTGATTTTAGCATGTGGATTAGCTGTCCCTCTAACCAGTGTCCCTCGCCATCATGTGAACCCTCTCTGACTTCTGAGGTACGTGTAATTTACACCCCCAAGTCAAGGACAAAAAGTCAACATTTTAGTCCAACTGACCGATGTAGCAGTAGAACCTGCTAACTTGGCATCAGCACACTGGAAGTTTAAGAGCATGCATCTTATCTATTCGACCATGCTGAATTATCCACAAAATTTAGCTTACCTCTATATTGATGTTGGTGAATTAGTCACTACATTAGCATACCTCTAGATTGATGTTGAGGGGATACATAGAGCCTGTTCTTTTGTATGGATGTGAAACTTGGACAAGGTGCAGTCAAGCTGAAAAACATCTGATGGCTGCAGAAATGTGGTTTCTGAGGAAAATGGAAAGAATACCATGGACAGACAGAAAAACCAATGACCAAGTACTACAGGAGACTAATGAAAATCATAAATTGATTAGAGAAATTAGACGTAGACAGTCAAAATATTTTGGACATGTTATGAGAAGAAATGGATTGGAGAACTTAGTGACAACTGGCAAGATCGAAGGGAACAGACCAAGAGGAAGACCGAGAAGAAAATACCTGGATGGCTTGGCCACATGGCATGGACGAGACAGGATCACTGAGCTGATCCATGCCGCTGGTGATCGAGTGAAATGGCGAGTCATGACCGCCCACGCTTTCTGGCATGGCACATGATTGATTGATTGATATTGATGTTGGTGAATTAGTCACTACATTAGCATACCTCTATATTGATGTCAGTTAATTGGCTGACTGGCACCTCGCTGTCTTGACAGACGATAGTTTATAAAAATGGTGTTATACCTCACCATGACACAAAGCATGGACTGAATTTAGAGACCAAATGTTGCCCGTGCATCAGGATCCTTCTTTTGGTCTGTATAGTTTAGTCTAGAGGAAAGGTAACACCAATACGCCTGGAACAAGACAAGCTGCAGAAGCTGGCAGATCAACAAAGCTTCCATTCTATTTCTAGACCAGTTTCAGACCAAGGGTTAGGACCTGGTCTGCCTTGCCATGATATTTAGTCTTTAGATTGCATTTCCTCGCACTAAGGTAAGGCTTGTATCCTCCCAATTGCACTCCTCCGCCCAAAGTCAGCACAATATGGGGTGTCGGGTTTGGTGAGCGCCGTTCAACATTCGGCGCTAACAGAAAGCAAGTAGTAACGTTTACTGTCACATGATAGCTCAGTCATATCTGACTAAGACCTGACCCAATGTCGGTGAATTAACCAGAACATTATACTAAATTTAAAAAAAAAAAAATATATGACTGAGAAGCTGGACAAATGAAAACACACACTAAGGCACAGGTCAACATTTGACCTGAAATCTTTATCAATGGAACAACAAAATAAAAATAAAAATATAGGTAACAACTGACACAAAGGTATACTTACCTAGACAAAAATGTTAATAGAAATATGTCCGTTGTAAGCTTGTTGTAATAACTATTAAAAAATAAAAAGAAGTATTATATGTCATCTGTGAATCACAGTGATGAAATTCTCGAGTATCTGTGTATGTTTTGTTTTGCAGGTGAAGTGAAAATTCGTCGCAACATTTTGTCCTATGTCATCACAAACCCCGCTCCTTCAGAAAAACTCATGGTTGGTGATATTATGTAAGTTGTACTCATATTAGCTGTCACAGTTGCGTGTGTCATTATTACTCTTGTGTGTGTCATTCTTACCTCTTGTTTTCATGATTAGTACCTCATGTGTGTGTCATTGTTACCTCATTTATACATCGCATTAACATTAAGAAGTCTCACTTTGTCTTACTCCTCACCCAAGTTCTACCTTATTACACCCGTTTTTCTTCTGATTCTTCTACTACTTCATCTACTTCCTCTTCTTTTTCTACTGGTGCTGCTGTTGCTCTCCTCCTTTCCTGTATATCTGCATTTTGATATTGTGAACCTTTGAAGATAAATAAATACATTACATTTTCAAATTCTAAATAATTATATAAAGATAGTTTGAGGATTGCATTAAAATCAATGTTATGAAATTCAATAGATTATGATGGTTTGGCCATGTTAAGCAATTGGATGCCTGGAGAGAAACAAAGAAGTCTTCTTCTGCATTCATCCGGAATGTATTTTGGATGTAATTGCGTTAGTTAGTTAGTCGACCAGATCATCCTCATTGCACATCGAACCATTCAGTCCATAAGTGCTCGGATCCCCTCCTCAGCATATCCCGCAGCGTGTAGCAGCTAACGACACCAGTCTGTGTTGGTTTATAAATCTTCTTTGGCTTCCTGTGTAGTGTTCTTGTTTGGCCACCCCTCTTTTAATTTGCTGTTCTCGCAGTCTGGCCATGGTTGTAGATTCACAGTCATCACTTGGTTCACACAAAAGTCTTACTTCTTCGTAGAGCATTCAGAATGTCAGCCTGGTCCATGGCACGTCCGCCTTCCACCGTAGCTTCCCTGTGAGCTTGTCAGCCCGCTTATTTCCTTGTAATCCCGCATGCCCTGGCACGAAGATGAAACTAATCTTTGAATTGCGTTGTGCCAGTTTACAGCAGATCTGCAATATTTGCACCTTTCAGCCAATACATCTGACTTCTGCGGGCATTGTTAACCTGGTTAACTTTCCTGGGCCACTAAGAAGTCATACACTGAGTAAATACAAGTTTCAAAACCCACAAGCTGACCACAGAACAGATGAAGAGACAGCTTAAATCTAGATGTGGAAGAACATAATGTCATGGACTGTAAGAACAATGTAATGGACTATAAGAACATAATGTCATGGACTATAAGAACATAATGTCATGGACTATAAGAACATAATGTCATGGACTATAAGAACATAATGTCACGGACTATAAGAACGTAATGTCATGGGCCATAAGAACGTAATGTCACAGACTATAAGAACGTAATGCCATGGACTGTAAGAACGTAATGCCTTGGACTATAAGAACAGAATGTCATGGACTATAAGAATATAATGTCACGGACTATAAGAACATAATGTCACGGACTATAAGAACATAATGTCACGGACTATAAGAACATAATGTCACGGACTATAAGAACATAATGTCACAGACTATAAGAACATAATGCCATGGACTATAAGAACATAATGTCATGGACTATAAGAACATAATTCCATGGACTATAAGAACATAATGTCATGGACTATAAGAACATAATGTCACAGACTATAAGAACATAATGTCATGGACTATAAGAACATAATTCCATGGACTATAAGAACATAATGTCATGGACTATAAGAGCAGGTAGAAGAAAGAGTAGGAGGAGATTAAGAATAGGAAGAATGGTCTCCATGGTGATATGGTTAAGTCGCTTATCTTGCACTCCAAAGCTTGTGAGTTTGATTTTGGATTTATTTCAAATTTGCAATTTTCTCAGAAACTCCTGGGTATCATCACTGGAGCTACAGTGTTCTGACTTTGTGCAAAGCTTTCAGCAGGCTGCCCTGCGGCAAGAGACCAGGCTATATGGGACAACATCTAGTGCAATGTCTTCTTCTTATTTCATTCGCTATCTAGTGCAATGAAGTTGATCTTCTCGTCCTTTACACCTTGTTTAAAATCTTTTTTGTTATAAGAGGGGGGAAGCATCAGCCATGGAACTGACACCTGCAGAAGACTTCCAAAACAGGAAATTTAAAGTCTTTCTGCCCTTGAAGGTGGCTGCCCGCTGATTGTGGGAAATAACGATAACATCTTCATAAGTATATTATACACTTTATAAAAAATAAATGTATCGTCAGATTTATTTAGTATTATCTTACTAAATGTATGAAGTACAATCACATAAGACAGATTGATTGGGGATACATGAGGAATAGCCAATCATACATGAGAAGTTGATTGGGATGCACAAGGAATTGCCAATCACACATGAGAAGTTGATTGGGACACATGAGGAATAGCCAATCATACATAACATGTTGATTGGGATGCACAAGGAGTAGCCAGTAATACATAAGAAGTTGATTGGGATGCACAAGGAATAGCCAATCACACATGAGAAGTTGATTGGGGTGTACAAGGAATAGCCAATCACTCATGAGAAGCTGATTGGGACACATGAGGAATAGCCAATCACATATAACAAGTTGATTGGACATATAAGGAATAGCCAATCACACATAACAAGTTGATTGGGACATATAAGGAATAGCCAGTCACACATGAGAAGTTGATTGGGACATATAAAGAATAGCCAGTCACACATGACAAGTTGATAGGACATATAAGGAATAGCCAATCACACATAACAAGTTGATTGGGACATATAAGGAATAGGCAATCACACATAACAAGTTGATTGGGACATATAAGGAATAGCCAATCACACATAAGTTGATTGGACATATAAGGAATAGCCAATCACACATAACAAGGTGACTGGGATGCACAAGGAATACCCAATCACACATGATAAATTGATTGGGACACATGAAGAATAGCCAATCACAAGTACATTGGCATGCACAAGAAATAGCAAATCACACATGATTGTGCTCCTTGGGACAGAAACAGTTAAGGCTTCCCTGCCCCCTTATTTCCTGTCCACATGATGCTTGATGGTTGTTTTAATTGTCTCTGTTTCTAAACTATTCCTCGGCAGCTATGTGATTCAGCCTTCCTCAATGTGGGCAACACCCAGCAGGCAGCAGTACTTCCTTCATCGCAGTTACAGTGCCCCCAAGATGAGCTCCTCCAGTGTGCTAAAAACTCCTAGCAAAGAAGGACACTTTGATTCCGTCATCTTCAACCATGAGGAAGGTGCCAAGGCTTTCCATGGACGCTTTGTGCCTTCCAAACCCACTTTATAGCTGCTACATTGAATTCAAAATTGAATCAATGATTAGATTTGAAACAACCCTTACAAGACCAGGCGGTTGAGGAGTTAGATACCAACATGTTGTGATGTGTTTTTCTTCTTGTTGCCTGTTTGGGGGGGGGGTTGTTAATAGCTGTGTCAGGCAAGTGGACTATGGTGAATATGCACAGTCATGGATGTTGGACATTACTGGAAAAGAACTAACTCCGAAGACATGGTGGCAGATCTTTGGGTTCTGAAAAACAGCAGTTTTTTTTCTTGACATTCAAAGGTATGGTGCGTTCATGCCACGGTCTCGGCCAGCAAAGCCGTAGACGTCTGCTGATGATGAAAAAAAAAATGTGGTATTGAACAAGTGTATTGTACATGGCTTCCCAATAATGATGATTAATCACTGTTGCTGATGTAACGTGACACCACCACACTCTTGTATGAGTGTGGGTAGAAATGTGGATCCCATGAAACATGCGGGACTTGTGAAACCACATGGGGAATGGGGGGGGCCAAGCCTACTCCTGAGACTGGATCGTGACCATTCGGGGCAGATCTGTTCAGATGGAAGGATCATGACCATTTGGGGAGATCTGTTCAGGTGGAAGGATCATGACCATTTGGGGAGATCTGTTCAGGTGGAAGGATCATGACCATTTGGGGAGATCTGTTCAGGTGAAAGGATCATGACCATGCGGGGCAGATCTGTTCAGATGGAAGGATCATGACCATTTGGGGAGATCTGTTCAAGTGGATGGATCATGACCATTCGGGGCAGATCTGTTCAGGTGGAAGGATCATGACCATTTGGGGAGATCTGTTCAGGTGGAAGGATCATGACCATTTGGGGAGATCTGTTCAGGTGGAAGGATCATGACCATTTGGGGAGATCTGTTCAGGTGGAAGGATCATGACCATTTGGGGAGATCTGTTCAGGTGGAAGGATCATGACCATTTGGGGAGATCTGTTCAGGTGGAAGGATCATGACCATGTGGGGCAGATTCAGGTGGAAGGATCTTGACCATTCAGGACAGATCTGTTCAGGTGGAAGGATCATGACCATTTGGGGAGATCTGTTCAGGTGGAAGGATCATGACCATTTGGGGAGATCTGTTCAGGTGGAAGGATCATGACCATTTGGGGAGATCTGTTCAGGTGGAAGGATCATGACCATTTGGGACAGATCTGTTCAGGTGGAAGGATCATGACCATTTGGGGAGATCTGTTCAGGTGGAAGGATCATTACCATTTGGGGAGATCTGTTTAGGTGGAAGGATCATGACCATTTGGGACAGATCTGTTCAGGTGGAAGGATCATTACCATTTGGGACAGATCTGTTCAGGTAGAAAGATCATGACCATTTGGGGAGATCTGTTCAGGTGGAAGGATCATGACCATTTGGGACAGATCTGTTCAGGTAGAAAGATCATGACCATTCAGGGCAGATTTGTTCAGGTAGAAGTAATCATGACCATTTGGGGCAGATCTGTTTAGGTAAAAGGATCGTGTGTGAGTCAGTTGTGTATTCAAATGGCATGTTTAACAAATGTTCAGTTACAGCCTGTTTAGTTGAGTTGAGTTTAGGATCAATATTATTTCCAGGAATCTGCTGGTAATATTAGAAACTAATAACTGTGAAAGTAATATATATGTGAATGGCAGATAATGGAAATAAGATGATATAAAATTGTGCCGGACTTATGTTATTTCTTGAAGTGTTCAGTAGTCGTCATACATTGTGTTGTCATCACTAAGACAGTTCATAAATAAACACACATAGTATTGTTTGGTGCTCATAGAAGGAAGGAGAAGCAAGTGTGTTTTCTAGTCTGTACTTCTTTTCACTTCTATGAGTGGCCTAACAATACTAAGTGTGTTTATTAATGAACTATATTAGTGGCCTCAAAGGGTTCCCCAATTGTTTTTCTGTGTAATACGTGTACAGCATTAGAACCGACCAATCTTTTCTATTCTTGAAATGTTCGTGGATATACTGGACACAGCATTACTGTCCAATGTGTTTGTATGTTTGTTTTTTTGACATATGCTGGTTTAATATACAATTCTGAGACCTATGGTGCTATCTTAATGGTTAGATATGAATTTTGTCCATATCCCATAGTTGTAGGTTCATGTGTATGATAGACCTGGCTAATGAAGACACCTTTTTAGGAATGTCGAGTTGGTCATGTGTCGAGGTACACTTGTTTCTGCAGCAAGTGCACTGTCATCATTTGGAGGTGACAGGTTAGAATCCCTGTCAGTATCTATGGCTTTCAATTTGTATGGTGTCTAGTGCGCCCTCTAGTCTCTACTTCTTTCTTCTCACTTCTATGAGCATCAAACAGTAAATATTATGTGTGTTTATTTATGAACTGTCTTAGTGGCCGCCAAGGGTTTCACAATTAATTTTGCGTGTGTCGTTAAGAATGTTGTAGAATTCTGTGCAGAGAGAATGTCGGTCAACATCTCCACCTACATCTAAATAAGCATGGGTGAGAGCACACATCTGAATAGCATGTTACCTTTCCATCATGTGCACATGAATATCCAGCATGCATACGCAAATAAGCCAAGCACGCAACAGTGTCAGGTGTGCAGGAGAATATATCAACGTATGCAAATTGTGACCACACCACCCCACATGACAATGGTATATTTATACATTGCCTGTTTGTGTAAAAGTTTAGACATGTACCCTTTTGTTATTATACTTTACTGTTTTTTAGACCCTAACTATGTCTGACTTTTTGGCTGAATGATTAGAATAACTGTTTTTGTTCTTTACAAATATCTAGTGTGTTCATTACATTTATCTAATATGTTAATTACAATTACCTAATGTGTTCATTACATTTACCTAATGTGTTCATTACATTTACCTAATATGTTAAATACATTTACCTAATGTGTTCATTACATTTACCTAATGTCTTCATTGCTGTTACCTAATATCTTATTACATTTCCCTAATGTGTTAATTGCAATTGCTGATATATGCATTGCAATTGCATAATGTGTTTGTTGCAATTACATAATGTGTTCATTACAATTACATAATGTGTTCATTACAATTATATAATGTGTTCAATGCAATTACCTAACATGTTTATTACAATTATATAATGTGTTCATTACAATTACCTAATGTTTTCATTACAATTACATAATGTGTTCATTACAATTACCTAATGTATTCATTACAGTTACATAATGTGTTCATTACAATTATGTAATGTATTCATTACAGTTACATAATGTGTTACATACAGATACATAATGTGTCTATTACAATTAAATAATGTGTTCATTACAATTATGTACATAATGTGTTCATTAAATTACCTAATGCGTTTATTACAATTACTAATTAAATTCATTAGTTATCTAATGTCCTCTTTACAATTACCTAATGTCTTCATTACAATTATCTTAACCTGTTCATTATGTGAATGCTTCAAACATTTGCATTGTGTTTGATTGATCCTGCATAATTCCAATACCAACAATATTTTTACACTTCTAACAGGCTCATGAATATAAACCAAATGTTTTACTTGCTTTGCATTATATAAATATTTGGATCATTCATGCCTTGCACGTATGCAAGCATTTACATAGTGTGCAGTTGTTTTTGTTTACAAGTACTTGTTATCTGTATATGGTGTGTCAGCGTGGCATATTCATTCTCATTTGATTCTCATAAATATATTGCCAGTGGTAAAAGTGTTTATTTAGTTGTGTTCTTAGTCAGTACCATTCATTCGTGTACTTGACCTTTCACTCGCTGCTCCACTCAGTTATTCACTACTTCACTCGCTGAGCAATTCCACCTCTGAAACCATCCACTCGCTCATTTACTGACTTCCTCACTTACCCATTTGACCACATGCTCACTCATCCAGTCATACTCATTTACTGCACTCCTATTAATTCAGTCCATGAGCCAGTTGCACATTGGGAGCAAGTCGCCGCTGAACTTGTTGCATGGAGGGCAAACATCAGAAATGGAATAAAGACAAAGGAGAAAATTATTGCAGATAAGTCACATACCGAGCATTTGAGACGTAAGATGGTGCATAATGGTGGAAATGACCACGTGTTCACATGCACCCACAGTGAACAAACATTTACAGCGCGAATTGACCTTATCAGTCACATTCGCTACCGCCATGGGTAAAAGTTATTATGCCTTTTAGAAGCACAAATTATCGTCTGTCAAGACAGCAAGGTGCCAATAGATTAACATGCATATCATCATTACCATCATGTGCCAGGCTGACATGTGTGGGTGGCCATGGTTCCATCCCACTCAGTCAGTCTTGAATGAGGTATCTTTTCCTCCTGGTTGTACCACGTGGCCAACACATCCAGGTATTCATCTCTCTGCCTTTGCTTGCTCTTTTTCCATCAGTTTTGTCACTGTGTTTGGTACTTTATTTCTCCTCATAATGTGCTTTAAAATATCTTAATTATCTGTGTCTATTTTCTCTAATCAGTTTATTTTTCATTTGTCTCTTTGACTGTAATTATCTTTTTTTTGTCCGCGCATGGTATTCTATGCATTCTCCTCACAAAAATGTCCACTGCCATTTGATTACTTTCAATGTCTGCTTATTGTTCATGCTGAACATGCATAGTTTGTTTTTTGCATTCACTCGCTTTAATTCAAACTTATTCAATACATGTACTACTACTTTTAATTCACTGTTCTGAATTTTTGCATGTGGATTAGCTTTCCCTATTACCAGTATCCCTCGTGATCAGGCAAACACACTCTGACTTCTGAGGTACTTGTAATTTATGTTCCCAAGTAAAAGACGAGAAGTCAACATTTTAGTCCAATTGACCTGTGTAGGGATTGAACCTGCTACCTCAACAGCACACTGGAAGTTTAATAGCACATGCTCTTATCCATTCAGCTATGTTGATCTCCGACATATATATATATAACATGGGTTAAACATAGTACTTTGATGCTTGTTTATTATAGAATGGGTTAAAGTAGCATCTCTCAGGACAAGGAGAGTTAATTTACTAAAACAATTAGCTTCTTCTTCATCCTCAGCCACTTTCTCCTACCTAAATTATGTAAACCTTCCTGCTGGTGTCTTATTTTTAGCTGCTTTCTCTCTTTGTCCTTTGCCATTTACCAGAAATTCGAGATGAGCAGTGCCAATTGCAACGAGAAAAAGAGTGTTGTAGTGCTACATAGGCCAGCTCCGTGGCAAAGGGGTTATGGAGCAGTTCATAATCCCACATAATCTCGTTCGAAATACGTTTGTGGGCAATTTGGCAGCAGACCACCTTGCGTTGGGTTTTTTATAAAATGGTATGGGTGCCGGTTGTTCAGAAAGCAATGGCAAACTACTGAACATAAACTTGCCAAGAGATCACAACAGCCAGAAAATGTTGGGGTTAACTGTGACGTCCTGTAAAGGATATGCAGCTAACTTTTAGTGCTACAAGGAACCTGTACTTTTGTATGGAAGTGAAACTTGGATAATGAACAGATAAGCTGAAAACATCTAATGGCAGTGGAAATGTCGTTTCTGAGGAAAATGCAAAGAATACCCTGGACGGACAGAACAACCAATCAGCAAGTCCTACAAGAAACAAATGAGAACTGTAAACTGATGAGAGAAATTAGACGTAGTCAGTCAAAATTTTGTTGGACTCGTTACAACAAGAAATAAACTAGTGACAACTGGCAAGATTGAGGGTAAAGAGCAGAGAAATAAATATCTGGATGGCTTGGCCACATGGCATGGTCGAGTCAAGAATACAGAGCTGGTGTGTGTGAAATGGCGAAATATGACTGCCCATTCTTACCTGCATGGCATATGGTGAATGAAGTGTGGATTTGCCTATAATTTATCACCTGATCTGCTCAATTTGCACAATGAAATAATAATGGGATCCATACCACAAGACAGGCCAGGAATATCGGTAGGTGGACATAGTGTAAACAACCTGTGTGATGCTGATGACATGGTTTCTGACATGAAACATCATTATGAGAAATTATAGATATAGTTGCCACAGAAAGTGAAAACAAAGGAATTAACCTAAATAACAGAAAACAGAAGTAATGGTAATTACAAAGACACAAAAATAATGTCTTCTTAAATACAACACCAGGGTGAACAAATTAATCTGAAGCAAATCAATGTATTTAAGTACTTGGGTAAATTAATAACAGCAGATGTAAGAAGTTAAATATAAAAATGTGTAATGTTACGACCATCGACATCCTGGACATTGGGCATTCCCATGTTCAATCCTCCGATGTATCAGTTATCTCAGGATATCTCTGTTCACTGCTCCTGTTAACTCTATTCTTTATCCCTGTTATCTCTATTCACTGTTCCTGTTATCTATATTCACTGTTCCTGTTATCTCTGTCCACTGTTCCTGTTATCTCTGTCCACTGTTCCTGTTATCTATATTCACTGTTCCTGTTATCTCTATTAACTGTTCCCGTTATCTCTATCACTCTTCCTAAAATCTCTATTCTTTATTCCCGTTATCTCTATTCACTGTTCCTGTTAGCTCTACTCTTTATTCCCCTTTCTCTATTCTTTATTCCTGTTACCTCTATTCACTGTTCCTGTTATCTCTAATCTTTATTCCCGATATCTCTATTCACTGGCACCTCGTCGAGCGTCTTGGGCAACAGAGGTGTTTCCAAGGCACCAGGGCTGGGTTATATACTGGCCAAGACCTATTGACGCGTCCTCGTCGAGCGTCTTGGGCAACAGGTCCCTTCGGGGTCCTGGCTAAAATCGGATCGCCGATTCCTCCGAAGTCGGAGAGTGTCTGCCTGTATGGCGAGGCACCACTAGTCTGCACACCAATAAGTCAGACATGGGACAACGGATACTCACGCAAACCTCAGGTCCTGTATGACATCACACTGATGTTGGACAACAGGATGCCTTCATCCGACATACAGGACTTCGCGTTGGAGCTCAAGCCAACGAACACAAGCAAGCAAGATCAGACACGGTACACAATCAAATGAACAAATATTATATACATTTCCGTGCACTGAGCATTGCAACCACGAAAGATCTCGTGAAACAAAACAAATAACACGATGACCCTAGCATGGCGACATATCGTCCTTCTGTACACACAGAATGTCCCATTTGGCTATATATTAACCTTTGGCACTGAATCAGTTGAACAGCCAGTCCTAAATTTGAACACCGTGTGGCGATTGCTTGGACTGTCTGTCATCTACTGCCTATAGTACTTTGCGGTGTATGGCACGGGTTTCTTGAGCCCGAGGAATTAAGGCCGCCTGGCTAGTGAGGTCGCTGCGAACTGTTCAGGTTGGGATTATCTTCCCCCCTCCCCCCCGACAGAAAAAAAATCCACCCCTACCAAGGATTCTAACCCGGGTCTCCCTAAGGAGAATCCGGCATTCTAGCCACTTAGCCGGTTAGAATTAAATTGTAAAAAGACTCAGGTTATGGTCGTCAAGTAGGAAGGAAGAAGTGCCACAATGTAATATACAAGTAAATGGAAATATTCTTCAACAAGTGAATCGATACAATTATCTTGGAACAGTTATAACATCTGATGGGAGATACCTTGAAGAGATTAGAACAAGAATCGCCATGGCGAAAGTAGCCTTTAGCAAGATGAAAAACATTCTGACCAATAAAAAGATGTCAATTGAAACGAGAAAAAGAGTGTTGAGGGGATACATAGAGCCTGTTCTTTTGTATGGATGTGAAACTTGGACAATGAGCAGTCAAGCTGAAAAGCATCTGATGGCTGCAGAAATGTGGTTTCTGAGGAAAATGCAAAGAATACCATGGACAGACAGAAAAACCAATGACCAAGTACTACAGGAGGCAAATGAACATCGTAAACTGATTAGAGAAATTAGACGTAGACAGTCAAATTTTTTTGGACATGTTATGAGAAGAAATGGATTGGAGAACTTAGTGACAACTGGCAAGATCGAGGGGAACAGACCAAGAGGAAGACCGAGAGGAAAATACCTGGATGGCTTGGCAACATGGCATGGAAGAGACAGGAACACTGAGCTGATCCACGACACTGGTGATCGAGTGAAATGGCGGGTCATGACCGCCCACGCTTTCCGGCACATGATGATGATGACGAGCCACTTAGCCAGCCATTCCCTCTTGCTTGGACAAATGGTCTTAATGTTCTTAACCCTTTTAAAATCTTGCAAGTATCTGCTGGATATTTTGCTTGGAAGATTTAAAAAAATAGAGAGGCAGGCTTCCATTACACAATCAAAGATAGAGAGCGAATGTTGGACACTCCCACATCAGGACATGTTGGTGTAGTGGGGAAACAAGCAGGCGGGTAGATTGGCTGGGATTGCACCACTTGGTGGGGTATTGGTGCGTGATAAAGCAGATGTAGTATGGCTCCTTGGGATCGTGTATATAATGTTTGAAGAGAATGGGGGGAGGGGGGGGGCGCAGAGGATCTGACCGACACTCAAAACTCCGAGGAAAGGTGAGACTAACATATAATCAGATCAGACTGCTACTTGTACTATTAGTACTGGGACTCTTCGCTGACTGTTGCAGATGATGGCGGAGCACGTATGGGAATGTCCCGAGTGCAGTGATGTCGGTTCCTGACTCAACTCAAATCTTCCAAGCAAGTTGAGTTGAGCTAAGAACCAACATCACTGCACTCAGGCCATTCCAGTACGCGCTCCTTCCTCTCGTTCAACAGCCAGCGAAGAGTCACACTACTAATCGTTCCCACCACTATCTGATTAAAAATTCTCTTTGTCTTCCCTCTCAGGTTAGATATTCTTCCAGAACCCCTGCCGATTCTCCGCAATCTCATGTTTTTCTACATACGGGTTCTCAATTTACCCCCCCCCCCCCCCCCCCCGGTCCCCCAGGCCCTCGACCACCTCTCCCTTGTTCATGGGTAATCTACCACCAACAGGGTGCATTCCCTGCTAGGCTGTCAGCCTGTTCATTCCCCCGCACTCTCGCAAGCGCCAACAGTTGATGAAATTGTTGGTGGGCTCTCCGTACTACCTATATGAGGATTGCATGTAGCGGTGGATACATGTCTTGACGTTGGTAGCTGGTTCGGTTGAACAACAGTGTAAAGAAGTTAAAGAGGTTTAAATCTGCATAGTTAGGGGATACTTCTGACGATTAGAAACCTCTGGATGAGCGTTCTCCTCGGTGGAGTTATTTATATTACATTTCTCTCCCCCTACAAATGTATAGTGATGATGACGACGCATATATTGGAAACAACAAGCTGCCATAAGGGTTGATAATGAAGTAAGCCAATATCAGCCTATTAAGAGAGGTGTGAGACAGGGATGTGTAATGTCTCCAGATCTCCCCCTACAAATGTATAGTGATGATGACGACGCATATATTGGAAACAACAAGCTGCCATAAGAGTTGATAATGAAGTAAGCCAATATCAACCTATTAAGAGAGGTGTGAGACAGGGATGTGTAATGTCTCCAGATCTCCCCCTACAAATGTATAGTGATGATGACGACGCATATATTGGAAACAACAAGCTGCCATAAGGGTTGATAATGAAGTAAGCCAATATCAGCCTATTAAGAGAGGTGTGAGACAGGGATGTGTAATGTCTCCAGATCTGTTTTCCCTGTACAGTGAACGTATTTTCAGAAATATTGAAGATATGGAAGGAATCAACATTGGGGGACAATGCATCAATAACATTAGATATGCAGATGATACAGTCTTGATTGCAGACAATGAACAGGACCTGCAAAATTTAGTAGATGCGATTGTTACACACAGTGAACAACTAGGGTTAGAATTAAATTGTAAAAAGACACAGATTATGGTCGTCACTAGGAAGAACGAAATACCACAATGTAATATACAAGTAAATGAGAATATTCTTCAACAAGTGAATAGGTACAATTATCTCGGAACAGTAATAACATCTGATGGAAGATGCCTTGAAGAGATTAGAACAAGAATCGCCATAGCAAAAGTAGCCTTTAGCAAGATGAAAAACATACTGACCAATAAAAAGATGTCAATTGAAACGAGAAAAAGAGTGTTGAGATGCTACATAGAACCTGTACTTTTATATGGATGTGAAGCGTGGACAATGAGCAGTCAGGCTGAAAAACATCTGATGGCTGTAGAGATGTGGTTTCTGAGGAAAATGCAAAGAATACCATGGACAGCCAGAAAGGCCAATGAACAAGTTCTTCAAGAAACAAATGAAGATCGTAAATTGATTAGAGAAATTAGACGTAGACAGTCAACATTTTTTGGGCATGTTATGAGAAGAAATGGATTGGAGAACTTGGTGAGACTGGTAAGATCGAGGGGAACAGACCAAGGAGAAGACCTAGAAGCAAGTACCTGGATGGCTTGGCCTTGTGGCATGGTCGAGACAGAAACACGGAGCTGATCCACGACTCTGGTGATCGAGTGAGATGACAGAACATGACCGCCCACGCTTTCCGGCATGGCACATGATTGATTGATTGATTGATTGATGGATCAACATCACGGCACACAGGTGCAACCCATAAGTGCTCCGTTATCCTCCTAACTCAATCCTGAGTCTGGAGAAACTAAGCTCAGTGCACGAACTCCGTAACACCGGCGAGGATCCTGAAATACTTTGGGTAGATTTTTAACTCGAAATTTTGCCCGGGCAGCGCCATTAGGCTACTCTTTTTTCGATTTCCAACTGCCAGGGGATTTTTTACGTGCGCAACAATACACACGGGCGTCCGATCTCACTTCCCAGAGACCAGGGGAAATTTATTACTAGAAGTCCACGAGAAAAGGTCCCGGCATCGCCGGAGCTTGAACCCGGGACCTCCAGCACTCGAGGCGGACACCATACCTCGAGACCACGCAGCCTGCTTTCATTTGCCCCTTTATAGCGGCGACCCACAGGGTGGGTGTCAAACTGCACACCCATGTTATTATTCCAATAGACTCACAGAGCAAGCGGAGAAGGGTGTACAGTGGTTTGCTTAAATCTCATCTCATCTGGTTCCTCCTGTACCTTCGGTGTCGAGGTGAAGCATGAACAGCGGGAGAGTGCCCGTTTATGGGCGTCCAGTATCGAGATTCCCATGGATTCTGCTATTCCCTCTGTCTATCGTGTACGAGGTCCGCCTCTTCTTCTGCTTCCATTTGGTCTGTACATCATTGCTGTTTATGGTATACTGTTAGTTGGTAACCTAGTTACATGGGCAATTTGTTAGATTTTCTCCTCACGCGGAGAAAGCGGTGGAACAGACTGAGAACCCGTATGTGGAGAGAATGATATGGCGCGGGGATCGGCAGGGGTTCTGGACGAATCACACAAATGAGAGGGAAGACCGGGAGAACTTTCAATCAAATGGCAGTTGGAACGATTAGTAGTATGACTCTTCGATGGCTGTTGAACGAGGGGACGGAGCACGTATGGGAATGTCCTGAGTGCAGTGATGTCGTTTGGTAGCTCAACAACTCCCCATGACATGCTGGAGTGTTGGGAAACGAGCAAGGGACAGATTAGCTGGGTCTGTAAGTTTGGGTGGGGTATTAGTGCCCGATAAGGCAGATGTGGCCAGGGCCTTCTGAGATCATGTGTATAGTGTGGAAGAACAGATACATTATCATTGCCTGAAGAGAATGATGGGAGTTACTAGAGGAACTGGCCGACAATTAGTACTCCGAGGCAAGGTCAGACGAACTTAACCGACTGCAACTGGTACCATTAGTTTTGGACCTCTTTGCTGATTGTTGAAGATGGTTCTCTTCTCCTTCTGCAATCAATGTTTGCTATGCGTGTTGCACAACATCCACTGTAGTGTGTAGATGTCCGATGTCTGGTCCCGTGTCACATCGACCAAAATCTTTCCACTTAGACGGTGAGGTTTCTTTTTTCTTTTATCCCTCCTCCCATAGCCGGCTCCGCGGCGAATAGAGTATGGACGCAGTTCGAAATGCCGTATAATCTGCGTTCAAAACACAGTGCGGGCGATTTGGCAGCTTGCTTTGGTTCTTTACGAAATGGTATGGGTGCCGGTCGTTCAGAAAGCAATGGCAAACTACTGAGCGTAGCCAAGAGATAACAATAGCAAACAATGCTGGGGTTGACTGCGACGTACTGTAAAGGATATGCAACTAACTTAACCTCCTCCCATGAACAGATTGCCTTTCCGGGTGTGTGGACTCTTCTTGCCCACATTTTATGTCGGACTTTGTTGCCTTAGCCATTGTTCTTATGAGAACTTCCACAAAGCAGTTGTGGTTTGGCATTCGGCGTGTTCTTCAGGTAGATGGATTTCCTTGCAGTGTTTATAAGTTCCATCAGCCCATTTTATTTGCTTCCTTATTTATTATAAAAATCCTTGTCTATCAAGCCTGTGTCCTTAGAACTCTTCTTTATGGCAGCGAAGCCTGATCAACTTACTCACACCAAGAGAAATGTTTAAACAGCTTTCATATTCGGTGCCTGCGAAGAATACTTGATATTAAGTGGCAAGACAAAATCACAAGCACGTTCAGCGGCAACATGCTCCCAATGTGCATTATCAATACCTGTATCAATCAAGTCCCGCTTACACACATCTGAGATCTCCTAGCCATCTGTAATTCAGCAAAAAAGATGTTCATAGGCATTCTACCGTCATCCATCCTCCTAACGTGACCTATCCATCTAAGTCTACGAAGACTGAGCATGGAATACACCGTCACACAACCTGATCTTTCCAATTCATTTATAGCCCACTTAACGTCTGTTATGGTGGGAAGTGTTTCCAGGTGGTCAAGAGTTGGCAGGGCCTCTATGGCGTTGAGGGCATCATCCGCTAGTTTGGTCTCACTTGAGTAAAGCTCTAAATAGTGCACTACCCATCTATCCATCTGCTGTTTCTTATCAGTGATGATTTCTCCAGTCAAGGTTTTCAGTGGTGCACTTCGTTTGATCATTGGACCACAGGCTTTCTTTATCCCCCCATACATGCTTCTGATGTTTTCCCTATCACTTGCGATTTGAATGGGCTCACATAACTTGATCCAATAGTCATTTGCACACTGCCTGGCAGCCTTTTGCACATCCTTCCTAGCTTGCTTCAACTCACCGAGAGTGTTACGCGTTGTTCTTTCCTTGTTTCTGACAGCTATCTTCTTTTTATCAATCAAGGACTGCAGTGTCTGGCTGTTTGCCGCAAACCAGTCCTGCCTCTTATGATCCACAGTGCCGTAAACCCCCACCGCATTTTTATAAAGGGTTTCCTTAAGTTTACCCAACTTTTCACTTACTGTACAATTTTCTGATGTATCAGTGAAAGGGTCTTTAAGTTGCTGTTGAAACTCAAAGCACTTTTCAGGATCGTGAGTGTTAATAATATTAATCCTGAGGCTAGATTTATGTTTAGCTGTACAGATTCTCTTTGGTCTCAGTCTAACCCTTGCAAACAACCAAAGAATGATCTGTGGTAACTTCGACTTAATGATGTATGGTTCAGATGTTGTCTCCGTGTGATGATGAAATCCAGCCGATGCAAATGGCCAGATCTTGGATGTTTCAAAGTGACCTTATGGAGCTCTTTTGTTTAAAAAAAAAGGAGTTTGTAATACATAGATCATTTCTGGTGCAATGCTCCAGCAGCCTTTGCCCATTTTCATTCACGCGACCGATGTTGTATTTTCCAAGGCACACTGGCCATGAACTCGAGTCCTTGCCCACACAAGCATTGAAATCACCGAGCACATAAATGTAATCGGATTTTGGAACTGCCTTGATCACAGAGTCTAACTCCTCATAGAAAGAAATCCTTCACATCATCAGAGGAAGCGAGTGTTGGTGCATATGCAGTAATAATAGTGGCAAAACCACAAGAGGTTGCCAAACGCAGGGATAATTGTCTTTCATTATGTCCAGTTGGAATTTCAATCATTCCCAGTAGCGAATTCTTCACTGCAAAGCCCACACCATGTTGCCTTTTTTTTCTGCCTGCCCCCTACCCTTCCAAAATAAAAGGTGTAATTGTTTTCCCTGAGTGACCCTTCCTCAGCGAGGCGAGTCTCCTGCAGGCCAGCAATATCAATGTTAAGACGATTGAGTTCGGCATCAATCACAGCCGTTTCTCTCACATCGTCAGTATTCATCAAGTCAATGGAAAACCATGAACACATGGTTCTTACGTTCCAGGTTGCAAGCCGTAGCTTGAGGTTTCTATTTATCTTTTTATTAGTACCTGGTGCATTGGTTTTACAGCCTGCGATTCAGATTCTGTCCTAGCCCCAAGCACCCATTGAAGCAGGCAGGCTATAGCGGATCAGCACCCAATTGGTCGGGGGCTGCCCAGCTTGAGGCGGGCGGTAGCTGATCAGTGACACCTGTAGGTGTCTCCCACCGTCAGAGGCAACCCGTGGCGCCCCATGTCTACGCCAATTGACAAGGACTTATAACCCGTAAATGTTACCTCTCGCTTTGATTCCGAGACCGGTTAAGACCAGGGATGGAGTTATTGCCTCTCCATAGCACAAAGCCTGGGCTAAAAAATAGAGACCATGTGTTGCCCATGCAGCATAATCCCTCTCTCGGCCTGCCTAGTTCACTCCAGAGGAAAGGTAACACCTATACATCTGGAACAAGACAAGCTGCAGAAGCTGCCGGATCAGCAAAGCAATGCTCTAACTGTCCGCCTGTCGGAGCTTCGATCCTAGACCAGCTGCCAACCAAGGCTTAGGGCCTGGTCTGCCCTGCCATGACATTTTGTCTTTAGGTTGCATTTCCTCGCACCAGGATAAGGCTTGTACCCTCCCAGTTGCGCTCTTCCGCCCGAAGCCGTTGGCACAATGTGGGGTGTCGGGTTTGGTAAGCGCCGCCCAACATTCGGCGCTAACAGAAAGCAGGTAGTACCGTCTACTGTCATACGGTAGCTCAGCCATATCTGACTAAGACCTGACAGATTGATTGATTGATTTAGGAACCGACATCACAACATTCGGGACATTCCCATAAGCTCTCCATAAGACCTGACAGAAAATTAACCAACCAACCAACCAACCAACCAACCCACCCACCCACCAACCAACCAACCAACTCACTAACTCACTAACTAACTAACTAACTCACTAACTAACTCACTAACTAACTAACTCACTCACTCACTAACTAACTAACTAACTAACTCACGCACTATAGAGACCCTGGAGATGTTGATATACAGAATAATATGTCGTATTTCATGGAAACAGAAACAATCAAATGCAGAGATTCTAGAAACACTGGGAATGAAGAGAGAGAGAGAGTTGATGACAGAAATAAAGTGGAGACAAGTGAAATATTTCGGCCACATTAAAAGACATGATA
The DNA here is from genome assembly GCA_014155875.1 of Cepaea nemoralis. Lineage (NCBI taxonomy): Eukaryota > Metazoa > Mollusca > Gastropoda > Stylommatophora > Helicidae > Cepaea > Cepaea nemoralis. The sequence goes on from JACEFZ010016019.1 coordinate 832,117, forward strand.
CTCTTATAAAAACCATACTGGAGGGCAAGGTTGAGGGCAAGCGAGGTAGACAACGATACAACTTTGAAGATAACATCAAGAGATGGGCGAACATCAGCCTGACAGGAATGTACAGTCAGCGCGAGAGACAGACAGTGTTGGAGATCCATTGCACCCAATCCTCATTGTGGAGACGACACCTGATCGTGATTGATTGATTGATTTTTAGTATTCCCAACATTCATGATGATAGCAATGCAACATTATCAGTGAATGGTTAATCACTCATCCAATGAAAGCCAACGGCACAAACAACAACAGTCCCGGACGCGCATGACTGTTTTCACGTTTCACTTCCGGAAGTTGACATCTGCTGGAGAAGTGAGTCTGGTAAGTTATGGAAGCTACAAGAACTCTTGCTTCATTCATCATTTATATCATCTAGCTGACCCTGCAATCATTTAACAGCTTTTACATTCTTCAGGGGACGTATCTTTGATTGTTAGTTGATAGTTGTCATGTAACTTTGGGGTACAACAACCTACCTTATGACATAAGATGTTTTTTTTTTCTTTTTCGATTGCTTTGAACTTTGAATTGAATTGGAATTGACAGTTGAATTATCATAATTCAGTTATGTCAGGCAATAGGTTGTGCAGTATAATATTTTTTTGTGTCTTCATTGTTCAAATTTAACCAGGACAGAATGTAGTAACAATTGTTAGCTGCGAGTACATGGTAGTAAAACTGTTAAGTAGATATATTTTTATTACGTAAAAGCAAAAACTGCATTTTTCTATGAAAAGAAAAACATTGTTTGCAATAAGTCTTTGTCATTGGAAATTTAAAAAATAATTCTTGCATGTTACAACTTACATCTAACCAGTTTTAACATACCGCTGTGAATTCTGGACAATTAGTGAACAGGCACAAACATCCCTAGAAGTCTTGAGATATGGTGTTTGAAATTCATAGGGCAGCTAAAATGAGCAATCTGAACATTTTGAGTGAGGCTAAGTCACAAAGAAATATTACAAACATCATAAAGCAGCAATCATCACATTTTGGCCACATTATGAGAAGACAAAAACTGAAACATTTTGTGACAAATGGAAAGATTTGTGTAAAGTGAGACAGAGGAAGACATTTAGTTGCATATCCTTTATGGACATAGCAGTCAACCCCAGCATTATTTGGCTGTTCGTGATTCTTGGGCAAGGCTTTAGTTCAGTAGTTTGCCATTACTATTTCATAAAAAACCAACGCGGTATGCAGGATTATGAACTGTATCCGTAACCCCTTCGCCACGGCAAGAGAAAATTCTGGCCAGTCTTGTGTCATGGCATGGAAGGGAGTCAACATATGAATTGATCCATACCATCAGAGATCGCAGTTTGTTGAAAAACATGATCGCCATGCCAGCCAACAAGGCACTTGTTGATGATTTTGGTAAGTGAAGTAAATTTTCTTGTCACCAGCAAAGCATTGATGATGATGGCAAGTAAAATAAATTTTCTTGCTTTATAAATATAATACACTCAAAACTGAAACGTTGACTTCTCGTTCTGAAAGTATTGGCAAATTACTGGGATGTGCGTTTACCCAGAAAATCATCTTGGCATTGATCATGTCCTGCAAAGGACATGCAACAGTATAAAGAAGAACTACTACCATAAATGAAATAAACTATAAATAATTTATATATGAGTTTAGCTGTAAAATATGATTCAAGTATACTTAAAGCATAGTTTGCATATAACAATCATATTGATAAATCATGAAATGTCAGTGTGAAGAATATCATAACAAAATAAATGTCACTTCATGAATGTGATTGGTTTTGGAGGAGGAGTGGGGGGGGGGGGGATACATACACCGCCCAACAGCAAATCATGCAAACTGTAAGAGTATGATTATGTTTCACCCAAGTCCAACACAATACTGACTGGTACACTATACTTGTACATCATGCTGACTGGTACACTATACTTGTACATCATGCTGACTGGTACACTATACTTGTACATTATGCTGACTGGTACACTGTACTTGTACATTATGCTGACTGGTACACTATACTTGTACATCATGCTGACTGGTACACTATACTTGTACATCATGCTGACTGGTACACTATACTTGTACATCATGCTGACTGGTACACTATACTTGTACATCATGCTGACTGGTACACTATACTTGTACATCATGCTGACTGGTACACTGTACTTGTACATCATGCTGACTGGTACACTATACTTGTACATCATGCTGACTGGTACACTATACTTGTACATCATGCTGACTGGTACACTATACTTGTACATCATGCTGACTGGTACACTATACTTGTACATCATGCTGACTGGTACACTGTACTTGTACATTATGTTGACTGGTACACTATACTTGTATATTATGCTGACTGGTACACTGTACTTGTACATCATGCTGACTGGTACACTGTACTTGTACATCATGCTGACTGGTACACTATACTTGTACATCATGCTGACTGGTACACTATACTTGTACATCATGCTGACTGGTACACTATACTTGTACATCATGCTGACTGGTACACTGTACTTGTACATCATGCTGACTGGTACACTATACTTGTACATCATGCTGACTGGTACACTTGTACTTGTACATCATGTTGACTGGTACACTATACTTGTACATCATGCTGACTGGTACACTTGTACTTGTACATTATGTTGACTGGTACACTATACTTGTACATCATGCTGACTGGTACACTATACTTGTACATCATGCTGACTGGTACACTTGTACTTGTACATCATGCTGACTGGTACACTATACTTGTACATCATGCTGACTGGTACACTATACTTGTACATCATGCTGACTGGTACACTATACTTGTACATCATGCTGACTGGTACACTATACTTGTACATCATGCTGACTGGTACACTATACTTGTACATCATGCTGACTGGTACACTATACTTGTACATCATGCTGACTGGTACACTATACTTGTACATCATGCTGACTGGTACACTATACTTGTACATTATGCTGACTGGTACACTGTACTTGTACATCATGCTGACTGGTACACTATACTTGTACATCATGCTGACTGGTACACTATACTTGTACATCATGCTGACTGGTACACTATACTTGTACATCATGCTGACTGGTACACTATACTTGTACATCATGCTGACTGGTACACTATACTTGTACATCATGCTGACTGGTACACTGTACTTGTACATCATGCTGACTGGTACACTATACTTGTACATTATGCTGACTGGTACACTATACTTGTACATCATGCTGACTGGTACACTATACTTGTACATCATGCTGACTGGTACACTATACTTGTACATTATGCTGACTGGTACACTGTACTTGTACATTATGTTGACTGGTACACTATACTTGTATATTATGCTGACTGGTACACTATACTTGTACATCATGCTGACTGGTACACTGTACTTGTACATCATGCTGACTGGTACACTATACTTGTACATTATGCTGACTGGTACACTATACTTGTACATCATGCTGACTGGTACACTATACTTGTACATCATGCTGACTGGTACACTATACTTGTACATTATGCTGACTGGTACACTGTACTTGTACATTATGTTGACTGGTACACTATACTTGTACATCATGCTGACTGGTACACTATACTTGTACATCATGCTGATTGGTACACTTGTACTTGTACATCATGTTGACCGGTTCACTATACTTGTACATCATGCTGACTGGTACACTTGTACTTGTACATCATGTTGACTGGTACACTATACTTGTACATTATGCTGACTGGTACACTATACTTGTACATTATGCTGTCCGGTTCACTATACTTGTACATTATGCTGACTGGTACACTATACTTGTACATCATGCTGACTGGTACACTGTACTTGTACATCATGCTGACTGGTACACTGTACTTGTACATCATACTGACTGGTTCACTATACTTGTACATCATGCTGACTGGTACACTATACTTGTACATCATGCTGACTGGTACACTATACTTGTACATCATGCTGACTGGTACACTATACTTGTACATCATGCTGACTGGTACACTATGCTTGTACATTATGCTGACCGGTTCACTATACTTGTACATCATGATGACTGGTACACTATGCTTGTACATCATGCTGACTGGTACACTATACTTGTACATCATGTTGACCTGTTCACTATACTTGTACATCATGCTGACTGGTACACTATACTTGTACATCATGCTGACCTGGTACACTGTACTTGTACATCATGCTGACTGGTACACTATACTTGTACATTATGCTGACTGGTACACTGTACTTGTACATCATGCTGACTGGTACACTATACTTGTACATCATGCTGACTGGTACACTTGTACTTGTACATCATGTTGACTGGTACACTATACTTGTACATTATGCTGACTGGTACACTATACTTGTACATCATGTTGACTGGTACACTATACTTGTACATCATGCTGACTGGTACACTTGTACTTGTACATCATGTTGACCGGTTCACTATACTTGTACATCATGCTGACTGGTACACCTGTACTTGTACATCATGTTGACCAGTACACTAAACTTGTACATCATGCTGACTGGTACACTATACTTGTACATTATGCTGTCCGGTTCACTATACTTGTACATTATGCTGACTGGTACACTATACTTGTACATCATGCTGTCCGGTTCACTATACTTGTACATCATGCTGACTGGTACACTGTACTTGTACATCATGCTGACTGGTACACTATACTTGTACATTATGCTGACTGGTACACTATACTTGTACATCATGCTGACTGGTACACTATACTTGTACATCATGCTGACTGGTACACTATACTTGTACATTATGCTGACTGGTACACTGTACTTGTACATTATGTTGACTGGTACACTATACTTGTATATTATGCTGACTGGTACACTATACTTGTACATCATGCTGACTGGTACACTGTACTTGTACATCATGCTGACTGGTACACTATACTTGTACATTATGCTGACTGGTACACTATACTTGTACATCATGCTGACTGGTACACTATACTTGTACATCATGCTGACTGGTACACTATACTTGTACATTATGCTGACTGGTACACTGTACTTGTACATTATGTTGACTGGTACACTATACTTGTACATCATGCTGACTGGTACACTATACTTGTACATCATGCTGATTGGTACACTTGTACTTGTACATCATGTTGACCGGTTCACTATACTTGTACATCATGCTGACTGGTACACTTGTACTTGTACATCATGTTGACTGGTACACTATACTTGTACATTATGTTGACTGGTACACTATACTTGTACATTATGCTGTCCGGTTCACTATACTTGTACATTATGCTGACTGGTACACTATACTTGTACATCATGCTGACTGGTACACTGTACTTGTACATCATGCTGACTGGTACACTGTACTTGTACATCATACTGACTGGTTCACTATACTTGTACATCATGCTGACTGGTACACTATACTTGTACATCATGCTGACTGGTACACTATACTTGTACATCATGCTGACTGGTACACTATACTTGTACATCATGCTGACTGGTACACTATGCTTGTACATTATGCTGACCGGTTCACTATACTTGTACATCATGATGACTGGTACACTATGCTTGTACATCATGCTGACTGGTACACTATACTTGTACATCATGTTGACCTGTTCACTATACTTGTACATCATGCTGACTGGTACACTATACTTGTACATCATGCTGACCGGTACACTGTACTTGTACATCATGCTGACTGGTACACTATACTTGTACATTATGCTGACTGGTACACTGTACTTGTACATCATGCTGACTGGTACACTATACTTGTACATCATGCTGACTGGTACACTTGTACTTGTACATCATGTTGACTGGTACACTATACTTGTACATTATGCTGACTGGTACACTATACTTGTACATCATGTTGACTGGTACACTATACTTGTACATCATGCTGACTGGTACACTTGTACTTGTACATCATGTTGACCGGTTCACTATACTTGTACATCATGCTGACTGGTACACCTGTACTTGTACATCATGTTGACCAGTACACTAAACTTGTACATCATGCTGACTGGTACACTATACTTGTACATTATGCTGTCCGGTTCACTATACTTGTACATTATGCTGACTGGTACACTATACTTGTACATCATGCTGTCCGGTTCACTATACTTGTACATTATGCTGACTGGTACACTATACTTGTACATCATGCTGACTGGTACACTGTACTTGTACATCATGCTGACTGGTACACTGTACTTGTACATCATGCTGACTGGTTCACTATACTTGTACATCATGCTGACTGGTACACTATACTTGTACATCATGCTGACTGGTACACTATACTTGTACATCATGCTGACTGGTACACTATACTTGTACATCATGCTGACTGGTACACTATGCTTGTACATCATGTTGACCGGTTCACTATACTTGTACATCATGCTGACTGGTACACTATGCTTGTACATTATGCTGACTGGTACACTATACTTGTACATCATGATGACTGGTACACTATACTTGTACATCATGCTGACTGGTACACTATACTTGTACATCATGTTGACCGGTTCACTATACTTGTACATTATGCTGACTGGTACACTATACTTGTACATCATGCTGACTGGTACACTATACTTGTACATCATGCTGACTGGTACACTATACTTGTACATCATGCTGACTGGTACACTATACTTGTACATTATGTTGACCGGTTCACTATACTTGTATATTAGGCTGACTGGTACACTGTACTTGTACATCATGCTGACTGGTACACTGTACTTGTACATCATGTTGACTGGTACACTATACTTGTACATCATGTTGACTGGTACACTATACTTGCACATTATGCTGACTGGTACACTGTACTTATACATCATGCTGACTAGTACACTGTACTTGTACATCATGCTGACTGGTACACTATACTTGTACATCATGTTGACTGGTACACTATACTTGTACATTATGCTGACCGGTTCACTATACTTGTACATTATGCTGACTGGTACACTGTACTTGTACATCATGCTGACTGGTACACTGTACTTGTACATCATGCTGACTGGTACATTTGTACTTGTACATCATGTTAACTGGTACACTATACTTGTACATCATGCTGACTGGTACACTATACTTGTACATCATGCTGACTGGTACACTATACTTGTACATTATGCTGACTGGTACACTATACCTGTACATCATGCTGACTGGTACACTAGTACATCATGCTGACTGGTACACTATACTTGTACATCATGTTGACTGGTACACTATACTTGTACATCATGCTGACTGGTACACTATACGTGTACATTATGCTGACTGGTACACTATACTTGTACATCATGCTGACTGGTACACTGTACTTGTACATCATGTTGACTGGTACACTGTACTTGTACATCATGTTGACTGGTACACTATACGTGTACATTATGCTGACTGGCTCACTATACTTGTACATAATGCTGACTGGTACACTATACTTGTATATTATGCTGACTGGTACACTATACTTGTACATCATGCTGACTGGTACACTATACTTGTACATCATGCTGACTGGTACACTATACTTGTTCATTATGTTGACTGGTACACTATACTTGTACATCATGTTGACTGGTACACTATACTTGTACATCATGCTGACTGGTACACTATACTTGTACATCATGCTGATCGGTTCACTATACTTGTACATTATGCTGACCGGTTCACTATACTTGTACATCATGCTGACTGGTACACTATACTTGTACATCATGCTGACTGGTACACTGTACTTGTACATCATGCTGACTGGTACACTATACTTGTACATTATGCTGACTAGTACACTATGCTTGTACATTATGTTGACTGGTACACTATACTTGTACATCATGCTGACTGGTACACTATACTGGTACATCATGTTGACTGGTACACTATACTGGTACATCATGCTGACTGGTACACTATACTTGTACATTATATTGACTGGTACACTATACTTGTACATTATGCTGACTGGTACACTATACTTGTACATTATGCTGACTGGTACACTATACTTGTACATTATGCTGACTGGTACACTATACTTGTACATTATGTTGACTGGTACACTATACTTGTACATTATGCTGACTGGTACACTATACTTGTACATCATGTTGACTGGTACACTATACTTGTAGATAATGCTGACTGGTACACCATTCTTACTGGTTCACTGTTCTTACTGATACACTATACTTATTTGTGCGCAATATTTCCTGGTACACTATATTCACTAGTACACTATACTTATTGGTACATTATACTTTCCGGTACACAATACTTTCTGGTACACAATACTTTCTGGTACACTATATTCACTGGTACACTATATTTACTGGAACATTAAGCTTATTGGTATGCTATTTTTGCGGTGCACTATACTTTTTGGTACACTATATTCACTGGTACACTAGCTGAAAGAATCTTATCTAGCAGCATTCCTTTTATTTGCCTTGAATCTAGCCTTTGTTGAATTTCAGAGTCAATGTTTAGTCTGGAAATTAGCCAGACAGAAAATGGTTGGGCGATCATTGCGAAGCAGAGGGCACATTTATACCAGACCAGAACACCAGTGCTAGCTTATCTAACAGCTTCAGTCTTGTAGTAAGTAAAATCTTCACTATTGTAAATACAATAAGTAAGTCACACAGTTCTGTGGGATGGCAGGTAAATGTAGTTGGTGTTTTCTAAAGGTGTCATTAGGTGACAGCTACATCGAACTTTATATTCCCATTCATCAGGTGGCGCTAGGTGTCTCATGCACATGCGCAGTGCATAAACAAAATGGCGACTGTACTTACGGACAACCAAATAGCAACCTACTGTTGTGAGTTTTTTGTGGGCAAAAGGGCTGCCTGCAAAGGACATTCTTAAGGGAATACTTCCTGTTTATACTGGGGATGAATCTTGGGTGCATCACTACCAGCCCGAATCAAAGCATGCTTCAATGCAATGGAAACATCCTTTTTCGCCTTGTGTCCAAAAATTCAAGGCGACGACATCAGCTGGGAAGGTTATGCTGACAGTGTTCTAGGGATTGTCAAGGAGTGCTTTTAACCAGTTTCGAGAAGGGTGACAATGTGAATTCTGAATCGTACTGTGAAGTTCTATCGATGTAATTCGAAGAAAACGTCCAGGACTGCTGACTAGAGTAGTGTTGCTTCTTTATGACAATGCCAGACCACATACGGCTCGATTAACTCAGGCGAAAATTAATCAACTAGGGTGGGAAGTTCTGGAACATCCACCTTACAGCCCCGACTTAGCCCCTAGCGATTTCCACCTTTTTTGGTCCACTGAAAACCCACCTTGGCAGGAGACATTTCGCAAATGATGCTGAAGTTGAATGTGAAGTGAAAACATGGTTTAGAAAACAGAGCACGCAGTTCTGTGTAGCTGGTTTGGGAGGACTGATAAAACGATGGGATAAGTGCATCAATGTTGGTGGAAATTATGTTGAGAAATAAAGGGACACTGTATGTATAAAAATAAACTGGTTTCAAATTGTTATCATATTTAGTTAATTTTCTACAGCCATTTGTGACTTACTTTTTGACTTCCCCTCGTAGCTCGTTGGTTAGTTAATTAGCCGGCTATTTAGTTAGTTAGTTACAAGGGGGCTTCAGATAAAAACCTTAAATGTTGTTGTTGTGTGTGTGAATATATTCTGAAAAAGTGAAGAACAAATGTAGTATTTTTCGATGTAGTCACTACTGTGTTCAATGTAAGCCCTCCAGCACTGAAAAAGTGCTTGGATTCCTGTAGAATAAATTCTATGGGGTCATTACTTGATGTGACTGACCGGGCCATGAACATTCTGTCACAGAAGTCACGCCATTTTGAAACTCCTACTCCACTTATACACTCACTGGACTGACAGGTATGCATCACCATACTGGATCGTCATTCGCTGATGAATTTTTATAGCTTTCACCCCTTTGCTGATCAATTAACGGATAACAGAAGACTCTACATAGGTCCTGTTTTTACGGACTGGCACAGGCAGAACCGACAGCAGTGGGCGAATCAGCATCATCAATAAAATGTTGGTACGAGTTTGCAATTGAAACTGCAATAATGTTGCATTTCTTTTTTTCAACAATATAAATATACTACTAACAGCCTTCCATGAATAGACCTTCACATATTCAGGGTAAATATATTTGTATAATATTTAAATGGATTGATTTGTCTGTGAGTTAACCATGAGCCTACTGTTTGTGTACATGTTCAAATGCTGCCATCCGCAAGCTCGTTTTTGGAGCTCAAATTTGGCACTAGTAATTTGAAGCCTAATTGCTTTAAACACTTAAAGATTCCACCACATGCTAACACACAGATGAACAGAAATGATTTTCTGAAATACTGGAATATATATTTTGCTAAATCTGGATGTAAAGGGTTAAAGGCGAGGGAATCAACTTTATTGCATTGTTTTATCCTACCTGACTTGGTCACTGTCTGCACATTTGCAAGACACCTGCCCAGAGCATCGCACATATTCTTTGTCTTTTGTCAGTTAAATGACCGAATGTTAATAAAAAAGAACGATTCTTTCATCTTGAAACGGATTGTCTCTATTTCATTGATTTTAATGTTTCGGGTTACAAACGTTTCGGGTTACGAACCGAGTTCTGGAAGGAATTAAGTTCGTAACCCAAGGTACCACTGTATTAATCAGCTGTTTATAGGACTCTGTCATTCACTTCAGGAGTGTAACTTTCTAGGAGACTCCTGGGTGTTGTTGCTGGAGCTATAGAGTAAGGGTATTGTGTACTGTTTTTGGCAGACCACCCTGCAGAAAGAGAGACCGAGCCATACGAAACAAAACCTGTTGTGATGAAGTCGAATCTCTAGCCTTTAAACCCCATTTTTCTAAATATACTAATTTATTCATTCATTTTGTAGGTCAGCATGGCTGAAAGGATAAGAATGCGTGTTATTAACTCTTTACAGGGCAGAAGTTTGTCCGTTTGTTAGCTCTGAACAGGCAAGATTTTTTCAGGTTCGGTAAAATTTCCGGTTAGGTTAGTAAAAAAATCACATATAAGTTGTTAGAAAAAGCATGCAGAATATTTTACTCACGTGAATGTTGCCACTAATCCACACATGAATACAAATATTTACAAAATACAACATATTGTTTGTGATTAACAGTCTATTATTAATTATTAGTCTATTATTAATTATTACAGATTAACAATCTATATGGCAATTTACAAACACATTTTCAGAATTAGAATCAGTTTCTTCAAAGTGTGTATGTACACTGCCCATGCTGGTATCACTGATATCTAACTGCAATTCAGTCATCTTCGTGCACTTAAATGTCACTGAAATTGAACCCAGCGAAATCTCCGCAATCACTTGAAAAATCATTGAAGTCCATTTTGAAATACAAAGCGTAAAACCCCCCAAAACTATTTTTAAAAAATCTGTTCAAATTCAAAGTAAACACTTGCAAATGGCGGCCACGTTGTCAAGCTATCGGCGAAACCGAAAGTAGACAATCGGAAAGTCGCGAGATCACGTTTTTAAAACGCTCAGTATTCACGGACGCTTAGCCCGTCCATGGGTAAAGCCGCTTTCAGCCGCTACGCCCGGTAAAGGGTTAAACATCCAGTGTGCTAACGCTGGGGTAATGGGATCAACCCCTACACCAGACAATTGGACTAAAATGTTGACCTATCGTCCTTGACTTGGGGACGTTAATTACAAGTACCTCTGAAGTCAGAGTGGGTTTGCCTGATGGCGAGGGACACTGTTAATAGGTAAAGCTAATCCACACGCAAAATTCAGTCCAGCACTACTAGAATTAATATGTATAGACTACGCTTGAGTTTAAAAGCGAGCAAGCGCAAAAAAAAATGTATTCATCATTCATTCATTCATTCATTCATTCATTCATTCATTCATTCATTCAGTAGCATGTCCTTGGCAGAACTTTGCTCCCATAACAACCTTCCGGAAAACTTCTTGGTCATAAGCAAGATGCCCCGTGTCCGATACACCCTTCTGGAGATCATCCACTACATCCTGCACCCATCTTCTCTTTGGCCTTCCTCTTCCTCTCTTCCCGGGCATTTAGCCCTCCATTATTGTTTCTCTCCAACTTTCGTGACGTTTCAAGTGACCAAAATATTTCAATTTTCTTTATTTTATCGTCTTTAGTAGCCAACCTTCGTCAGTATTCAGATCTTGTCGTATGGATGCTTTTGTTCTTTTCTGTATCCAAGATATTCTTTGAACTGTCTATAACATTTATATTCAAAGGCATTTATGCACTGTTCAACTTGTTTAGTAAGTGTCCAGGTCTCGCACAGGCTTTTATTGCAATGGGAAAGATGCATGCTCTTAAAGATTTAATCTTTGTAGGTCAATCTGTCCCATACCACATCTTATTCAGTTTTAGTTTTTGAAGAGCAATAGACATTCGTCTTTATAATTCTTTCACTGTGTCACCATTGTTGGGAATTAGTGACCCAAGATATTCAAAATTTTCTAAAAATAGGCTAATAGTTAATGTAATAATTTGAATAGTGAAGACACAAACAATACAATGCACAGTTTACTGCCTGGCGTATTTAACTATATCATCAGGTACATACTGCAAAAAAGTTCATATAATGAGGTAGCGTAATGAATTCTTGCAACTGAAATCACAAAACTACATTGTCACATGTTTCATTGTCGCTGCGGTAATTTTACAGAGACTTTTAGGTCTTTTTGTTTACATATTTATCTCTTTAAAAGTATCTTAGTGACAATGAAATATATGACAATTTATTTTTGTGTATTTCATTTGAAAGGATTCATTACGCTTCTTCATTATATGTTGTAGTATATACCTGATGAGATACAGTGAAATATGCCAGGTAATAAATTGTGCAACATATTGTTTGTATCTTCATTACTCAAATTCACAATGCGAAGTCATTCTTTTGAATGGTGTAATTATTTTAACTTTACTGTGATCTCTACAATCTAGGCATACAGAACGCAGGCTGTGGTGTAGTCGAAAGGGGACTCTGGTTGCAGAAACCGGTTGCCAAAATGCCGTCAAGGAAACGGAAATGTGAACACAGCAGCAGTGATGCTGTCCTCACCAAAAGAATCAGGTCTGTTGGCTTTCTGTTGCCTGTTATCTTCTTAGAAAAAACAAGTCGAGAGGATTGACATCATTGTACTGGGTTTTATCCCATATAGTTTTAACCCATATGGCTCGGTCTCTTTCCGCACACCAAAAGCGTCGCCCGAAGCACGAGCTCCGTAGCTTCAGCGATGACCCCAGGGGTCTCCGAGAAAAATGCACTCGTGAACCGAAAGACGTAGCCCGGAATTGAACCCACAATCTTTGGAGTGCAAGGCAAACAGCTTGACCACTTCACCACAGAAGATGTATGGCTTCTTAGATGTATGGCTAATAGCTGCTAGCTGGCATCTCCCATCACCTCAGAAGTTTGTTCGACGTACCGTTGCAACTGAGTTCAGATTTCCTTTGTGGGGTTCATAAATACCCTATAATGTTGCAGAAAAGAAGACATAAGACATAGCAATCTCTTATTTGACACAATTTCCCTAGGGATATTTTCCAACTGTTATACCTCTATATTTATTTTTTCGTTCTCGTGCTTTGAACTCAAGCACAGTCCATACACATACTACTACTACTAGTGCACCAGACTGATATTCTTGTGTGGATTAACTTTCCCTTTACCAGTGTCCCTCGCCATCAGGCGAACACATTGCGACTTCAGAGGTACTTGTAAATTACATCCCCAAGTCATGGGTGAGAAGTCAACATTTGAGTCCAGCTGACCGGTGTTGGGGTTGAACCCACTACCTCAGCATCAGCACACTGGATGTTTAAGAACAAGTACTCTTATCCATTGCGTCATGCTGAACTCAGGCACCAGATAATATTTTGAATTTTGAGGCAATTTTTCTGTGAAGGAAAGGCCAGGAGAGGTTGAACTGGCTACCTCACCTCATTGTGTCATGACCTAGAATATGTGAAGGCTTAACACTTCATACACCCAACAGCAGTGTCTGCCTCGGGGACTACCTTGACAGGGCTCATCTGTCACATCAAGTTCTGTGCTGCCCCACATTGCACCTGCAACAGTGGTTTCTACACACTGCAAGTGATTGTTAACTTGTGCAATTTTTGAGGATCTTATACAAGCTGGGCATGCTGTTTACTAGGTAAAGATCTGGAGGAGGTGTGATATCACTGAGTTTCCCACCTTCCCTCTGTCACTCACTTGCTTCCTCAATCTTTACATCTCCCACCCTCTCCATCTCTCCCGCTATCTATCTCCCTCTTTATCTCTTTCTTTCACTATCTCCCTCTCTCTGCCTGCCTGGCTATCTACCTCCCTATATTCGTATCTACCTGCCTATATTTGTACCCATCTACCCACCTTCCTACCCACCCACCCACCCACCTACCTACCCACCCACCCACCCACCTACCTACCCACCTACCTACCTACCTAGACAGAAAGACATACAGACAGACAATGGTAGGTTCTGCCACAGAATTAGAGCTATATGTTGTTAATTCTTTTTTTTTCTTTATAATTTTGTTTCTTACTTTTTGCATCTATACAACTGTTGTTGATTCCATTGTTTTATGTGAACATCCAACATTTAGGTCAAGAAGCACGGCCTCCACAGAATTCAGCAAGAAGCGCTGTTTGTCCTGGTTTCATGAATACACAGGTAGCTTTTTAACCGTTTCTCCTTGTGCTGTATCATTGGGTCAGTTGAAACTTAACTGTCATTGCTGCCTATAGTACCTCTGTGGTGTAAGACAGGAGGGTTGGGGATCTTGAGCCTGAGGAATGAAGGCCGCCTGGTTAGAGCAGTCTCGCAAACTCTG
Source organism: Cepaea nemoralis (assembly GCA_014155875.1). Classification (NCBI taxonomy): domain Eukaryota; kingdom Metazoa; phylum Mollusca; class Gastropoda; order Stylommatophora; family Helicidae; genus Cepaea; species Cepaea nemoralis. The sequence continues at coordinate 847,177 of JACEFZ010016019.1, forward strand.
TAGGTTATGGTTTTCATTTTCCCTCCAACAAAAACAAATTTATCACCTTACCGAGGATTCAGATTTGTGTCTCTTGAATAGAAGCACACATTCTAGCCTATCGACCAGATGCACAACTGCTTGTATTAAATTATAAAATTAGACTCGGAGTTATCTTGGCCTCATTGTTATTCTTCTGTAATTTTCTGGAAGAGGAACTCTTTCATCTTTCTAATACATTTTATTATTACTTTCTGTTGAAGCATTGACATTTCATTCCATGTATTACTTTTAATACACACACATTCATGATAATCATATCAGATTCCATGAAAGTGCCACAGAAAATTGCAACCTGAGCAGTCTCCAATCTGAATTGGATAGACAGCATTCAAAATCATGCTGCACATCACTCATCTGGATGTACGAATTGGGGCATGACAGAATTAAAGATATTGAATATGCCACCCCCTATCTCCTCTCTTGAGCCACTGCAACCCTCACGGCGTGAACTCTCATCTTGGGACGGAGATGGGGGATCTTTGTGAAAGTTCAGCGTGTCGGCTTTGGCATTGCCGAGCTTCAAAAAGGACTTGCATCTGTCGGAGTGATATTGGTTTAGAGATCTTCCTCCTGAGCCCTTACCAGAGTACCCTACTGCACAGGAATTGTGTTGCAGAGGTCTCTTTCCCCACTCCAAGCAAAGAAACCAGCAGGGTGTTCCAGACCGGTGCTGGAACCTTACATATTGGCATATGACCAAGTCATCTCATAATGCGATGACCTAGTACTATCTGAAGTTCTGTAATGTTGCATTAAATGGGATCTTCACTGAACTGTTACCACCCCTACCCCAGTCCCCATGACACTAAAGACTCCCAAGGCTGTCTATATAAGAGAATCAAAGTGAAGATTTGTGTTAGTATCACAACCTGGAATTCTGAGTTAAGTAGCACATTTTTTCAATTTTTTTCATTTTCATCTTCTCTGTTCTCATTTTTTAATCTTTTCATTCTTCTCATCCCGTTCTTATGCCTTATGTAGTCACTGTTGTGTTTTGTGTATGTATTTGTTTGCTGATGAAGGCTAGTCACCACAATGTCATGTGTTTTCCGTAATTGGGTTCTGTAAAGCTGCATTACTTTGTGTAATTTTGTATTGTTTATATTATTTTACAAAGCATGGCATAGTAGTTAGTGCATTTGGTACCAGGTCAGAGGTTCAGGTTCAATCCTCAACAGGGGCAGGATAATTGTCTCCAACCAGGACAGATCTGTCGCTGACCCTGCCTCAAATAATGAGTACTGGATAATTTTACTTTGGACTGCCTGGGAGGCAAAGTTCACACTGGTCAATAAAACTATCCAATAATCAAAATGTGCCGGATATGAAAATATCCTATCTTAACTGATTTTGGTGTGCTGAAAATGAAAAAAAAATAAATAAGGTGTGGGATTTTTTTTCTGTCAGGGACAGAAAGAAAGTCATAACCTGCACAGTTTGCGGCAACTGCACTAGCCAGACAGAATTAATTCCTCAGACTCAAAGACCCCTCCTGCCATACACCGCAAGGTACTATATTGGCAGTAAATGAAAGTTTTGACAAATAACTTTTGAAAATTTGTATAATTACAATAATATAGTATAATTGACTAGCATTATAACAAGGCTCACCCTTGTGTTACCGAGATCCCATAAAGAAAACAAAGAATGGTGACACTGTAACCTACCATACATGCCATAAGAGGCAACTCAGGTACAGCGGGCTTGAGATTGGCTGATACATCTCTTAGAAAACTTTAGCTGGTAAATCCCACCACTCAAGCCCACAAATTACTGGGCGTGAGTTGGTTGAAGGCCTTTGCTTCTTTGGGAGATGAATGACAGAAGAAGTACTGGCTATGGAGTTAACCCAGCCTAATGAAATTGGTACTGGATAATTTTCTTTTGGATTGTCTTGTGTATGAAAGCTGAGGAGGTAGATAACTGGTCACCCCACCTCATCATAATGTGGTCTAGAGTATTCAGCTTAACACCTCTCACCCCATCGGCTTTCAATCTACCTTTACCATTATTACTTATAATCCTCGTGGTGTATTTTTAGCTTGAGAGCCCTTGAAGAATGTTGCTGTCTACCCTTGCCTTCCCCAGCTCCCAATGAGGATACTCTTGGTCCTGAGGGAATGGAGAAGTTCTGTGAAGACATCGGCGTGGAACCAGAAAACGTAAGTTGACTTAATATTCTTCTGCATCTGCTTCCTGTCTTGCAGTAGAGCATAGGCCTTCAACCATGTCGTAGCAAGTCTTCCTACCCATTGCTATCTTTTGTCATTCTTTCCACAGTTGTCTTATATTTCTAATTCAATCTCTTCTTCTTCTTTCTTCTTCTTCTTCTTCTTCTTCTTCTTCTTCTTCTTCTTCTTCTTCTTCTTCTTCTTCTTCTTCTTCTTCTTCTTCTTCTTCTTCTTCTTCTTCTTCTTCTTCTCCTTCTGTTCTTTGGCTATCCTTGTTTGCTATATGACTATTCCGGCATGGAGCACAAACAGGCTGAATCGCTTGAGGTCTTCACTGGTCCCCCTGAGTTTTCCTTGAAGGGTCAGTGTACTCACCAGAGTTGACCAGATTTCCTCCCTCTGCTCGGTAAAATCAGAGCAGTCTGGTAGGTTATGCTTCGGGGTGTGCTTGAGTGATGCACATTTACCGGTGACAGAGAGTGAGATCCATTCGGTGAGGGTGTGCTAGAGTGCTCCACATGTACAGGTGACAGAGAGTGAGATCCATTCGGTGGGGGTGTGCTTGAGCGCTGCATATTTATAGGTGACAGAGAGTGAGATCCAGTTGGCGGGGGTGTGCTCTGAAACTACAATGTCCTGTTGTGAATTTCAAGAGGATTAGGGGTAGCAGCAGCCTACATGCCTAGTACTTAACCAGTTGAAAATAACATATAAACGTGTAACCATCTATGTCTATATGTGTGGGTATCTATCTGTCTGTCTGTCTGTCCGTCCGTCCGCCGGCCGGCTGACCGACTGATCTACCTACCTGCCTGCCTGCCTGCCTGCCTGCCTGCCTATCTATCTATCTATCTATCTATCTATCTATCTATCTATCTATCTATCTATCTATCTATCTATCTATCTATCTATCTATCTATCTATCTATCTATCTATCTATCTATCTATCTATCTATCTATCTATCTATCTATCTATCTATCTATCTATCTATCTATCTATCTATCTGTCTATCTATCTGTCTTGTTTGCATGTCTGTGTATGTGTGTCAGTCTGCCTGTGTGTGTTATGTGTATATCTATCTCTATGTGTGTCTGTGTATCTACCAGTGCGTGAGTCTGTATATATTAATATTATTATTATGGCTATTTTTAGATTGTCATGCTAGCACTTGCATACAAACTGAATGCCAAAAACATGGGAATTTTCACATATGATGAATGGATGAAAGGCATGACAGAGTTAAGGTGAGTACAAGTGTTCATCTGTTCACAGAGTTAATGTATGAATAAAATTAGTGGAGCTGCGGTCAAGCTAAGGAAATGTAAACTCTATTAAAAACATGAGGTAATGCAGTTCATAAATAAACACACATGTATTGTTTGGCATTAATAGAAGTAGGGAAAATAAAGCAGAGATTAGAGGATGCACTAGAAAACATTAAAATTGTCTAGGCATGTCCTCTAATCCTTGCTTCTTTCCTCTACTTCTATGAGCGTCCAACCAATACATGTGTTTATTTATGAACTATCTTAGTGGCCTCAAAGTGTTCCCCAACTGATATTTATGAAGTAATGCTGCTTTAAAAAGTTAGTTGCATATCCTTTACAGGATGTTGCAGTCAACCCCAGCATAATTTTGCTGTTTGTGATTTCTTGGCAAGTTTATGTTCAGTAGTTTGCCATTGCTTTCTGAATGACCAGCACTCATACCTCTGTATTGGAAACCAATGCAAAGCAGTTTGCTTCCAAATCACCCACAGCTGTTTTTCAAATGCAGCATGCTGGACTAGGACCAGCGGCACTGAGCTGCAATGCAGATGTACAAAACACAATTACGTGAAAAAAGGACGTGGCAGCGACAAGCCTTTATCAACAAACAAATACCAGAAAACAATATATAAAGATGAAGAAGACATGATAGTGACTATGTTACAGTCATAATAATTGAATGAGAAGAATGGAAATATAGAAAAAAAAATGAAGCAAAAAAGGCCTGCTACTTATCTTAGAATCCCTGACTGTGAAACACATGATAGTGATGCTAGGACACTTATGTAGCACACCGTGAGGGTGTGCGGTGGGTAAGGAAGGTCAGGAACCCACATTCATTACCTTTAACTCCGAAATGTCCCAATACATACATCCAGATGAGTGATGTGAGGTGCAACATTGAATGCTGTCTCTATTCATTCGGAATGGAGACTGTTGCGATTTTCTGTAGCATGTTCATGAAGTCTGATATGATTATCGTGTATGTGAATTAAATGTAATACATGGTAGAAACGACAATACTTTAACAGAAAGTAAAGACAAAATGTATTAGAAGATGAAAGTAGTAACCGTGGAGAGAATGTATGACGATAAGCTTCCCACATACATCTTTCTGTCTTCCTGTGCCTCTCTAACCCAAGTATTTCTCCACATAAGACTAATGTCTCTATTCCATCTCTTCTATTAGGGGCACAGTAGCTAGCATGCTTGTCCTGAGGCTCATTGGTCATGTGCCCGAATCCCTATTTAAGCAAATGAAAAAAATAGGATCCTAGGCTTTCAGGTCAACTCAGCCTTAGATGGACACCAGGAAATGTCCAGGGAAATAAAGGTGGCAGACATACTTGTGACCACATCACCCGTTAAGTGCCTGTTGGTCTGCACAATTACGGAGTGAGCACCTGATACACCTAAAGCTGTGTACAAACGTCCTTTACTTTACCTCTTCTGTTAATACAGCCCCATACATTTCTTTATTTCCCCCCCCCCCCCCCCCCCCAATATCATTAGTTAGTTATCTGTTGGGGTATTATCCTTGCACTCTGGACATGTCCATACATACTCAGATCCTCCCCCTAACATTTACATCAGCGTCCGGTGGCTAATAGTGGCAGTTCTGTGTTGGTTGACAAGATCCCCCATTCTCCTATTATGCCTCTCGTGTTTGGCTGTGCCAATACTTGCTCCCAAGTCTTTCATTCTAAGTAGCAATGTTGATTCACTGGTGTCAAAGTCCTCCGCTCTCCACATCTCTCTAATGGCTTCCCTTATGGTTTGGATGTAAATCTTATAGCAATTTCAATGTTGTTTTCTTCCCTGACCACAATATTCTCATTTTTTTATGGAAACTGCTGCCTGTAGTTTCTTTATCAGCTCATTAGTCATTGTCCGGTGTAGTGTTATTTTTTTGCTATTTCATACTGTGTATTTTATCTTCTTCTTTGCTCCCCTTGTTATTCATCTTTGTTTCAAATTCTCTTCTCTGTGTGTTGTAGGTCCCCATTTATGTCATTTCTGTAGCGAAGGGCTGAGGAACACAATTCGTAATCCCACATACCGCGATAGAAACACAGCTGCCGGTGATTTGGAAGCAGGCTGCTGGTTTTCATTCAGTGGTATTGGTACCGGTCGTTCAGAAAGCCATGGCAAACTACTGAACATAAACTTGCCAAGAAATCACAAACAGATTCAAATACTGAGGTTGACTGTGGCGTCCTGTAAAGGATATGCAATTAACTATTTAATTTGCCCAGTAGGTTTCTGAGAAATGACTTTCTAATGATACCTCAGGGCAAATGGTTGAAGGCAATCTCGGATGTGGTGAATTTCTGTTGTGAAGAACAATATTGTATTGTACGTTGTAAATGCATTATTATATGTTTGAACTCTTATTAGAGGAATTTCTGGTAAGAAGAACTATTTCTGGTTTCCCAGGTGAGTTTACCTTATCAGGTCTGCAGTATAATATGTTTTCTCAATGCGTGTCCCATCCAGGGCCAGCATCTTTTCCTCAGCTCATGATTCGCTGGAATCTGTTTCTGCATTAGAAGATTTCCTTCGCTTTAGTCCTTCTTGTCGTCTGCAAAAGTGAGGGAAATATTGACCGCCTCTTCCTCCGTGCATTCAGGCCTGCAGAATGTGATGACACATCACAGACTCTACAGAAAACTCGATCAATCAGGTGCTATCTCCACAGTGAAGGTTGGCTGCAGTGGATTTCCAACACTGTCTGTCACTCGCCCTGACTGTACATTCTGTCAGGCTGATGTTTGTCCATCTCTTGATCTTCCCACTTGTATCGTTGTTTGCCTATTGCTAATTTGCCCTCAACCTAGATCTCCAGTATGGTTTTTATAATGCAGGAAACTGCTTCGGCACAAATAGTTTATTATTATTATTGTGCGCAAGCACCAGTAATAGAATGCTTATAGTTTATTAGTGAATGTTTTAATCATTCTGTTTTTCAGATCCATGCAGTACTTCCGATTTAACGTTAGATTTGAATATTCTTCTCTACATTCTTTTTCTATTTATGCCTTTCGCCCATTTATACACAGAAGTTCGTGACTGAATTTGACTTGGAACTCCCTAGCACATGATTTGATATTTCCGTACACAATCTTCTACAGATCTGACTCTATAGAGAAACTCCAGAACAAATTGGACTACCTCAGATCCTTGCTTAATGATCCGGCCATCTTCAAGAACATCTACAGGTTTGCCTTTGACTTTGCCAGGGTAAGTTGAGCTTAGAAGTCATCTGGTGCTTAGAGATGAGTGTTGGGCCCGACCTGACCATTCACACAGTGAGATATCGTGAATCAGAGTGGGTGACGGGAGTTAATTAAAAGGTCTGAGAAATTCATTAGTACAAATGGGAAGACATTTAATCCAGTTTAGCAGGGGTGTACTTAGTGTGTGAGGGAATGCTGATGGGGACTTCCATACCTGTTGTCTTGAACTGTATATATCAATTGGGTGTTTATGTGTGCATTCACTCACTTTGAACATGTGCTACTACTTCGAGCACTGACTGATTTTTTTCCTGTGGATTAGTTTTCCCTATTACCAGTGTCCCTTGCTGTCACGCAAACCCACTCTGATTTCTAAGGTACTTGTAATTTCCATCCCCAAGTCAAGGACAAAAAGTCTCCATTTTAATCCAACTGACTAGTATAGGGTTTAAACCCGCCACACCTGTATCAACACACCGGAAGTTTCAGATTGAGAGCTCTAATCCATTCAGCCATGTTGATTTTCTTCAGTGGGATAATTATGATGAGAATTTTTGGTGTGTGGCAGACCAAGAGAAGGTTGGACAGGATCTTAGGCCCCAGTCTGCCAACGTGCTGCGCTTAGCAGGTATTTTTGTAAAGTGTTATTTTACCTAGCTCAGTTCCACTGATATTTCTGGGTGTCACCAGCACTCTGTGATGAGCAGGCTTTTTATGAAAAAGTATTTTATCTAGCCAAGTTCTAGTGGTTGTTCTGGGTGTCACCAATACACTGTGATGAGCAGGCTTTTTATGAAAAAGTATTTTATCTAGCCAAATTCTAGTGGTAGTTCTGGGTGTTACTAGCACTCTGCGACAAGCAGGCTTTTTATGAAGAGGTATTTTATCCAGTCATGTTCTAGAGGTAGTTCTGGGTCACACCAGCACTCTGCACCGAGCAGGCTTTTTATGAAGAAATGTTTTATCTAGCCAAGTTCTAATAGTAGTTCTGGGTGTCACCAGCATTCTGTGACGAGCAGGCTTTTTATGAAGAAGTGTTTTATCTGACCAAGTTCTAGTGGTAGTTCTGGGTGTCGCCAGCACTCTGTGATCAGCAGGTGTTATTATGAGTTTGTGTGGTAAAATAGAATATAACTTTCCTTAGAAGAGTCATGATGAGGACATTGACAAAATGGATATATTCTTACCACCTGGATGAAATCTGCAGAGTTACTAGTGTGCTTTTATTCTTGCGAGAGAATAATTTGTAGAACTGACAAACATCGTTCATCATTTTGTATTGAACTCTATTATGTGATAAATCTGTTTGAAGCCTACATGATTGTATTTACCAATCAATTTCCAGTGACCAAGACTGTATAAATGCTAATGCAGTAAATCGCTGTTTGACGTTGAATGAGGAAAATACCTAGACACAGTTGGCTGAAGGACAAAAGTGGGCCAGAATCTAGTTATACATATTATAGTTAACAAATGTGTCCATAAAATGACATTTTACAAGTATAGTTAACATTAAGTATGTCCATAAAAAATGCTATTTTTTAAGTATAGTTAACATTAAGTATGTCCATAAAAATGACATTTTACAAGTATAGTTAACATTATGTCCATAAAAATGTTATTTTACAAGTATCATTAACATTAAGTATATCCATAAAAAATGTTATTTTACAAGTATAGTTAACAGTACATATATCCGTAAAAACATATAACGCACATATGGGGCAATATGGTCAGTTTGCCTTCACCTTCTTGGATAAGGGCGAAAAAGAGTTCTTATGTACAAGTTTGCATGTTAATAATCCGATGGCAGTTTGAAATCACAAAAAGTGGGCTGTAAGGCTGCTGCCCTGGTAAAATTGTTAGGAAAGGCAAACCAACCCACGGGTAGATAGAACCCTCTAACTTGGACGGGATCTGTCTATAGGAAGTGAACCTTACACACGTGTATATTTAAGACAGACACTGTGACCTCTGAGGTCAACCCGCTCACTACCTTGGATGGAATCTCTAGAGCAGGTTAAGATTATTTCAAGATTGCTTTAATACAAGAATCGATTACTTGATATTGTTACTTTACGGTTCTTTACTTCTCGCCCTTCTGAATTTCGTTTAATAACGTAAGTAGACCACAAATCACGTTTTATGTAGACATCTAGACTTGTTCTAGTATGTGTTATTAAATTTAGCTTTTATTTTTATGTATACTGTGTAGGGGCAGAGGAATTTATAGGAAGGAAATACGAAAAAGGGGGGGGGGGGGGAATGACGTTCTGAACATATGGTGAAGGGGTGCATGGGCCAAAAAAGGTTGAGAACCACTGCTCTAGAGGAAGCCAACCTGACACATATGTATACTTAAGTCAGGCACACTGACTTCTGGAGTCAACTAGAGAAAGCCAACTTTACACAATTGCATGCTAAAGTCAGACAAACTGACCTTTGAGGCGATTAAATAGGGTCTTGGCGTGGTTTTGCTTCTGTCTACAGTTTAATGTATTTTCTTAATTTTGGACTTGTAGTACATGGTTCAATTGGTAAGCTGCGAGCTTAGTGCTTGGTGTGACACTGTTAGCTCTGGATTTCATGTGGCTTTTTTTCCCCATCTGTCTATGGTGGTTTGTGTTGTGAACTGCATGCTCAGAAAAATTGCGGGTGGCTGGTTGCTGAACCAAATGTATTTATTGCCTTATGCTATAATGCTTGTGTAACTGCTGCTTTCATCGATAATGGCCTGTAATTATATTGACAGATTGTTGTGTTGATATTCTGGCAGCAGCCTTATGCATGCTATTATAGGCATACACATACTGTTGATTTTGCCGTAACCGCTGTCTGTTCCACTTTTCACATGGGACAGTGGGGAGCTTTTTCATGTGATATTCACTGGCACAGGAACTGAGCATTATAGGGTGGCCTGTTGCCATGATGTTGGAACTGAATCATAAATATACAAATAAATATAAATGGCCTTTGAGATGTGTCACCGCTTTCGCAACACCTCTCGGTTTGTACGAATGGCTATATCTTCCTTTTGGCCTGAAGAACGCACCGGCCACATTTGTGAGACTAACAAGATTGTTATTACACGGAATTAATGATGTAGTAGCCTATATTGATGATATATGCTTCCATTCTTCTGATATGACTTCTCACTTACTTACCCTGAAACAAGTCTTCAACCAAATCTCTCTTTTTGGACTTACTATCAAACCTTCCAAGGTTGAAATAGGTTATACACAAATAGACTTCCTTGGTCATAGAATTTCTGAAGGAAAATTGTTAACTGATGATAAAATTGTTTCCAAGATCCTTAATCTAGAAGTGCCTACCACAAAGAAACAGATTAGAAGTCTACTAGGTCTTATTAACTATTATTCTAAATTCATTCCACATTGGGCAGAACTCACCTCAGTCTTTTCTGATATGTTAACTAAAGATCATCCATCAAAAATTTGTAAAAGTACCAGCTTAGATGATGCAATGTGTAGATTGAAACATATTTTTTCTAATCCACCAGTCTTACGATTACCCAACATAAATTTACCCTTTATTTTGACCACAGATGCGAGCGCTATCGCAATAGGAGGATGTTTAATGCAGGAAGTGGATGGCGTACGACACCCGATTCTCTACGTGAGCCGCAAACTAAAGAAGGCTGAGACTCGTTATGCCACAGTGGAATTGGAGTGTTTAAGCCTAGTGTTCTGTATATTGAGATTATCTAAGTTCCTCTTGGGGAGTCACTTTGTGGTCCTTACAGACAGTTCGCCATTATTAGTCCTTAACCATGGGTCGCCCAAAAACCACCGGTTACAACGATGGTGTCTTCTACTTCAAGATTTCGACTTCGAAATCCGCCATATCAAGGGCACCGATAATATTATGGCTGACCTTTTATCACGGCAGACAAATGCGCCAGTAGAATGACTCTTATCACATCGACCATTAGCCATACTATAAACTGTGATACTTTTAGTCGGTTGCATATAACAGTGTAACTCTACACCTGCTAATGTACTCTCAGTGATTAGGTTACTTACGACACCCATGAACATGATACATTAAGAACTAGACATTAAGACCATCTATACGTTAAGAGCTATACTTAAGAACTATACTATCAAGTGCCTAAGCTCTAGAACGATTCCAGCAAGAAACGGTAACTGTGTTTGTTTCAACCAATTATATCAACCAGTGAACTGACTCTGAATACTGTAATATTTCATACGGAACATTGAGAACAATCCATACTTGCTGTTGCTACGAAACTTTGCAAACAGCCGAAACAGAACGACATCGACTACAACACTCAAGAGACAACCATACTAAATTTGACATTCATGACATAACACGCTAACGACAGGAGGACAACGCGCACATCATCGTTGGATTTATTTAGTTATTTAATTAATTAATTACTTTAGGATTAAATATGTAATATATTTGCATTAATGATGTATATAAATTGTGTTAACCTGTAATGTGTACATATTCTACTTTAATATTACAGGCGGTGCCATTCATAGGCTAAAGAACCGTCCTATACAATTGTCTCTAGTTAAATTATAACCTATTTTCCATTCATCGTACAAAAAGTACGTATTTTCTTAAAGGGCAAATATCGCCTAGCCCATTTTTTCTAAGGGCAATAACACTTACCTCAACTTTAATTATATATTTTAACCAAATATTTTTTGTGAATGAAAGGTGAGTGAATGACTGCGTGAAAGGATTAAATGAGAGAACGATACACTTGGCGGACAAATTGTACGCAAAACGTATTTATTGTAATTTGTCTGCGTCTTTCATGTAAAATTGCATGACTTGTCTAATTTGTCAATACATGTGTAATACTTAGTTTAGTAGTGAGTTTAATTTAGTAGTTAGTGTAATATACTTAGTTTAGCAGTTAGGATACATCTAAGCACCACTACTTGGAATGCCTGATCATGTATTGCACACAGTGCAGTATTTCATGATTGAGGTTATCCCAACTCGTGACGCTTGGAAATACGCCACACATTCAGCACACACGTTACACAAACCTCAAAACTCAACAATATCAATTTAAAATACAGTCACTTTATTAGAAACATCAACTTATTAGTCAACACACTAACAAGCCAACAGGGACACATGTAGTCTGAGGGGGATAAAAGAACAAGGTAACTACATATTTAGCATTATATAACATACGAGAGTAAAAGTGTATAGAAATACACACACAGATCAAGATTTGAAGGTGTACTTATTTAGCCAGGACTTCGGTCTTGTTAACCCTCTTTAATACAGAGGGTAATTGTCTTGGTACCATTTCGGGTACTATGAGAAGGGCGGGTTGTAAATACAACTACTAAAACGTCACGTAACTTCGGTCAGATAAGCATTTTTAAGCACACGAGAGACAGAGGGATCTCTGCACCAAATCAGAGAAGTGTTGTATGGTAGAATACATGAGTTTTAGTGCTAGTAGGTAGGTTACCAGGTTACTATCCACCAAACTACATACACCAACTTTATGTGATTCGGTGACAGAATTAGAATAAATCTAATTACCCAAGAACAAATCATATCAGGGGGAGGGGGGATCCTGTCACCGCCTCACCTTCAGATATATTATTAGAGGGCTGCAACTCCAGCCCAAGGGACAGCATCGAGTCGCTCAGGACCCGAGTAATCTAGAACCTTCTCGAAAGAGCTGGTCATCGAGTCCATGGTTCCGTGGACACTGATGTGGCCCGCCTAATGCGGGGTCCACGAGGAACTCGGACAGAGTTACCGCCCGTGTCGAATGTGGACACGAGGAGACCGGCAGAGGACGGACGGACTTGAGAGAGGCAACAAGGCCTGCCTGAGAGGGACTCAATAGATATTCATAGATATATATATACATAGGCTAGATAGTGTGCTAGATTGTTGTATGACAACTATGTGTTTGATGTTTAACTATCTGTGATATGTAAGATAATATAGCGCGGGCTGTTAACCCACTGCGCCAACTGTATATTCAATACAATAAATATTCTATCTCATAGCGAACAGATTTATTGTTGCCTGTATGAACCCATGTTCAGTTACCTAGATAAGAGCAAGATGATGACAAGATGCATAACTAGATGTGACACTTCCCTCAAAAGAAGAACGAAGGAGAAAAAGAAATTACAATTAAGTGTTCCTTCTTCACAGCGCATCAGCATACTCTATTTGTGATATTTCAAGTGATTAAATGTTTATTCACTTTTGTTTCTGCTTGCCCTTTGATTTATGTTAGGACAAGGATCAAAGATGTTTGGATATGGATACCGCTAAAGCGATGCTTTCATTGGTGCTGGGCAAGAATTGGTCCCTCTTCTCTCATTTCCATCAGTTTTTAGAGGTATGGTGTTTGTTTACCTTGCATTGAATTTGTTACAGTTGCTGTTTGTATACATACATGCATATGTAATACTTACATGAGACACACAGGGGCTTCACATAAAAACCTTCCAAGTGTGATATAATTTACAACAATGCCATTGTTTGTGTAACATGTCAGTATTGTTTTTAAGGATGTCAAGAATCCTTAAGCATGTGACGTCATGGTGCAGACGAACATGGTGACATCATAAGGGCAGTTTAAAGATGGCCGCCCCACTTTTGACATGCACAAAAAAGGAGCAGTGTTCTGTTATCTGTTTTGTGATCAATGAAGGGGTGAAACCTATAGAAATTCATCAGCAAATGGTCTAGTATGGTGATGCATGCCTGTCAATCCAGCAAGTGTATGAGTGGAGTAGGATGTTTCAAAACGGTGGACTTCTGTGACAGACTGTTCATGACCAGGTCATGCACACAGAGTAGTGACCCCAGAGTCAATTTTCTACATGAATCAGAGCATTTTATTGGCGCTGGAGGATTTGCATTGAACGCAGTGGTGATTACATTTCTTCTGTACTTTTTCAGAATAATACATTCAGGAAGTGATAAACACAAAAAGAAGAGGACTACTGTGTGATGGGGAAACAACTAAATGTATGAACAGTTATGAGGGTATATTTCTGCTGTGTGGCGGTGCATCATGGAATGTGAACAAGCAAACTGGGAAAGGCTTAGAGTCAGTGGCATTGTGGTTTGTGAGATTCATCTTGTGAATATCTGGGACAGCCGGAGCAACTAACAACAGTTACTGGAAGAAGATAGTAAAATATTATACACTAAAGTTCATATATAATGTGTAATGTGTATAATATTATATACTAAAGTGCAGGAGTCTCCATGGAGAAGTGGTCAAGCCGTCTGACTCGAGCTCCGAAGGTTATGGGTTCGATTCCGGGCTGTGTTCTTCGATTCACAAGTGCATTTTTCTTAGACTCCTGGGGGTCATCACAGGAGCTATGGAGTGTATGTTGTGTTCAACGCTTTCAGCAGTTCACTGGGTATTTGTCACTAGACCCATATTTTTATAGACCAATCAGCATTGAGTGGTTTCACGAAGGCTGCATTTGGTTCCCAAGACATTTCCTGGATCTCATTTCAGTCTGGGTCAACCTCGGAGCCAGAATCAATTTGAAACATTCGCAACCGCACAATGCTCAAAAGTCGCTGAAGAGTTTCAAAGCTGGTAGTTCCATTAGCAGTTTAATTCTGGCTTTTCTTCTCCATGAGTGTCATTCTGACCTTCTAATCACACTGCCTTCTGAACCAGTCCTTCAGATATGGACACTGCCTGTGCGGTTGCACTCTCCACCTGGTCCCAGAGAGAATTCACCCACTCTTATTATGAAGTAGCTGTCTGCCCAGAGGGGTAGCAGGAGCCAATCTACCCGCCCATTTATTGCCCTGCTCATTTGATGTGCTGGCAACCTGTATCTTGTCGACCAAGTTTGTCACTCCACTCTGAATGTGCCACTTGGAACATGAGATGATGGTATGAGTTGAGATGAGCTAAGAACTGACATCACTGCACTCTGGACATTCCCATACATGCTCCTTCCCCTCGTTCAACAAGCCAGCGAAGACTAATAATGGCCTGATATTTGTGAAGGGAGTATCTGCCTTGGAATTGTCTTGACCCATGTTTGTTCATACTAAATGTTAATGTTGAGTTGAGTCAAGAACCAACAGCACTCAGGGCATTTCCATATGCGCTTCATTCTCATCTTCAACAGCCAGCGAAGACTCCCAATACTATTGGTACCATGTAGCAGTCTGATTATGTGTCCGCCTAACCTTTGCTCGGTTTTGAGTGTCGGCCAGATCCTCAGGTCTCTCCCTGCAGCACCATGCTCTCCAAGCTGTGATGGTCTTCTCGTTCTTCTGCACTACTATTATGGCCTAACATTTGTTAAGGGAGTATCTGCTTTGGAATTATCTTCACCCATGTTAATTCATATTTAATGATAATGGGTTAATATGTACTTTCAGCAAAGCATAGTACAAAGCTATCAGCAGGAATTATCGCCACCCATGTCTTGTTCATATTTAGTGATGATGGGTTAATATGTACTTTCAGCAAACCAAGTACAAAGCTATCAACATTAATTATCTTCACCCACGTCTGTTCATATTTAATAATGATGGGTTAATATGTACTTTCAGCAAACCAAGTACAAAGCTATCAACATGAATTATCTTCACCCACGTCTGTTCATATTTAATAATGATGGGTTAATATGTACTTTCAGCAAAGCAAGTACAAAGCTATCAACAAGGACCAATGGTGCAGTATTCTGGAGTTCAGCAGATCAGTGCGGCCAAACTTGGTCAACTATGATGAAGACGGGGCATGTAAGTAGAGTGTCTGTTGTTTATCATGAAAGATTTACAGTCACTGGGGTCTTCCATGGCCAAGTGGTCAACCCGCCTGGTTTCTTGCTTTGGGGGTTGTGGGTTCATTTTTGAAGTGCGTCATTTAGACTGCAAATGCAGTTTTTCCAGAGCCCTGGGGGTAATTGCTGAAGCTAGGGAGTTTGTTGTGTGCAATGCTCTCGGCAGACAGCTTGCCATTCTGTGGAGAAAGATTTATGCCAGATGGAGTCAACCCTGGTTTTATAAAGTCGATTCTCTCAACTTTAGTTCCTTTTAACCAAACAAAAAATGGTTCTATGTTGGTCAAGTAACTAACTGACCAACCCTGTTTAACTTAAATGGTTAATTGAGTTGAGTCAAGAACGGGCATCATAACACTGAGACATTACCATACATGCCCTGCCCTCACCTTCAACAGCTAGCGAAGAGTCCCAGTAGTAATGGTATTAGTAGCAGTCTGATTATGTGTCCATCTGGCTCGGAGTCCTGAGTGTTGACTAGATCCTCTGGTCACTCCTTGCAGCGCCATGTCTTTGCCTGTCAGTTCACACTGTGGAAAGCTGAGAATGCATGACTGTGGCATGAGTGTCTGCCACTTGTGGATGTTTTAGGAATTTGTGTGTGGGCCTATTGTCCATGACATGCAGGGGGTGGAGAAATGAGACTGCAGACATGCTAGCTTTACAAGCACCTGTCATCAGGATGGGAAGATGGTCAGAAGGGATAATATAGCATGGACTATAAATGCCAACTTTGTGCACTGTGACATAATTAGGAATGAGGAAGTTACAAGAAGACTAGGTCTGAAACCAGTCAAGCACTACATTTGAGAACAGATAAATTGTTTGGCCACTGCACAAGAATGCCTTGGTACCACCTGCCATAATAAGCTCATCGGAGAAATATAATGGATACACAGTAAGGGGAAGACCACGTAAAAGATGGAATGATAGTATCAAGAACCTTAGAGAAATGAATACCAATTTACTAAGAGTATTAGAAACAGTGCATAAAAGATCTCTATATCTCTCCCCAACATGTCACTGAGGTAAATAGAGGAAGAGAAGAAGAAGGCATATCTCTAAATGAATGTTTTCAATTGCGGCGGATGGAGTAATGAATTGAGTATAGATCTATTGGAGTGGGGAATTAAGTATGGTACTATTGGAGTGGGGAATTGAGTATGGTACTATTGGAGTGGGGAATTGAGTATGGAAATGTTGGAGTAGGGAAGTGAGTATGGAAATGTTAGAGCAGGGAATTGAGTATGGAACTGTTGGAGTAGGGAATTGAATATGGAACTTTCGGAGTGGGGAGCTAATTGCAAGTGAAGATGGCTCCGACATTTAGCTGACCACTTTGCAACAGGGACAGTCTCTGCTGAAAGAAACCAAGCACTTTTGGGACTGTTCCATGTGTAGTGACGTAAATTCTGAACAATGATCATATGGTGAAATAACATTTGTGATGTAAACAAAATTATTTGCAAGTTCCTGTAGTTCTGTAAACTTGTTTTCTCACCATGACTGACATAGAAAGATAAACTGCAAAGAATATTCTTCATCTTGTGAAATGATGCCTTTACTTGGATCATTCTGCATTTAAATTCTTTAACATATCTTCCATCTGCTGTTATCAAGGTTCCCAAATACTTCAATACATTAGTTAGCTGACAGATCATCCTCATTGCACATCGAACCATTCAGTCCATAAGTGCTCCAATCCCCTCCTCAGTAAATCCCGCAGCGTGTAGCAGCACACGACACCAGTTCTCTGTTGGTTTATTAATCTTCTTTGGCTTCCTGCATATTGTTCTTGCTTGGCCACACCTCTTTTAACTCGCTGTTCTCGCAGTCTGACCATGGTTGTAGATTCACAGGCATAACTTGGTTCTCACAAATGTCGTAAGTCTCTTAGAGCATTCCGTATATCAGTCTGGTCCATGGCTCGTCCGCCCCCTACAGTAGCCTAAGCTCAAAGCCTACTAATTTCCTTGTACACCTGCATGCCCTGGCATAAAAATGAAACTAATCTTTGCCAGCCATGACCGCATCAGACACACTAACCACTGTGGGACGCGGAGGTGTTTCCAAGGCACCAGGGCCGGGTTATATACTGGCCAAGACCTATTGACGCGTCCTCGTCGAGCGTCCTGGGCAACAGGTCCCTTCGGGGTCCTGGCTGAGGTCAATAGGATCGCCGATTCCTCCGAAGTCGGAGAGTGTCTGCCTGTATGGCGAGGTACCACCAGTCTGCACACCAATAAGCCAGACATGGGACAACGGATACTCAAGCAAAACTCAGGTCCTGTATGACATCACACTGATGTTGGACAACAGGATGCCTTCATCCGACTTACAGGACTTCGCGTTGGAGCTCAAGCCAACGAACACAAGCAAGCAAGCAACTAACCACTGTCTTCAGACCCAACCCATCTCTATCGTCCTGTGCATACTCATTAAGTCACTAAGGAAGCGATCCCAAGTGAAGGTCTGTGTCTAAAGCCATGTTATTCCTTTACTTACTTCCATAGTCAGACTACTTGTGGTCTAGGCAAAAGCACCAGCATCTTCCTTCACATTTCTCCCTCCAGCCTGATCCGTAAAAGCACATAAACTTCTCATGAGTCAAACAGCCGACCAATCTGTAAATAACAGCATCACCCTCTAAAGAATTCTTGAAGATCAAAGCTTGTACTTCCGCCTCCACAGCAGTCGGATTTTCTTGTCTGAATTTTCTGTCTAGTTGGATGCAAATTGAAAAGGATGTACAGAACTCTGTTGCCACATTGTACCCACTCCTCACCAGGTTCTAAGTCCTCTAGTGAACAAACCTGTTGAAGAATGTCTTCGGCTTGACCCATCCACGAGGGTATAACTTCAATACACTGACTTGTTTCAGAATACTTTCATAATTCCCTGACATACTGAGTTGACAGTTGCGGGTGATTTAGAAGTAGACCTCTTTTGGTTCTTTTCAATTGTATGAGGCGTGGGCCGTTCAGAAAGCAATGGCAAACTACTGAACTAAAAATTATCACAACAGCCAATAAATTTTGGGGTTGAATGCAACATCCTGTAAAGGACATGCAACAAACTTTTGTGTTTGTTTCAGACTGGCTCCATTTACTGTGATGTAACTTTGTCCTGTATGGATTGATCATTAAAATATCTCTTTCGTTTGGTGTTTTCCAGGGCCAGTAATGCTTGACGAGTTTGTGGAGTGGTTAAGGAAGGAGCGGGGTGTACAGGCTGATGAAACCTCGGCTTGAGGTCTTTCTTCCTGCGTGTGTTTGAGTTACCAATGATATATCCGTCTGCAGATTTTAAACGTGGGAATAATCAGTGTGCACACATGGGAGATGAAATGTTCATGAACAATATAGGTTTATCTGGTTACTTTTTACTGAAATTATTTGTTTGTTTGCAGTTCATTTTATACCAAGCACATCGAAGTAAGGTCTTCATTGTCTTCCCTCCACATGACCAAAATACTTTCAGTGTTATTAGACTCGGTGCGGCAGACTGCTGTAGCTTCAGAGTAATAAATGGTCAAAAAAGAAGGAGTTAAGTAAGTGGGGCTGAGCGGGTGGGGTAATAATCATTTAGGGCGTACAGAGTTAAAATGATAACCAAAATGCTTTCACTATTCTTAACTCTCCGTTCCTCAGGCAAGTTAAAGTACTAATTGATATATAGAGTAGGTGTAGTGGCTGGCACCTTGCCATCTTGAAAATGGTAGTTTGTATAATAGAGTTATACATCTCCATAGTACAAAGCCTCATAACAGTAGACAGTACCACCTGCTTTCTGTTATAAGCCTTACCTTAGTGCAAGGAAATTCACCCTAACCTTAAATGTCGTGGCAAGGCAGACCAGTTCTAAGCCTTTCTCTGCAACTGGTTTAGGATGGAAGCTCTGACAGTTGGACAGTTTGAGCACTTTGTAGATCCGTCAGTTTCTGCAGCTTGTCTTGTTGCAGATGTATTGATGTTACCTTTCCTCTGGAGTACACTAGGCAGGCCGAGCGAGGGATAATGCTGCATGGGCAACACATGGTCTCTGCAATTCAGCCCAGGAATTGTGTTATGGATAGATGCAACTCCATCCTGGCCTGACCACCTAGGGTTATGGCTTTTTTGTGTGTAGCACAATGTAACAAACAATCATCTGTCAAGACATCAAGGTGCCAGTGGTGATACATTGACCAAGCAATATGCAGGACATCATTTCCATTGTGAAGAATGGGTAGGAAAATTGAAAGTGTAAGATTGTAGTAATTGTCCAGCATTTCTTGAAATGGTTGGTATGGGGTAATGAGAAAAGGGGGTTGCCATTGCTTAGCTGGTACTGGAAGCCCAATGAATACAAAATATGACTGGGAAAATCGATGAAAGGGAAGACACGCACACACATACAAGTAAACAAAAGACTTCTGGGAAGGTTAACCCTGTCAATAAATGTCTGAAGAAGTCAGATGTATCAGCCAAAAGGTGCAAATATCACATCTATGCTATAAACAGGCACAACACAATTACATCCAAAACAAACATTCTGAACAAACGAAGAAAAAAGACGTTAACGAACAAAATACTTAGCCAGAAAACTGAAGTATTACAATCACAGATAAGTAATTCATATAAATTGCATAGAACACCATGAAAGGACAGAAAAGCCAATGAGCAAGTCCTACAAGAAACAAATAAAAGCCGTAAATTATTAGAAAAATTAGCGGTAGGAAATAAGATGTTTTGGACACACTGAGACGAAATAAACTGGAGAACCTAGTAACAACTGGCAAGGTTGTTTTTGTGTGTGTCTTCGCTGGCTTTAAATTCAAGTGTAGTCCATACACTTACACTACATCTAGTGCACTGGACTTTTGCATGTGGATTAGCTTTCCTTATTACCGGTGTCCCTCATCATCAAGCAAACCCTCTCTGACTTCTGAGGTACTTGTAATTTACATCCCCAAGTCAAGGAAAAACTGGCAAGGGTGATTGGAAAAGAACCAGGGGAAGGCAGAGAGATAAATGTCTGGAAGACTTGGTCCAAGACTCTGGTGTTCGAGTTAGCTATCAAACCGTGACTGCCTACTCTTACAGATATGGCGCATGATGATGATGAATCTACATATTGTAAAAAAGAAATGCTAGTATTCATGACAATATTTGGAGCATTTATCTGTGATTGTGATACTTCAGTTTCCAGCTAAGTATTTATGCTCTTTTGTTCACTGAAAGATTTAATTTGAAACTTTTATCTGTATCTGTGTGTGTCTTTCCATTGGTCCAGCTTTCTGGTTATATTTTGTATTCATTCGGGTTCCTGGTACAGGCTAAGTATGTAAAAATCAGTATCTTTGTTTACAGAGCAGATGCAATTATTGTGTCTTAATGTTTTTTACGCTGTTGTAAAAAAAAAAAAAACATGTAAAACTAGTGTTGTGATAATTTTTGTGGCTGACTTGAACTGTTGATGAACTCTGGGACACTTTGCCATTAACAACAACTGCTTATTATGCTGCCTGTGATTGGCTGACCATGAAGGCCTGTGATTAGCTGTCATGAAGGCCTGTGATTGGCTGACCACTAAGGCCTGCGATTGATTGACCACTAAAGCCTGTGATTGGCTAACCACTAAGGCCTGTGATTGGCTAACCACTAAAGGCCTGTGATTGGCTGACCACTAAGGCCTGTGATTGGCTGACCACTAAGGCCTGTGATTGGCTGACCACTAAGAGGTGGTTGTCAACTGATTGGTTAATTTATTGAATTGCATTACTTGTTTGGTGGTATTGGTAGCATCTCTAATGTGCTAATTCGAGCATAAATTATTTTATGTGGTCATGTGTTCAGATCTTAACACAAAAAAAAAAAAAAAACTTGCCAAAGCTCCCAAACCTGCCCAGCCTCAAATGAGCATCAGGAAATGTCATGGAAAGTAAAGATGGCAGTTGGTGTGATATTGACAGCACCCTTCCAGTGCTGATTGGTCTATACAAATATGGAGCCAGCACCATGTAGCCAGGAGGCCTCAAGATGTGTGAAAGGGTCATATATGTTTTACTTTACATGTAGTTTGGCTGCCATCTTTGTCCATTTGGACTCAGTATGTCCTGCTTGAGGAGCTGCGGTTGCATGCTGGTTAAGTGTACTCACCCACTGACTAGCCATTGGGTTTAGTTGCCAGGTAGAATTTTTTTTTAAAAATAAGCACATGACTACAATGGTTCTGTCGCCCAGCTACTGAGTTAAGTGTATGGAGCAACACTGTGAGCTGTGGATTTTGTGTGCAGTGCTTTTACATCTGTTGTTTGAATCATGAACTGCATTATCAGAAAAATGGTGGCCGGCCGGTTGCTGAACTAACTGGGTTTGCCTTATGCAGTAATGTGTGGCTGCTGGTTTTGTTGTAGTAACTGCCGCTTCCATCGATGATGGAACTGTATTTTTCGTGGCGGACTTTGGTGTTGGCCTTCTGGCAGTGGCCTTGTGCCTGCTATGCCCATTCAGGCTGTTGGTTTGTCGAGATGGGGCAGTGAGGAGAATTTTGAATGACATTCACTGGCACAGGAACAGAGCATAATGGGGATGACCCGTTGCTATGAAGTTGGAACTGCAAATAACTAACTAATATAATTACAAGGTCAGTCAAGGTTGGGTTTAGTTGCCAGGTAGAATTTGTTTTTCACAAGCTCATAACTACAAGGTCAGTCAAGGTTAGGGTTTAGTTGCCAGGTAGAATTTGTTTTTTACAAACTCATAACTACAAGGTTGGGTTTAGTTCCCAGGTGGAATTTGTTTTTCACAAGCTCATAACTACAAGGTTGGGTTTAGTTCCCAGGTAGAATTTGTTTTTTACAAACTCATAACTACAAGGTTGGGTTTAGTTCCCAGGTAGAATTTGTTTTTTACAAACTCATAACTACAAGGTTGGGTTTAGTTCCCAGGTAGAATTTGTTTTTTACAAACTCATAACTACAAGGTTGGGTTTAGTTCCCAGGTAGAATTTGTTTTTTACAAACTCATAACTACAAGGTTGGGTTTAGTTGCCAGGTAGAATTTGTTTTTTACAAACTCATAACTACAAGGTTGGGTTTAGTTCCCAGGTAGAATTTGTTTTTCACAAGCTCATAACTACAAGGTTGGGTTTAGTTCCCAGGTAGAATTTGTTTTTTACAAACTCATAACTACAAGGTTGGGTTTAGTTCCCAGGTAGAATTTGTTTTTTACAAACTCATAACTACAAGGTTGGGTTTAGTTGCCAGGTAGAATTTGTTTTTCACAAGCTCATAACTACAAGGTTGGGTTTAGTTCCCAGGTAGAATTTGTTTTTTACAAACTCATAACTACAAGGTTGGGTTTAGTTCCCAGGTAGAATTTGTTTTTTACAAACTCATAACTACAAGGTTGGGTTTAGTTCCCAGGTGGAATTTGTTTTTCACAAGCTCATAACTACAAGGTTGGGTTTAGTTCCCAGGTAGAATTTGTTTTTCACAAACTCATAACTACAAGGTTGGGTTTAGTTCCCAGGTAGAATTTGTTTTTTACAAACTCATAACTACAAGGTTGGGTTTAGTTCCCAGGTAGAATTTGTTTTTTACAAACTCATAACTACAAGGTTGGGTTTAGTTCCCAGGTGGAATTTGTTTTTCACAAACTCATAACTACAAGGTTGGGTTTAGTTGCCAGGTAGAATTTGTTTTTCACAAGCTCATAACTACAAGGTTGGGTTTAGTTCCCAGGTAGAATTTGTTTTTTACAAACTCATAACTACAAGGTTGGGTTTAGTTCCCAGGTAGAATTTGTTTTTTACAAACTCATAACTACAAGGTTGGGTTTAGTTCCCAGGTGGAATTTGTTTTTCACAAGCTCATAACTACAAGGTTGGGTTTAGTTGCCAGGTAGAATTTGTTTTTTACAAGCTCATAACTACAAGGTTGGGTTTAGTTGCCAGGTAGAATTTGTTTTTCACAAGCTCATAACTACAAGGTTGGGTTTAGTTCCCAGGTAGAATTTGTTTTTTACAAGCTCATAACTACAAGGTTGGGTTTAGTTCCCAGGTAGAATTTGTTTTTACAAACTCATAACTACAAGGTTGGGTTTAGTTGCCAGGTAGAATTTGTTTTTTACAAACTCATAACTACAAGGTTGGGTTTAGTTCCCAGGTAGAATTTGTTTTTTACAAACTCATAACTACAAGGTTGGGTTTAGTTCCCAGGTAGAATTTGTTTTTCACAAGCTCATAACTACAAGGTTGGGTTTAGTTCCCAGGTAGAATTTGTTTTTTACAAACTCATAACTACAAGGTTGGGTTTAGTTCCCAGGTAGAATTTGTTTTTCACAAGCTCATAACTACAAGGTTGGGTTTAGTTCCCAGGTAGAATTTGTTTTTACAAACTCATAACTACAAGGTTGGGTTTAGTTCCCAGGTAGAATTTGTTTTTTACAAGCTCATAACTACAAGGTTGGGTTTAGTTCCCAGGTAGAATTTGTTTTTTACAAACTCATAACTACAAGGTTGGGTTTAGTTCCCAGGTAGAATTTGTTTTTTACAAGCTCATAACTACAAGGTTGGGTTTGTTTCCCAGGTAGAATTTGTTTTTCACAAACTCATAACTACAAGGTTGGGTTTAGTTCCCAGGTAGAATTTGTTTTTTACAAACTCATAACTACAAGGTTGGGCTTAGTTGCCAGGTAGAATTTGTTTTTCACAAGCTCATAACTACAAGGTCAGTCAAGTCTAATAAAATAGCTTTCTGGTTATATTTTGTATTCATTTGGGTTGCTGGTATAGGCTAAGTATGTAAAAATCAGTATCTTTGTCTACGGAGCAGATGCAATTTTTGTGTCTTAAATGTTTTTTACGCTGATGTAAAAAAAAATAAATTTAAAACAGTGTTGTGATAATTTTTTGGCGGGCTTGAACTTTTTCACTGTTGATGAACCCCCTGACACTTTGCTATTACAACAATGCTTATTATGCTGCCTGTGATTGGCTGACCACAATGGCCTGTGATTGACCACTAGAACCTTGATTAGCTGACCACTAAGGCCTGTCATTGACTGATTACTAAGGCCTATGATTGGCTGACCACTATGGCCTATGATTGGCTGACCATTATGACCTGTGATTGGCTGACCACTAAGGCCTGTGATTGGCTGACCATTAAGGCCTGTGATTGGCTGACCACTAAGGCATGTCTTCGCCTACCCTAAGGCCTGTGACTGGCTAACCACTAAAGCCCATGATTGGTTGACCACTAAGAGGTGGTTGTCAAGTGATTGGTTAATTTATTGAATTGCATTACTTGTATGGTGATATTGTTAGTGTCTCTGATGTCATTGCTAATTCGAGCATAAATTATTTTATGTGGTCATGTGTTCAGATCTTCAGGGTGGATTTATAAACAAACAAACTGACCAGAGCTCCCAAATCTGCCCAGCCTCAAATGAGTATCAGGAAATGTCATGGAAAGTAAAGGTGGCAGTTGGTGTGATATTGACAGCACCCTTCCAGTGCTGATTGGTCTATACAAATATGGAGCCAGCACCATGTAGCCAGGAGGCCTCAAGATTTGTGAAAGGGTCATATATGTTTTACTGTATATGTATTGTGAAAGGGTCATATATGTTTTACAGTAAATGTATTGTGAAAGGGTCATATATGTTTTACTGTATATGTATTGTGATGTTTTACTGTATATGTATTGTGAAAGGGTCATATATGTTTTACTGTATATGTATTGTGAAGGGGTCATATATGTTTTACTGTATATGTATTGTGAAAGGGTTTTATATGTTTTACTGTATATGTATTGTGAAAGGGTTATGTACGTTTTACTGTATATGTATTGTGAAAGGGTTACTGTATATGTATAGTGAAAGGGTTATGTATGTTTTACTTTATATGTATAGTGAAATGGTTATATATGTTTTATTTTATATGTTTGTGAAAGGGTTATATATGTTTTATTTTATGTTTGTGAAAGGGTTATATATGTTTTACTGTATATGTATAGTGAAAGGGTTATGTATGTTTTACTTTATATGTATAGTGAAATGGTTATATATGTTTTACTTTATATGTTTGTGAAAGGGTTATATATGTTTTACTTTATATGTTTGTGAAAGGGTTATATATGTTTTATTTTATGTTTGTGAAAGGGTTTATATGTTTTACTGTATATGTATTGTGAAAGGGTTATGTATGTTTTACTTTATATGTTTGTGAAAGGGTTATATATGTTTTATTTTATGTTTGTGAAAGGGTTATATATGTTTTACTGTATATGTATAGTGAAAGGGTTATGTATGTTTTACTTTATATGTATAGTTGAAATGGTTATATATGTTTTACTTTATATGTTTGTGAAAGGGTTATATATGTTATATTTTATGTTTGTGAAAGGGTTATATATGTTTTACTGTATATGTATTGTGAAAGGGTTATATATGTTTTACTGTATATGTATTGTGAAAGGGTTATATATGTTTTACTTTATGTTTGTGAAAGGGTTATATATGTTTTACTTTACATGTAGTTTGGCTGCAAACCTTGTCAGTAGGTCCTGCTTGAGCAGCCACAGTTGCATGGTGGTTAAGTGTACTCACCCACTGACCAGCCATTGGGTTTAGTTCCCAAGTAGAATTTGTTTTTCACAAGCACATAACAACAAGGTCAGTAAAGACTAATAAAATAGATTCCAGGCAGTTTTTCAGAGAACTGAGGTGACTGGCATGATGATAATGCCCAGGTGAATGATTAGCACTGGCAGTGCCAAGACACAGAATCACCATCTAACGATTGATCCTTTCTGTGTATTTGTATTTTATCCTTTTACACAAACGTATATGTGAAGTTGTTGTTTGTCCTGTCTATTAGCCAGAGACCGAAGATATCGAGGTTATTGTCTATTATTTGTTGTGGAATGTTTGAGTTTCTTGTGTGCTGTTCTCGCTGGAGGTGTTGTTTTAACCACCTAATATATACACAGCCAAGATTCATGTTTTTGACTTTTTATGTTTTGAGGGAGTTAATAATTAGAGGCATTGCTGATGTTGGCAGTTAATTTATAAGCATGTCTGTTGGTCATGGCTGGGCTGTTCATTTACAGACATGGCTGTTGGAAATGTATACCTGCTTTAAAAAAAAAAAGAAGCAATTAACTCGTTCTATTGTAGACAGTTGTTACACTTTACAGTAATGAATATCTGAATCATGACTGTTTTGGGTAGGGGTGGATATGGGGGTGGTTGTGCCTGGAGTAAATGAGTGGATACATCATGGGTGGATTGATATATGAAATAAGGGGGTAGTTAAAGAAACTGATAGATGTTTTATTCGTCCAGTGCTGTGTTACCAATATCAAACATGAACAGGCCTAGAAACACACAGATGTAAAATCACATCAGGTGAGATGAGATACATAAAAAAAATGCAGCTGGAAAAATAAGAAGCAATAGAAACACATGACAAATTAATACCAAGTGTAGGGATAACACATATTACTGATTTTATAGAACACCAAAGAATTAAAGGTCTGGACACTTTGAATGGATCAAGATCAACCAGCACCCAAACCTGAGAAAATCAAGATACAAGGCGAGACGATGATCCAGAAAGAGTTAGTTAGATGGAGTAAAAGAGATACTGAAGAAATCCAACATGGCGTTAGTACAAACATCAAGACAAGCGAGACAAAAAATTACATCTGCCTCCTCACTTCTGTCAAAAACAGTAGGACAAAAGAAGTTAAGTAAAAAAAATGATAATAATTTCATTGCCTTCGTATCGTGTATGCAAATATGTCAGAATTGATTAGTGTTTTTTTAAAATATAGTCATCCATTAATAATATTAAATACTATATTAGCCATCTGAAATGGCTCCCAGTGGCAGTTCATCATCATCATCAAGTGCCCTGCCAGCTGGCGTAGGCGTTCATGGCTCTCCACAGATCTCGGTCTTTGGTTTTCTGGATCAACTCTGCTGCTGATATTCCTGTGCCACCGTCTCAATCCATCCAGCATCATTTCTCTTGGTCTGCCTTTGCCTCTCTTCCCCTCGATCTTTCCAGTTGTCACGATGTTCTCCAGTGCCTCTCTTCTCATTACATGACCAAAGAAAGCTGTTTGTCTCTTTCTTATTGTTGTATATAGTGTTCTAGTTTCATTAGCCTGTTTCAGGCAGTCGTCGTTAGTTACTCTGGCAGTCCTAGGAATTCTCAACATTCGTCTCAGGAACCACATCTCTGTTGCTTCTAATTTCTTCTTAATTTGTTCATTTACATTCCAAGATTCACTGCCATACAGCAAAACTGGTCTACATAGTATTTCAGCACTCTCTTTCTTACACTGAGTGATAGTGACCTATTGCACAAGATACTCTTCATTTTCTGAAATGCGGCCTTTGCCTGCCCTATTCTGCTCTTAATCTCTGTTGTACATCTTCCATCTGATGTTATAAATGCCTCTGGGTATCTAAAATTATCCACTTGGTTAAGAATTTTTCCTTCTATATCTATGTCACATTTTGGTGTCACCATTTTCTTTGATATCACCATTGTTACTGTTTTCTTGATATTCAAGGAGAGTCCTTTCCTTGCACTCTCTGTTACTACAGTGTCCAACAATTGTAGGTCTGTTGATTTATCTGCCACCTATATTGTGTCATCTGCATAGCGTATACGATTTATATTATAACCTCCAACTAGTATTCCTGGCATCTCTTTGATCTCTCTCATTATTACTTCGCTATATAGGGAGAAGAGATCTGGTGACAAGACACATCCCTGTCGTACTCCTAGCTTTATGTGTTTGTAACTAGTTAGTACAGTATTAACTAGTTTTTCATTCACTGCTTAAAATATACACAAAGTGGCATGAATTAGTTTATTTAATTTTTCAGCCAGAGTATGCCTATAATTTCAACTACTGTTTGTAAATTTGTGTCTTCAAATATAATTACTATTTCAATTGCATAGATGAATGAATAAGAGTTCTTGCTCTTAAACTTCCAGTGTGCTGATGCTGAGATAGTGGGTTCAATCCCTTGACCAGTCAGTTGGACTAAAATATATTGACCTCTTGTCCTGGACTTGGGGATGTAAATTTTACGAGTACCTCAGAAGTTGAAGTGGGTTGGCCTGATGGAGAGGGACACTGGTAATAGGGAAAGATTAATCCACACACAAACATCAGCCCAGTGTACTAGAAGTAGGAGCATATGTGTGGAATATGCTTGAGTAAACAAAAAAGCAAGAAATACGTCGGCGGCTTATGATAGTAAATGAATTCATCAATATGTAAGGATATTGATTTTAAGTAATGTCTCCCCGCCGGTCTCCCTGGTCTAGAGGTGTTACACGACTTTCTCCGTAATCCTGTATACTCTCGTGAGTGACGTGCGTGAGAATTGGTAGCAGTTCTCTCCGCATCGGTACCTTACGGGGTATGTGAGCCGGTCGCTCAGAAAGCAATGGCAAACTACTGAGCGTAATCTTGCCAAGAAATCAACAATCAGCTGAAAGGTGCTGATGTTGACAGCGATGTCCTGCAAAGGATATGCAAAAAAAAAAGTCTTCCCACTGAGATGCTGACTGCCACTCATAATAATACTCCTTGTCACAATGAGTGTATGTTGTTGTTTAAAAAAAAAAACAAAACACTTTAGCCCTTGGTCTACATGTGAATATAATTGATATGTGATTAGAGCTGGGGCTACTGAGCTCTGGTCAAAGCTATAGATGTTCAGTCTCTCTGAGCTGATATTGTAGGACATATGCTTTTCTTTATGATAGCTGCTATAGGGTTTGATCATGTGCCTTGCCTGCTGGTGTAGGTGTTTCCACAGATTTCGGTCTTTGGTGTTCTGGATCAACTTTGCTAATGATATTCCTCCTTGCTGTCATTTCAGTCCACCCAGCATCATTTTTCTTGATCTGTCTCTGCTCCCAAGTTATCCTTCCAGCCGTTATGATGTTCTCTAATGCCTCTCATCCTTCATCACATGACCAAAGAAAGCTGTTTGTCTCTTTCTTATAGTTGTAAATGTAGCCTCTTCCAGGCACTCATTGTCAGCTACTCTGGCAGTCCAAGGTATTCACAACAGTCGTCTCAGGAACCACATCTCCATTTCCTCCAAGATTTTCCTAATTTGTTCATTACCGTTCCATCATTCACGGAATGATATTATACATGTGAAATATTAAATACAAGATATGTAGATAAAGATGTGTTGATGTTGTGTATATATGATGTTATTTTCTCCCATACCCTAGGATGTGCCGGCTTTGTGGCTACTGAAATAATTCATAAAACCACATACCACGTTCAAAACACAGCTCTGGGTGATTTTAGCGGCAGGCCGCCTTGCGTTATTTTTCATACAATGATATGAGTGCTGGTTGTTCAGAAAGCAATGGCAAACTACTGAACGTAAACTTGCCAAGAAATCATAAACAGCCAAAAACACTGGGATTTACCGAGTCTTCCTGTAAAGGATTTGCAACAAGCTAACCCTGGGTAATTTTGTCAAATATGCAAGCCACAGAAGCCACAACAGTATAGCAGCTAGCATGCCTGTCCGCTGGTCCAGTAATCATGTGTTCAAGGCAGGGATTTTAAAACTGGATCCAGGCTTTCA
Organism: Cepaea nemoralis; assembly: GCA_014155875.1. Classification (NCBI taxonomy): domain Eukaryota; kingdom Metazoa; phylum Mollusca; class Gastropoda; order Stylommatophora; family Helicidae; genus Cepaea; species Cepaea nemoralis. Next base: position 877,332 of record JACEFZ010016019.1, read on the forward strand.
TGTTGACTGACATATAAAATGGGGTGAGCACCATATGCCGGTTTGTCTCATGGTGCTGAACAAATGTCCCTCTACAAGCTGTGCTGATAAAGTAAAACACCCCCTCCCACACTACGAGGTGTATTGGTGCTGAATAAATGTCCCTCTACAAGCTGTGGTGATAGAGTAGTGCACCCTTTCTACGCTACGAGATGTGTTGGTGTTGAACAAATGTCCCTGTACAAGCTGTGGTGATATAGTAAAGCACCCTTTCTACACTACGAGGTGTATTGGTGCTGAATAAATGTCCCTCTACAAGCTGTGGTGATAAAGTAAAGCACCCCCTCCCACACTACGAGGTGTATTGGTGCTGAATAAATGTCCCTCTACAAGCTGTGGTGATAAAGTAAAGCACCCCCTCCCACACTACGAGGTGTACTGGCTATACGGTGCTAGTCCAATATGTTTGTGCCAACTGACACTCAATGGGTGATGTGGTCATTATCCTGCTGGTGGCTTTTACTTTCCAGAACATTTCTTAGTACACAATTTTAGGCCAGGTTGGTCTGGGAGCGTAGGTCAGTGGGGAAAAAAAAAACAACTATAGTGCAGACCTGATGAGGCGAACTCACCAGGGACCCAAGAAATAGTTCTTCTTATCAGAAATTCCTCTTATAGGAGAAAAAGAAGAAAAATTGCCGGGGATAAACAAAATGTTCTTCATCCAAGATCGCCTAAAGCGGTTTGCACTGTATCTGTCTTGAAGGAATTTAAAGACATCACTACCAGGTTCGCAGGCCTGTGTGGGAACAGTAGGGTATTTTGTCAAACATACATGTTGTGCAGACAAAGATTTTATAGTGCATCTGCGATTACTGGTTGGGGGGGGGGGGGGGGGGGGGGGGGGGGGGGGGGGGGGGGGGGGGGGGGGGGGGGGGGGGGGGGGGGGGGGGGGGGGGGGGGGGGGGGGGGGGGGGGGGGGGGGGGGGGGGGGGGGGGGGGGGGGGGGGGGGGGGGGGGGCAAAAATGCTCCAAAGTACAACAGCATCGGTGACTGTGTGTGCGTGTTGTTTATTTTTAGCCAGAATGTGATTCATGTGATCTATAACTGCACCTGACGAGATGCAGCGAAATGTGCCAGGCAACCATTGTGCAGTCACTTGTTTATGGCTTCTGTGATTAAATTCACTAATCGGAACATACGCTCAGGGAAATAAGATCTTGTCTCTTGTATATTTGAAAATACAAGACACCAGATCTTATTTTCCTCTATAACATAGGGTATATATGTCAAATATAAAACAAAAACACAATCATTGACCCATTGCTGGTGAACAGTACAAATTAATAAATTCTGGGCTCCGTGGCGAAGGGATTACGGATGCAGTTTGTAATCCCGCATACAAAACACAGCTATGAGATTTGGCAGCATACTGCCTTGCGTTAGTTTTTTATGAAATTGTATGGGTGCTGGTCGTTCAGAAAGCATTGGCAAACTACTTGCCCAGGAATAATGAACAGCCAGCCAAAAAATGCCAGGGTTGACTGCTATGTCCTGTAAAGGATATGCAACTAACTGCAAAAAATGCTCCAAAGTACAACAGCATCGGTGACTGTGTGTGCGTGTTGTTTATTTTTAGCCAGAATGTGATTCATGTGATCTAAACTGCACCTGACGAGATGCAGCGAAAGTGCCAGCAACCATTGTGCAGTCACTTGTTTATGGCTTCAGTGATTAAATTCACTAATCGGACATACGCTTCAGGGAATAAGATCTTGTCTCTTGTATATTGAAAATACAAGACACCAGATCTTATTTTCCTCGTATAACATAGGGTATATATGTCAATATAAAACAAAAACACAATCATTGACCCATTGCTGGTGAACAGTACAAATTATAAATTCTGGGCTCCGTGGCGAAGGGATTACGGATGCAGTTTGTAATCCCGCATACAAAACACAGCTATGAGATTTGGCAGCCATACTGCCTTTGCGTTAGTTTTTTATGAAATTGTATGGGTGCTGGTCGTTCAGAAAGCATTGGCAAACTACTTGCCCAGGAATAATGAACAGCCAGCCAAAAAATGCCAGGGTTGACTGCTACGTCCTGTAAAGGATATGCAACTAACTGCCACAGTATTCTTTAAATAAAAAATAGTTTAAGTTAAATACTGACAAAATTAATTGGGAAAAATAGCAGGGAAAGACAGCAGATCAATACCTGGATGGCTTGGCATAATGGGAACAAGGTCGCAGACCTGATCCGGCACTCTGGTGGTTGTGTGAGATGGTAAACCATGACAGCTCATGCTTATGGGCAAGGCACAGGATGAGTTAACACAAATACAAATTTGTTGTGTTATTGATTTCATTGTCTGTTTCGCGGGAGTGATCAAAGATTGCAAATACAGTGCAGACCTGATAAGGCGAACTCACCTGGGACCCAAGAAATTGTTGTTATCATAAATTCCTCTAATAAGAGTTCAAGCATACAGTAATGCATTTACAACGTACAATACAATGTTGTTCTTCACAACAGAAATTCGCCACATCCGAGATCGCCTTAAGAGGTTTGCACTGTATTCTATTTGCCTGTGGTGCCAGTTTGTTGACATAATAAACAGCTCTTCCTTGTATTCAGGTCATGAACAATGTCATTGTTTTTGTATCCTGTGTATTGCTTATGATGGTCAATGAATAAATAGTTTCTGATATTACAGTGTTCTTGATTTATTAATCAGTTGTCTGGAAGATTTTTTTTTATCACCAATCACTCGCACGGAAGAATGATGATTTATCAGTCACACATATGTAAGAATTTTAACTTCAGTTGAGCATGTGCAAGAAAGAATACACATTATTTTGGTTTGCAGAAATAAGGTCAATACAGGACCTCAGGAGAATGCAGAACAACTCAAGAGAATCAACCAATTGGGGTCAGTAGAGCACCTAATCGAGGATCATAGGGGGTCAGTACAACACCTAATGTAGGATCAATGGTCTCAGTACACCACCTAATGTAGGATCAATGGTATCAGTACACCACCTAATGTAGGATCAATGGTGTCAGTACAACACCTAGTGAAGGATCAATGGTGTCAGTACAACACCTAGTGGAGGATCAATGGTGTCAGTACAACACCTAGTGAAGGATCAATGGTGTCAGTACAACACCTAATGTAGGATCATTATTGCAGATAAGTCACACACCGAGCGTGTGAGACGTAAGATGGTGCACCTAGTGCAAGTTCATTTATAGCACACTTAACATCTGTTATGGGGGAAGTGTGTCCAGGTGGTAAAGAGTTGGTAGAGCCTCTATGGCATTGAGGGCATCATCCGCTAGTTTGGTCTCACTTGAGTAAAGCTCCAAATAGTGCTCTACCCATCTGTCCATCTGCTGTTTCTTATCAGTGGTGATTTCTCCAGTCAAGGTTTTCAATGGTGCACTTCTTTTGATCACTGGACCACAGGCTTTCTTTATTCCTTCATACATGCTTCTTGTTTCCCTTATCACTTGCGATTTGAATGGACTCGCATAACTTGATCCAATAATCATTTGCACACTGCCTGGCAGCCTTTTGCACATCCTTCCTAGCTTGCCTTAGCTCACTCAGAGTGTTACACGTTGGTCTTTCCTTGCTTCTTAAGAGAGCTATCTTCTTCTTATCAATCAAGGGCTGCAGAGTCTCGCTGTTTGCTGCAAACCAGTCCTGCCTCTTATGATCCACAGTGCCGTAAACCCCTACAGCAGTTTTATAAAGAGTTTCCTTAAGTTGACCCCACTTTTCATTGACTACAATTTTCTGGTGTATCAGTGAAAGTGTCTTCAAGTTGCTGTTGAAACTGAAAGCACTTTTCAGGATCGTAAGTGTTAATACAACACCTAGTGGAGGATCAATGGTGTCAGTATAACACCTAATGGAGGATTAATGGTGTCAGTATAACACCTAATGGAGGATCAATGGTGTCAGTATAACACCTAATGGAGGATCAATGGTGTCAGTATAACACCTAATGGAGGATCAATGGTGTCAGTATAACACCTAATGGAGGATTAATGGTGTCAGTATAACACCTAATGGAGGATCAATGGTGTCAGTATAACACCTAATGGAGGATTAATGGTGTCAGTATAACACCTAATGGGGGATCAATGGTGTTAGTATAACACCTAATGGAGGATCAATGGTGTCAGTACACCACCTAATGGAGAATCCATGTGGCCAGTACAACACCTAATGGAGGATCAATGGTGTCAGTATAACACTAGTGGAGAATCCATGTGGTCAGTACAACACCTAATGGAGGATCAATGGTGTCAGTACAACACCTAATGGTGGATCAATGGTGGATCAATGGTGTCAGTATAACACCTAATGGAGGATCAATGGGGTCAGTATCAGCACCTAATAGAGGATCAATAGGGTGAGTACAGCAACCCAGAAGGATCAAGTAAAAGTAAAAATTATCTTTTTACACCCAAGGCAAAATGAGCATACAATGCTAGACCCATATTTGTATAGACCAATGGACATTCAGTGGGAGATGTGGTCAGTACCACAGGGGCCACCTTGACTTCCGACGACATTTCCTCATACCCAATGTAGCTTGGGTCGACTGGAAGGAAGCCCAGGTAAGTTTAAACAATCTGCCTTGATGTGGGTTTGAACCCATGTCAGCTGGGCCAGTAGGCGAGCATCTAGCCTCTGTTACCATGGCTTCCTATGAGAATCCCACTTCAGACATATTTGACAGTGAGTCGGGGTACGATTTGCTAAAGAAATGTGACGTCAAATCATATAAAACAGAGAATTTTGTTCTATATATCTCATCTTCACCTCTTACTACATGTTAGAGTATTGATTTTCATGCATACAACAGGAAAACCAAATCACATTTTTCACTTTCTCAAAAGACAGAAATATGCATTCTTAAGCAGCCTGCTAATAGGTAACAACAATATTTGTGGAATAAATTAAAATAGGCCAAACCTAATGAATCAAGTGCCATCTCCACACCCAAGGGTTGGCTGTAGTAAGTTTCCAACACCCTGTCTTCTGACTTCATGTAAGATTCTTCTAGTCCATCTCTTGTGCCCCTATCTGTAACCACCTCTACCTCTTGCACCCTTTAGCATGAGTCCCTCTCATCCTACCTTGTTCTTCTTGTACCTTTGTGGTGTCGAAGTGAAGCATAAACAGCAGGAAAGTGCCTGTTTATGGTCTTCATATATCCAGATTTCCACAAGATGTGGACTGCGCCTGGCTAGCAGACATTAGTGTTAGGATTGCCCAGCCTCTCTCAGGAGGGGTGAAAAATGAAAATTAGTAGCCTACCAATGACCCACAGGCTACACAAGTCAACCGCATTTCCCTGTGTAGACCAGGAAACAGGGCTCTGGCTTGCCAGGGAGGACGGACTTCCCTTGGTTAGATTTTCTTGTCCTTAAGTTAACTGTGACTCGAAGAAAAAAAATGAAGCATAATCGAACTGACTTTTTGTCAAATAAACAAATGAAAACGCAAAGTAGAACTGCAAAGCTTTACTAGAACAAAAGTGACAAAATGGATGTAGGACTTACAGCCTTCATCAGCACACAAAGAAAACAGATGTCACAATTGTTGTCACTTGTGACTGTGTTCTAGTCAAGCTGACTAAGTCATAGACCACACATATAAGCCCATGGCATTATGGTATGAAGTGTCCATCTCCTTTCACCATCAATCTTTCTTTCACTCCCTCCCCCAATAATCTCCTCTAGGGAGGAAAATAAATCTAACAATCTTTGTACAGACTCCTGTTTATACACAATATATCACATTAATTAAAAAAACTGCAACTTGGATAAATTGCAATGCTAAAAAGCTATCACAGATAAGGTTAAAATTCTAGTTATTTTTTTCAGTCATTCTTCTTGACCCAAAGATATATAAATACCATGTGCAGTGCAGACCCGATAAGGCAAATTCACCAAGGACCCAAGAAATAGTTCTTCTTATCAGAAATTCCTCTGATAAGAGTTCAAGCATGTAGTAACGCATTTACAACGTACAATATAACATATGTTCTTCATAACAGAAATCCGTCACATCCGAGATAACCTTAAGCGGTTTGCACTGTATTTGTATCTACATAATCTCTCTCTCCTTCTCACACACAGTCTTGAGTCCTGATAATTCCACTCCACAGTTGTCTGCCTTGTGCTGCTCTCTTTAATTCAACTTGTGTCTGCATGGATATATCTGTGTTGTTGGTCTACACCTTCCTCTTTTCCCCAATATTGTGCCCTTTTTGTGGAGTAGTTGGTATCTCTTAAGTCTTAGGGTATGACCCAGCCATGACAGTCTTTGTATTGTGATTGCTCTGAGAAGCCTTCTTTGTTCTGTTCTATTTTCCAGAACTTATTCATTTCAAAACAATGTATTCCATCCCTTAATGAATTTAAACACAGAAGCCACAAACAATATGTTGTGTTCATCAGACAATAAACGACTGCTCAAATATAGCCAGGCATTAGCAGTTAGGTGGTTTCAGCTGGTTTTATGCAAACAGAAGAGTTTGTGTTAAATTTGAAATTACCGTGGGAATAAATGCTACACATTCAAACAATATTTGTGACTATGTGTTTTTATAGTTTCAGCTAAAGTTTTATTCATTTATTCACTTCATATGATATACACGGTGGGGCAAAATGATCTGACACATTTGTAACTTTAATCAAACTAAATTAGAATAAATGAACAACAAAAAGTATTTTTATTTATCAAATGTACACATGATGCCATTTTGTTTTATGTTGTTTGAATAATGATTTGTGTGGGGAAATTCAACAACAGGTTCCCCGAACTGCTATTGTGATTTTCAGTGACGAGGCCCATTTTCATTTGTGTGGAAGCGTGAATAAGCAAAATTTTCGCTATTAGTCCCAAAACAATCCTCATGAGTTACACGTATGCCCCTTGCAAGTCCTCATGTAACTGTATGGTGTGCGATAGCAGAATTTGGCATTTTTGGTTCCGCACTTTTTTGAAGAAGACAATGTTACAGTGACCGCTAACACTTTTCTGCGACCCAAATTGGATGAACTTGACGTCAGAAATAATGTTTGGTTCCAACAAGATGGCGCAACAGCCCACACGTCTAGACGTTCAATGGAAATTTTGAGGGAGATGTTCCCCGGTCATTTAATTTCATTCCTAGGTGACCTCGGTTGGCCTGCCCGATCACCTGACTTGAACACATGTGATATTTTTCTCTAGGGATACCTAAAATCAAATGTATACATTCATCGCCCCCGATCTATTGAACAATTGAAAGATGCAATTCATCAAGAAATTGAGCCTAATCCACATGAAATGATCCGCCGAGTTATGGACAACTTTCGCGAACGTCTTCAAAAGTGTGTGGACAATAACAGCGAACAATTGACTGATGTAATTTTTAAAAGAAAATGAAATAAAATGACATCATATGTACATTAAGGAAATAAAAATACTAGTTTTCATTATTCAAACAACATAAAACAAAATGGCATCATGTGTACATTTGATAAATAAAAATACTTTTTTTGTTCATTTATTCTAATTTAGTTTTATTAAAGTTACAAATGTGTCAGATCATTTTGCTCCACCCTGTATAACTCTGCAGTATGCAGCAGATAAGATGTAACAAAATATGCCAGGCAATAAATCATGCAACATATTGTTTGTGGCTTCTGTGTTTTAATTTATTCATTTGTCAGTGATTCAAGTTCAGCTGGTTGATGTTATGTTTCAATAACACCACATCTAAATCAACTCTACACGGAGTAACAATTTCAACTATAATTTTAGAAAGCGGTTAACGCCAATGAAGTAAGAGGGTAAGTTAATAAATAAGCCACAAATGGCTGTAGAAAAATAAGTAAATATGATAACAACTTGAAACCAGCTTATTTTTATACATACATTGTACCTTTATTCCTTAACATAATTTCCACCAAAATTGATGCACTTATCCCATTGTTTTATCAATCCTCCCAAACCGGCTGCATAGAGCTGCGTGCTCCGTTTTCTAAATCACGTTTTCGCTTCACATTCAACTTCGGCGTCATTCGCAAAATGTCTCCCGCCAAGGAGGGTTGTTCAGTGTTTATGCTGACAAATGTTCATCCCATAAAGCGGTGCATAGCTGGGTAGAAAAAGTTATGAGGGCAATTCAATAAGTAAGTCACAGTTCTGTGAAGTGGCAGGTAAACGAAAACAAAGCATGCAGTTCTATACAGCCGGTTTGGGAGGATTGATAAAACGATGGGATAAGTGCATCAATGTTGGTGGAAATTATGTTGAGAAATAAAGGGACAATGTATGTTTAAAAATAAACTGGTTTCAAGTTGTTATCATATTTAGTTATTTTTCTACAGCCATTTGTGACTTACTTATTAATGTACCCTCGTATTTTACGAACAGACACCCACTGTCCCGTGTCTTTATCTTGAAGTGGCAGAGTTGCTTGCGTATTTCCATGACCCCAAGAACATTCTAGTGGCAAAGAAGCTACAGCCAGGGAATCTCAAGTCAATTAGAGCAATGGGCAGACAATCAAGTCAATGGGCAGTCAATCAGAAGCAATGGGCAGTCAATCAGAGCAATGGGCAGTCAATCAGAGCAATGGGCAGTCAATCAAGTCAATGGGCAGTCAATCAGAGCAATGGGCAGTCAATCAAGTCAATGGGCAGTCAATCAGAGCAATGGGCAGTCAATCAGAGCAATGGGCAGTCAATCAAGTCAATGGGCAGTCAATCAGAGCAATGGGCAGTCAATCAGAGCAATGGGCAGTCAGTCAGAGCAATGGGCAGTCAATCAGAGCAATGGGCAGTCAATCAGAGCAATGGGCAGTCAATCAGAGCAATGGGCAGTCAATCAGAGCAATGGGCAGTCAATCAGAGCAATGGGCAGTCAATCAGAGCAATGGGCAGTCAATCAAGTCAATGGGCAGTCAATCAGAGCAATGGGCAGTCAATCAAGTCAATGGGCAGTCAATCAAGTCAATGGGCAGTCAATCAGAGCAATGGGCAGTCAATCAAGTCAATGGGCAGTCAATCAGAGCAATGGGTAGTCAATCAAGTCAATGGGCAGTCAATCAGAGCAATGGGCAGTCAATCAAGTCAATGGGCAGTCAATCAGAGCAATGGGCAGTCAATCAGAGCAATGGGCAGTCAATCAAGTCAATGGGCAGTCAATCAGAGCAATGGGCAGTCAATCAGAGCAATGGGCAGTCAATCAAGTCAATGGGCAGTCAATCAGAGCAATGGGCAGTCAATCAAGTCAATGGGCAGTCAATCAGAGCAATGGGCAGTCAATCAGTCAATGGGCAGTCAATCAATCAATGGGCAGTCAATCAAGTCAATGGACAGTCAATCAGAGCAATGGGCAGTCAATCAAGTCAATGAGCAGTCAATCAGAGCAATGGGCAGTCAATCAGAGCAATGGGCAGTCAATCAGAGCAATGGGCAGTCAATCAGAGCAATGGGCAGTCAATCAAGTCAATGGGCAGTCAATCAGAGCAATGGGCAGTCAATCAAGTCAATGGGCAGTCAATCAGAGTCAATGGGCAGTCAATCAGAGCAATGGGCAGTCAATCAAGTCAATGGGCAGTCAATCAAGTCAATGGGCAGTCAATCAGAGCAATGGGCAGTCAATCAGAGCAATGGGCAGTCAATCAGAGCAATGGGCAGTCAATCAGAGCAATGGGCAGTCAATCAGAGCAATGGGCAGTCAATCAGAGCAATGGGCAGTCAATCAGAGCAATGGGCAGTCAATCAAGTCAATGGGCAGTCAATCAGAGCAATGGGCAGTCAATCAGAGCAATGGGCAGTCAATCAAGTCAATGGGCAGTCAATCAGAGCAATGGGCAGTCAATCAGAGCAATGGGCAGTCAATCAAGTCAATGGGCAGTCAATCAGAGCAATGGGCAGTCAATCAAGTCAATGGGCAGTCAATCAGAGCAATGGGCAGTCAATCAGAGCAATGGGCAGTCAATCAAGTCAATGGGCAGTCAATCAGAGCAATGGGCAGTCAATCAAGTCAATGGGCAGTCAATCAGAGCAATGGGCAGTCAATGAGAGCAATGGGCAGTCAATCAAGTCAATGGGCAGTCAATGAGAGCAATGGGCAGTCAATCAAGTCAATGGGCAGTCAATCAAGTCAATGGGCAATCAATCAGTCAATGGGCAGTCAATCAAGTCAATGGGCAGTCAATCAGAGCAATGGGCAGTCAATCAGAGCAATGGGCAGTCAATCAAGTCAATGGGCAGTCAATCAAGTCAATGGGCAGTCAATCAAGTCAATGGGCAGTCAATCAAGTCAAGGACCCTTTTACATGTCTTCAGGACATTGGACATATTTTGGTGCTAGACCCATATTTGAACCGACCAATCAGCACTGGCTGGGTGATGTGGCCAGTAGCATGCCAGTTGCCTTCACTTCCCAAACCATTAACTGGCACCCATTTTAGGCTGGGTCAACCTCACAGGCTAGGAGCTTTTTAAAAGCCTGCCCTGATGCAGATTAAAACTTCTGACCACCACAATGCAGGCGAGTGTCTAGCCACTGCAATACTGCACTCCTAAAACACCACGAGTTGAAACAAAGATAACACACACATAATTACTACTTAATCTGTCAGGCTTAGGTAGTGGACTATCTGTTAGATTTAAACTCAGATAATCCTCTCTGGAAGGCTGCTGTGTGTCTACTGTAGAGTACTAAGCTGCAGAAGTAAGTCAGTCAATCAATCAATCAGGTGCTGTCTCCACAATGAAGGTTGGCTGCAATGGATCTTCAATGCTGTCTGTCTCTCACTCTGACTGTACATTCTGTCAGATTTATGTTCATCCATCTCTTGATGTTATCTTCTCACTTGTATCGTTGTCTATCTCTTGCTCACTTGCTTTCAACCTTACCCTCTAGTATGGTTTTTATAAGAGTGTTATGTCTTTTATTGTTGCCGAAATATTTCACTTACCTCTTTTTTATTTCTTTCATCAACTCTCTTTTCATTCCCAGTGTTTCTGTAACTGCTGTATTTTATTGTTTTTGTTTCTATGAAATATAACACATCTTTCTGTATATCCACATCTCCAGGGCCTCTATTCAACTTTCTAATTGCTTGTTCGATGTCCAGGATTCTGAGCCATATAGTAGTGTTGAATATACATAGTATTTGACAATTCTAATTTTCAATGCGTTGTTACTCATGCAGAACTCAAGTCTGATCAAATAAATAGGCAGGTCATGAAAATAAATCTGGGGTTATACACGTTTGGGTCTGGTAGTTTAAGACTTCTGGGGAAAACAATGAAACAGAATTAACTTTCTTTCTACTAGATGGTGAGGGCGTAAACAAGTCAAAGGAGTGGTCAGTTAGCAATGTTTCTGATTGGGCACAAATAATCACACCACCGATACGAGAAATCCTGGGGGTGTCTGTACCAACGGATGCTTGTTCATTATCAGTAGATGTCACATTATGGGTTAACAGCACACACTTCCTGCTGGGTTGCTCTGGAGTCTGGGAAAAGAGCTCACAGGATGAATTCCATTCGTCATTTTGGCAATGATTACCAGGTCCCATGGACACATTACTGGGAGCCATATCTTGAGATGGCTCTGAAAACAAATCCTGGGAGCCAGTTAACTCCCATTCAGTGTCACTTTTTTTAAGTGAAGATTTTAAATAGGGCATGTCCTGAATGACAACAGGTTGGTGACTGATAGCTTCAAAAGCAAAATAATTATGTTCCTGGTTCTTGTCAGAAAACCTAACTTGCTTTGCAGCCTGGCATCCTCCTGAGGCATTTCCTAGCTGGTTCGTAAAGTAACTTCTTGTGTACTCATCAGAGGTTGGATATGTTTCATGGAGTAGCAAAGTCTCTTGAACTCCATCCCCACATACTTCCCTTGGCCACTGACCATCTTTTGACTCAGAGCAACTTTTATCGAGTCTAGCTGAAGCCACATTAGATTTAGGAAGCAACAATGACTTCTGAACCACATCCTGGTACGTTTCTCTCCCAAAGTCACTGTAATGAGAAGCTTCTGGTGCAAATACTGAACCTTCTTCTTGAGAACTGAACAGGTCACTTGAGGTATCTGATAGGATTTTATGAACATCTTCTAGTGGATGGGTTATATCTTGTGGACCAAAAGCAGCTTCTGAAGTCTGCGTTATCTTTGGGTACACACCTGAACCAACTGATGCTTTCATCGACCCTAAATCACAATTTAAAAATATGGCATGTGCTCTTTTTGGACATGTAGCACAAATTAAATGTTTATCATTATCTTTGTTTGAGCATGTACAGATGAAACGTTTGTCATGTTCCATATGTGGATATAAAGTTTCTTCAGGCAAGGATGAGACATGTCCATAATTAACATGATGCTCTGTACCTTCAAAATGCAAAGATGAGACCTCAACATCCAACTGTTGAGTGGTGGCAGTGTTCTGCCACCTAACATCCAGATCTCTGACACTAAAATCATCACTGACATCATCACCAGGACAGCCCCACAAAACCTCAGAGCTTCCACTAGTATCTTTCAGAAAAGACATGTCTGTAATGTTGTCACTTTTGGTCGTGATTTCTGCATTATCACTAGTTAACGTCTGCAACTACTGTGATGTGATTATTCACGTCTGTGATTTTTGTAACAGAGTCATTGAAGTCCACGAGTTGTGTGATGTAGTTATTGGTGATTTCTGTTACATCATTATTTATGTCCGTGATTCCTCTGCTGATGTCAGTAACATTGAGGATTTCTTTGACGTGACCAGTCATGTCTATGACTTCAGTGATATGGCTTTTCATGTCTGTGATTCCCGCCCCATCATAGTTATCTGTGATTCCCGCCACATCATAATTGTCCATGGTTTCTGCAACATCACAGTTGTCTGTGATTTCTGCTCCTCTATCATTCTGCTCTACGATTTCTGTGACATAATCACCCACATCCATGACATCTGTATTACAACCACTATTTTCTAAACACACATCTTGCTGACCTGTAAACTTATCCTTCCCATGACCTTGATTACCAGAACCATAGAAAGATTCTCCTAGTCTATAATCAGAATCACCTTGGATAGAAAAACTATCCAAAACACACTCCTGTTGGAAAACATGTGATTTAACACAAACATTCTTGTTGTTTTTCTCCATAAATGACATGTGAGACTCAACAGAACCTGAAATTTGTTTATATCCACGTAGCCAGGAATGCAAAAATATTTCTGGTTGTGTAGTACTTTTATCCCCCACACCTTCATCAGTGAACTGTTGACTTTCTTCCAGACATACTTGACTGAAGTGGGCAGTCTGCGCTGCCTTTTGGGATGTTTTTGCCTGATATGTTACTACTGTCTTTCTGGACATTACTGGGAGGCAAGGTAGTACTGTCCTTTTGGACAGTTTTGTCTGGTATGCTTGTGTTGTCTTTCCTGACATTTCTGTCTGACATACTGGTGCCATCTTTCTGAACGTTTTGGTGAGACATGCTCCTGTCTTCCTGGTCATTTCTGTCAGATTTGCTTCTGCTGTCTTTCTGGACAATACTGTCAAACATGCAACTGTCGTCTTTCTGGACACTTTTATCTGATATCCATGTGTTGTCTTTCCTGACAATACTGTCTGACCTACTAGTGCTGTCTTTCTGGTCATTACAGAGAGATATGCTTGTGCTATCTCTCTGGACAATTCTGTCAAACATGCGACTGCTGTCATTCTGGAAATTTCTATCAGACACAATACTGCTGTCTTTCCCGACATTTCTATCACTTTTAATTTCAATAAAACCAGAGTTAAAATGAAACGAACTGTCCGCAATCTGGAAAAGAGCACTAGATTCACACCAAGGACCTAAATGTGACAATCTTGATATTTTGCCTGTTGGGTTTTCTGCTAAAGCACACTCATCACCACTCAACTGGTCAATGGACAATGTTTCAGTGTTTGTGCTTTCACAACCAAACATATCTTTGTTTGTTTTATTATTTCTTTCATTAAGCTTGTCATTGTGATATTTCCTTTTTGATCTTCTTAATGTCACATTGACAGACATGGAATTTAAACCTATGGATTGAGTGTTATAATCTGCTGCTGGTGATTTCCCTGTAAACTTAAGTGCTCCTTTTCCTGTGGTTTTAGAACTTTTGGTCACTGTGGTATTTTCTGAGCTTTTGACATTTCGTTGTGAAATTGAATATTTTGAGGTTATGTCACTAGCAGAAGATATATATTCTCCTGAGAATGTTAGAATTTTTTGGCACATCTGCTGATTTGGGGTTGTATTATCTGAAGATGCAGTTTTCTCAGAGTTGTTTACATTTCTTTGCAAAGTTTGTTTTTGAGTTGCATAGTTAGAAGACAATGTTTTTTCAGAGTTTTTCACATTTCGATGCAAAGTTTGCTTTGAGGCAGCATTGTTTGAAAACAAAGTTTTCCCAGAATTGTTTATATTTCGTGGCAAAGTCTGTTTTGGGGTTGCATAATTGGAAGACAGAGTTTTCTCAGCCTTTTTTATATTTCGTGGCAAAGTCTGTGTTAGGGGTTGCATAATTGGAAGACACAGTTTTCTCACCGGTTTTCATATTTCGTTGCAAAGTCTGTTTTGGAGTTGCATAATTAGAAGACAAAGTTTTCTGAGAATTTTTCATAATTTCGTGGCAAAGTCTGTTTTGGGGTCACATAGTTCAGGAAAACTTTTCTCCTGACATCTTTACAATTTTTCAGTGACGTCAACAGCTGTGTTGTTTTATATTTTAAAGAAAGAACGCTTCTCTCCAAGTTGTCTACTTTTTCTGATGTCTGTTGTTTTAAATTGGTAGAGTTTATTGAAAAATTCATTTCCTCCGAACTTTTCATGTTTTGGTGTGGAATCTCCATTGGTGTTGTATCTTCTGGAAAATATTTAACTTTAGCTGAAGTCTTTACATTTGGTAGTATCTTTTCTGGAGATGTATAATTTAACGGCAAAATGTGTTTCTTTGACCTTTGAATAGCATTCTGTGAAGGCCACTTTTTCTGTGTTGTAACGCTTAAAGAGACCGGCTGTTCCCCCAAGTTTGTTCCACTCTGTAAGAACGTATTTTTCTTATCATTTTTACTGAGCTGAGGTAAAGTATTTCTGTTTTGATTCTTGCAACTTTTTAGCAAAATAAGTTTCTTTCCACTTGCAATTTTTCCAGTGAGTGTTTGCGCCTCTGAATATCCCGCAATGTGCTTCTTCTGGATTTTACATTTGTCAGAAGATTCTACTGAATTTACAGCATGTAGGGATGAAGTCTGCTCGGCTGAATGTGTAACATTCTGAAGTGACATTTCATTCTCTCCATTTGTAACATTTTGACACAAAGTCTGTGTATCCTGATTGCTAACAGTCTTAGACAAAGTCAGTTTCTCAGAACTGTTAAAAATATCAGAGTCAGACACTTTACATGTTGTGTTAACAATTGCTGCGTTATATGTTTTCTCATTATTTTCAAATGATGGAAACAAAATTTGCACTGGTGAGGTGTTAACATTAGGACGTAATTTATGTTTCTTTGGATTCTTGACATCCTCCGTTGCTTTCTGAGGAGCCTGCACTGCTTGAGACAAAACCTGTTTCCTTGAATTTTCGCGAGCTGGAAACATACCTTCCTTGAAACACCTTGCTTGAAAAAACGCCTGTTTCCTCAAATTTTCATCAGTTGGAGACATACCTTGTTTCTTCACAGTTTTAAAATTCCCAATCACGGTTTCTTTCTTTACACTTTTAACATTCTTAGAAGTATCTTGTCTCATTAAGTTTTTAGTATTCCCAGATGCACCTTGTTTCTTCATGATCATAATAGTTTGAGATGCTCTAAGGTCCCTAGAGGAATGAATATGTTGAGGCGTACTTTGTGCACGTGAATTTTTATAATTATTAGATATGACTCGCTCCTGCAAGGTTTTAATATTCCGAAATGTACCATGTTTCTTACAGCTCTGATCACTCTGAACTGTCCTCTGTTTTTGAGAGTTCTTTAACAACTGAGATAAAGTCTGTTTTTTTGGTTCCTCAAAATGACCGGAGTCCACTAGAACTAAGGAAGGTAATTTGGCAGCAGAAGGGCATGATTCACCTATGTCACATTCCAACATTATGCAATTGTGTGGATTTGAGCTCATCTCTTTCTTATAGTCACTGCTATCTGTAGCAATGTAATGCAGCTTCTCCGTGAGCATACCATCTGCAGTGTTCTCTGTTGTTATGCTCTGGTTTTTAAAGTCACTATCATCATTTATAGGACCATGCAACACTGAATTCATCATTGTTCTGTTGTTTGCACAGACTGCAGCAGTGTCATCCAATTTATTCATGTGCAATCCATCTAAACTTTTTTCTGCTGAAATATCCTGGCTTTGAAGGTCACTACAGTCAAATATACAACTGTTTAACTTTGTCAGAAATGCATCCAGTCCCTCTGATTCCGGATAATCTTCCATTAATTTTGATGGATAATTTCTCATTAAGTTTAACGCACAATCATCTTTTAACTGTGATGGATTCTCTCGTCTTAACGATAATAAAGAGACATCTTGATCCTCAGGTTGTGGATAATCTTTTGGTAACTCCGCTGGAGAATGCTTCATTAACTTTGATGGATTATCTTCCCTTACCTGTGACAGAAATGCCTCACAACCCTCAGATTCAGGATAAGCTTCCATTAATGTTGAGGAAAACACTTCTCCCAACTTTGAAAGATTATCTCCTCTTGCTGGTGACAGAATTACATCAAGATTCTCAAATTCATGATAATCTTTCATTAATTCTGATGGATAATCTTCCATTAACATTGAAGTATTATCTTCCTTTAAATTTGGTAGAAAAACTACATCTTCCTGTGATTTTGGTGGTGATTCATCTAGTAATATTGATGGGTTATCTTCCCTTAACTTTGGTGGAGAACATTCCATGAACTTTGATTGGTTATCTTCTCTTATCTTTAACAGAAATGCATCTAGACCCTCAGATTCTGGATAATCTTCCCATAACAGTGATGGAGTACCTTCCATTAACTTTGATGAAATACCTTCCATTAACTTTGACGGGGTATCTTCCCTTATCTTTGACAGAAATACATCTAGACCCTCAGATTCAGGATAATCTTCCAATAACTTTGATGAATTACCTTCCCACATCTTTGATAGACAATCCCCCCTCACTACTGAAGAATATTCTTCTATCAATTCTCCTGGAATATCTTCTAGTAATTCTGTGAGTTGCGACACATTTTCACAAATTTCCTTACTGTACCTTTGAGCCTTGCACTTGTCATCAGCATCACCAGCCAAATTATACCTTTCTTTGATACAAGAAGCCTCAATTGTGCTTTGATCAGAATGACAAAGTCTGAGACGAACATGCTTTGAATGGGCTTTCTCTTGAGATTGCTCTGATGAGTCTTCAGTGAGTTGTATCTCTGGATGACTGTCAGATATTCCAGCCATTTCCACAACATAATCTTTGACATCACCTGGACAGAATGTGGAAGCTAGCTCTTCTGTTTCTGTGTTCAAAGAATCTCCCAGACAGAAACCACGCCTTTCACTAAACCGCTTCTTAAGCATCTTCCTTTTGCGAAGAAACACCTTATTTACAGCAATTGGGGAACACCGCACAGACAACTGATGGTTGCTTGTTGCAGGCCTCTGCAAAGGATGCATAATTTGGCATAATGTAGTAGTTGTGTCAACATTTTGACCTATATTTTCCTTATTCACTACATTTACAATGTCTTGATTAGTGTAATACTCTTGGACATAACCACGTTTATGATTTGTCGATGCAGAAACACAAGCCAGTCTGTTCGCATAATTTTGACTACAAATTGTCTTAATTTTATGCTGATCTGAACCACTCTGGTCACAAAGTGTTTTCACTTCATGTCTATTTATATCACAAATTGTTTTCACGTGGTGCCTATCTACACCATTCTGACTACAAACTCTCTTAACTGTGTGTTTTTTAACATCACTATGATCACAAGCTATGTTCACTTCACATTTAGTCATATCACTTTGATCAAAAACTGTCTTCATTCTGTCTGTATCACATTGTCCACCAACTACCTTCACTTCTGATCTATTTACATCCCTCCGACCACATACAATCTTCTGTAAGTTCTTATATTCACTGTGTAACTTGCCATTTATAAAATTATCTGTGCTTCTTGTTTTACACTTACACACATCAACAAGCTCACAATGTGTCTTCTTCAGCAGTCCTTTCCGAATTACCTGTCTGTTGTATCGTCAGACAATTACCTATCTGAGAATGTCCAATCTCATCTTTATCAGAAAGTGAGTAACACATCACAGAATCCCCATTTTCACAATGTGACCTAAATTCACCAACTTGATTTTCAGTGGAAACATCCAAACGAGGCAAGCAAACTGTCAATTCTGGATCTTGGCTTGTACAAACTGTCAAACCTGGTCTTTTTGGCACACAGACTGTGTCTAGTGAATCATCACAACTAAAAGCCAGCGAGGACTGGTCAAAACTTGAATCTGTAGAACCATCACAAGAGGGGTTAACTGTAGGCAATTGAATTACATGCCTCATAAAGCTATTTGGAAATGAACAGTACTTATCTCCGTTGCTTGAACGACGTAGATGCAATATCTGCAGCAATGCCGCTCTGTCTGTGTAGGCATGAGGAGTGAGATTACACTCTTCTATTATGGCCTCCAGATGTCGAAGGCAGTCAACAACAGTTGCTGAAAATGATGAATCGGTCACGGGCATTATCTGTACCTGCAATGAAACTTGGTAAATGTCTACCCATAGATTTCTGTGATGAAGTAATGGAGCTCTGGCAGATGGACCTGAGAGAAATGGCACTGTGCTCATCAGCATATCTGGAATGTGTTTGTCTGCTATTGGAAGAAATCATCTTCAAACCAAACAGCAGTCTTTGGCCAATGAAAGCTTGTTCAACAGCAACTTGGATAATGGTCTCATACGATGCTCCATATTTATCTCTAGTGGAAGACATTAATCTGGAAACAAATATAATAAATAAAAAATGTGCAATGCTTTTAACAATGATTCTCGTGATGTGCAAGTTATGTAAAATACATACCTGTTTCCTCTTTGTGCAAAAAAGAAAAAGGCATGTATGATAGATGTCAATTAATCATTTACTGTCAATTTCATTACTGTTATTTTCTTCTTCTACTCCTACTCCTTTTTCTTCACCTCCTCCTCCTTCTTCTCCCTCTCCTTCCTTTTCTTCTTCTCCTCCACCTTCATTTTCTTCTTCTCCTCCTCCTTTTACTTCTGCTCCTCCTCCTCCTTTTTCTTCTTCTTCTCCTCCTCCACCTTCATTTTCTTCTCCTCCTCCTCCTCCTTTTTCTTCTTCTTCTCCTCCTCCTCAACAAAGTAAAGGGAATTTAAGGGAACCCTTCAGATGTCACCTGCACATTTAAATAAAACAAGTCACTGAAGGTTATTGATATCTGCCTTTAGTTTGCCCTCACACAGAGCCAGTGTAAATACAGTAAATGACTCAGTTCTACATGTCTTGAGACATGTAGGGCACATGGTGACAGCCCCATATTTGTATATCTCAACTGACACTGGAGTGGGGGTGTGGTCAATATCATGCTGGCCTTCTTGACTTCCCAGGACATTTCAAGCTACCCAGTGTGGGCTGGGTCCACCTGGCAGCCCACGTCCATGTTTTAAATCTGCCTCGATGTGAATTTAAATCCATGATAACTAAACCAGTATGCTAGCCACTGTAGAAGTAGTAGTAGTAGAAGGAGAAGAAGAAGAAGAAGAAGAAGAAGAAGAAGAAGAAGAAGAAGAAGAAGAAGAAGAAGAAGAAGAAGAAGAAGAAGATTAAGCTTAGTAGAAGAAGGAGAAGAAGTAGCAGAAGAAGAAGAAGATGGTGATTATAAGAGTTATAAAATCTTACATTTTCATATATACAGCTTTTCTTCACAAACATAAAGATAGGTTTTAAAAGGCTACATTAAAACAATGCTCAGAAAAACAAAACAATTTACACGTTGTGAAACTCCGTGGCAGGGACACCAAAAAAGGAATTCAGCATTCCACCAAATGTGGTCAAACTGACCATTGCTGTACTGTCAGTCACTGTGAGACACAGACGGTAGCGGAACTGCTCCTGGCCATTGCTGTAGGAATGGCCACAATTCTGACACCTAAATAAATAATTGTATTAAAAAATTGAGGATCAGAATAGTTACACAGAAATGTTCTGTGTAGCAATGTCAGACAGAACAAAGACTAAATAACATATGTAAATAAAAACATGTCCAGTACAGGAACCTGGAATGAGTCTGTGATGTGAGGGCCTGTGATGTGAGTGTCTGTGATGTGAGGGTCTGTAGCGTGAGGGTCTGTGATGTGAGGGCCTGTGAAGTGAGGGTCTGTGATGTCATAGGGACATCACATTTTGTAAGCCATTTTTCACCCCTGCCTGCTCGCTTTGAACTCAAGCGTAGTCCATACACGCGCTACTACTTCTAGTGTACTAGACTTTTGCATGTGGATTAGCTTTCCCTATTGTTGTTTGTTCATCAAGAATGATGATGACCATTCATTTCATCCAGTGGGATTGAAGGTATGGAGCCGTGGGTTCTAAGATGGCTGATAAGGCCTATTTTAGCTCGAAATGTTCTTTGACAATGTGGGCAAAGAATGCTTGACGTTTCTGGGAGGATTTCCTGCAGTGGTTTTTCTGTCCTGCCTTTTCTTCACAGCTCTTGCAGTCCTGGTTGCTTCACAAATGACTGCACCCTTGCGTAATGATGCACGCCACGAATTTCGGTCTCTGGCTGCAGCCTCCCAGGTGTCATGATGAATTCCAAAAGCATTCAGTGAGATTTTCAGAGTGTCTTTAAAGCGTTTCCTCTGGCCACCTTGGGAGCGTTTACCACAACACAGTTCTGACGTTGGATGAAGAATGACTTGCGCGATGACTTGGATTAAAGTGAGGAATTGTTGCGCAATTTGTCGACCTCACTCTCTCGCCTGAGTCCATCTGAGTCCAGTGGCAAGACAAGTCGAGACGACTGGAGACGAATACAGGTGCAGTGGATGACCAGGGCGCTCTACGTGCCTTGCCGTGCTCATTACGTTCCACAATGCTTTGCAGGTAAACGCCGTCTTGCCCGTTGAATCAGGAATGATTTCTTCCGCGCAGTCTGCCGAGTCCTGTCTTCACATGCTGGGTAGGCATACCCTAGTTTAAAGCTTGGTTTGACACCAAATCGGATACCCATGCCTGGTTTAGCCAGCCTCTCACAGCTGTTGCCCGGGAGGTGGCCGCTGTAGCTTTCCCTATTACTAGTGTCCTTCACCATCAGGTGAACCCACTCCAACTTCAGAGGTACTTGTAATTTACGACCCCAAAGTCAAGGATAATAAATCAACATTGTAGTCCAATTGTCCGGTGTAGGGGATGAACCTGCAACCTAGGCATCAGCACACTAGATGTTTAAGAACGGGCGCACTTGTCCATTCAGCCATGCTGACCTCACATTTTGTAGACCTGAATACAAGGTGGAATGGCTGGCCAGTCCTGTCCCCTGTTGGCAGAAGATGGATGCGGGCATCAAACTCTTGTCCAACCCCACCTACATTACCAGCGTAGCTCTCTATCAGCTACACTGACTTGCCCACCTACATAACATACATTGAGTACTCTATATGAAGCATTTTGTAAGATTCTTCGTTTAGTTTAGTTATCAAAGCAAGGTCTTGAGTTTACTGACTGTATATGTTTAGCCACTATAGCTGTGTATGTATTTATTACAAGTTCTATACTCAATTCCACCGGTCTCCCTGGTGAAGGAGTTAAGGACGTTTTTCATAATCCCGTATACTCACGTATGAAACACAGCCGCGAGAGATTCGGCAGCGGATCGCGTCATGCTGGTTACTTATGGCTGTATGTAAGCCGGTCGTTCAGAAAGCAATGGCAAACTACTGAACGTAAAAATTGCCAAGACATCAACAGCAGCTGAAAAATGCTGGTGTTGACTGCAATGTCCTATAAAGGATATGCAAAAAAAAAAAAAAAAAATTACCCAATTCCACACTCCTACTGTCGTAATCGAGATGATTCATCAAGAGATGTGTTAATGTGCTCCAAGTAATAAATCATTTGCCGGCTTCGTGGCTAAGAGGTTATGACTTTTTTCTGTAATCTCATATACTCTCGTGGGTAACGTGATGACGGTGAGAATCAGCAGTGGTTCGAATCGCATCGGTAACTTACGGGGTATGTGAGCCGGCCGCTCAGAAAGCAATGGCAAACTACTGAGCGTAATCTTGCCAAGAAATCAACATACAGCTGAAAGATGCTGGTGTTGACAGCGATGCCCTGTAAAGGATATGCAAAAAAAAAAAAAAATTTAAAAAAAAAATAATTTATTGCCTACAATATATCCGGCATGGCACATAATTGATTGATTGATTGAATATATTTCCTATGTAGAGTCAATGGAAAAAGTGACAATTCATGTGCAAAACTCATAGACAAAGGCAGCTCCACTGCAACCTGTGGGATGGCAATGCCTGTAGTTCCACATTCAGTGTACCTAATGTTAGTCTTAACATAGTGTAGACAACTTGGCAGCTATCATAGTTACTATCCTAATGGTTCATCACTGGTTGGCAACTGGTCCAGGATCGAAGCTCTGACAGGTGGATGGTTAGAGCATTGCTTTGCTGATATCGCAGCTTCTACAGCTTCTCTTGTTCTAGATGTATTGGTGTTACCTTTCCTGTGGAGTTAACTAGACAGGCCAAGAGAGGGATTATGCTGCATGGGCAACACATGGTTTATGAATTCAGCTCAGGCTTTGTACTATGGAGAAGTTAAGTTAGTTGCATAACCTTTACAGGATGACAGTCAACGCCAGCATTTTTTGGTTGTTTGTGATTTCTTGGCAAATTTACGTTCAGTAGTTTGCCATTACTTTCTGAACAACCGGCACTCATACCATCGAATAACACCAAGACAACGCGGTTAGCTGCCAAACTGCCCGCAGCTTTGTTCCAAACAGAGGTATGCGGGATTACGACTTGCATCCATAACCCCGCCATAGAGCTAGTATAACTCCATTTTATCGTCTGCCAGGATGGACAGGTGCCAGTCAGGCTCATCATACAGCAGGTCCTTTACAGAACATCGCTCTCATTACGCCCCGCCACAAACTTTCTCAACCTCTTGCCATTCCTCCTGCCTCATGGACCCTAATGTTCAAGTTATTGCAATGCCCAGTGTCCTTTGGTGTGCCTGTCGACACCTGCTTCCTTTTCCAGGAACAATGCCTTACATGACAATTCTTTTTCAAAACACTGTGGTGTTTAATATAACCAGAATATTTCAGTCTCCCAGACGTGATACTGTTTACGGGTTAGTTGTGTGATATGGTCAGATCTTGTAGCATGTTGTTATGTTTTTTCTTCTAGATCCATGATATTAGAAGAACTTTTCTTTAGCATTTAAACTCAGAAGCCCCAATTTTCGTTTCACAATGACCTCCAGTATGCGAATTGAGGTGGAAGCAGTCACAGTGACATTCCATTGCTTGGAGGAGACCGTTTGAACACACATTGTATGCATTACGGATTCAAGGAGTATGTTTAGTAAGGTGGAGAAAGAATGTTTTATATGGAATGGCTATCCATGCTTCAGAGGTCACAGATTGTGAGAATTGTAAGGATATTTTGCCCTGGCCATGCAGGGGTGAGGGGTAATAAACAGGCTGATAGGATGACAGGGAATGCACCTTGTGGTGGTAATTACCTATGGACAAAGGAGAGGTGTCGTGTGCCTGTGGGACCAGATGGAGAAGGCGGGGGAACAAATTTAGAACCCGTATGTGGAAAGAATGAGATTGCAGGGGATCGGCAGGGGTTCTGGAAGACTCTCAAAACTGAGAGGGAAGACCAGGAGAATTTTCAATCAGATATCAGTGGGAACGATCAGTAGTATTATTTGACTTTTCGCTGGCTGTTGAACGAGGGATGGAGTGTGTGTGGGACTGTCCTGTGATGTCAGTTCTTAGCTAAACTCAACTCAATTCTTTTTCATTGACTGTGAAAAGGGGCCCGACTCACATCCTTATGTTGCCACAGGTACACTGCATCTTCTTGTTTACTGGTGTTGTGCCACAGGTTCTTACTACTGCTGCATTGCTACGGCTGGTCTACGCCTGATTTCTTTTGAAAAATCCCAAATGCTGCTGATGTTGGAGCCGAACCATTCAAACCCTGTGACGTGAGGTCAGCACTGGTAATAGGCTTAGCTGGCCCACACACACAAGAACCATTCAAACCCTGTGACGTGAGGTCAGCACTGGTAATAGGCTTAGCTGGCCCACACACACAAGAACCATTCAAACCCTGTGACGTGAGGTCAGCTCTGGTAATAGGCTTAGCTGGCCCACACACACAAGAACCATTCAAACCCTGTGACGTGAGGTCAGCACTGGTAATAGGCTTAGCTGGCCCACACACACAAGAACCATTCAAACCCTGTGACGTGAGGTCAGCACTGGTAATAGGCTTAGCTGGCCCACACACACAAGAACCATTCAAACCCTGTGACGTGAGGTCAGCACTGGTAATAGGCTTAGCTGGCCCACACACACAAGAACCATTCAAACCCTGTGACGTGAGGTCAGCACTGGTAATAGGCTTAGCTGGCCCACACACACAAGAACCATTCAAACCCTGTGACGTGAGGTCAGCACTGGTAATAGGCTTAGCTGGCCCACACACACAAGAACCATTCAAACCCTGTGACGTGAGGTCAGCACTGGTAATAGGCTTAGCTGGCCCACACACACAAGAACCATTCAAACCCTGTGACGTGAGGTCAGCACTGGTAATAGGCTTAGCTGGCCCACACACACAAGAACCATTCAAACCCTGTGATGTGAGGTCAGCACTGGTAATAGGCTTAGCTGGCCCACACACACAAGAACCATTCAAACCCTGTGACGTGAGGTCAGCACTGGTAATAGGCTTAGCTGGCCCACACACACAAGAACCATTCAAACCCTGTGACGTGAGGTCAGCACTGGTAATAGGCTTAGCTGGCCCACACACACAAGAACCATTCAAACCCTGTGACGTGAGGTCAGCACTGGTAATAGGCTTAGCTGGCCCACACACACAAGAACCATTCAAACCCTGTGACGTGAGGTCAGCACTGGTAATAGGCTTAGCTGGCCCACACACACAAGAACCATTCAAACCCTGTGACGTGAGGTCAGCACTGGTAATAGGCTTAGCTGGCCCACACACACAAGAACCATTCAAACCCTGTGACGTGAGGTCAGCACTGGTAATAGGCTTAGCTGGCCCACACACACAAGAACCATTCAAACCCTGTGACGTGAGGTCAGCACTGGTAATAGGCTTAGCTGGCCCACACACACAAGAACCATTCAAACCCTGTGACGTGAGGTCAGCACTGGTAATAGGCTTAGCTGGCCCACACACACAAGAACCATTCAAACCCTGTGACGTGAGGTCAGCACTGGTAATAGGCTTAGCTGGCCCACACACACAAGAACCATTCAAACCCTGTGACGTGAGGTCAGCACTGGTAATAGGCTTAGCTGGCCCACACACACAAGAACCATTCAAACCCTGTGACGTGAGGTCAGCACTGGTAATAGGCTTAGCTGGCCCACACACACAAGAACCATTCAAACCCTGTGACGTGAGGTCAGCACTGGTAATAGGCTTAGCTGGCCCACACACACAAGAACCATTCAAACCCTGTGACATGAGGTCAGCACTGGTAATAGGCTTAGCTGGCCCACACACACAAGAACCATTCAAACCCTGTGACGTGAGGTCAGCACTGGTAATAGGCTTAGCTGGCCCACACACACAAGAACCATTCAACCCTGTGACATGAGGTCAGCACTGGTAATAGGCTTAGCTGGCCCACACACACAAGAACCATTCAAACCCTGTGACGTGAGGTCAGCACTGGTAATAGGCTTAGCTGGCCCACACACACAAATCAGTCCAGTGTGGACTATGCTTCAGTTAAAAGCGAATGAACAAAAAAAAAAAAAAAAAATAACAAGAAACTTACATTTTCAATGTCTTCATTGTTAACTGTGATCTGCGGTCGGCATGTACTTTTGTACATGGACATTATTTTTTTGTGTTTTTGAAGTTCAGAAAAGGATTTTAATTTTCATAATGGTTAAAACAATATAATGGTCACATTCTTGCTCAGGTGACAATAATTAGTATTTTAAATTACTGACACAATATTTGGATGGAGAAAACCATAAAACAATGACCACATCAAGCAATGACAAACATGGCTGTGAGTTATTCAAGTCTGACAATAGCTAGCATTGCCTGGGAGACAATGTTGCAGATGTTCTTTTGTGGAAGAACGATGAACAAACAATGGACAATTAAAAAGTGTAATGATGATATCTTGAAGGAAATGAACTCAGAAAGAGAATAGGTTACTCACATCAGAATAAGATAGTCCATATTCTTTAGGCACAAAATGAGAAGGGGAAAGTGGGAGAATATCATGACAATGCAAAAGTTGGAAGGGAAAAGAGGCAGGAGATTGAGAAGAAGATGCTGGACAGTTTGACACCAAGGCATGTAGGAGCATGGTGTGAGAAATGATTGGCAATACATGAGACAGAAGGCTGCAGACATACATGATAACCAACGCCTTACGACATGGGCTACAAGAAGAAGTTGCTGTTTTATGAAGTACTACAATAGAATTTGGCAGAACAATTTGGGGAATTAATCAAATAAATATGATATTTGAAATAGCCACCAAAAAGCCACTGCCAACAACAGGGACTAACCGGTGCAGTTTGCAGTCCTGTAGTTGTATGAGCTTGCTGTAGCACTGTCCACAAGCTGGGTAAACAAAAGGCCCTAGGCCAACATCAGTCACTGTTGCATCCAACAGTACACGTCCAGCACTGGCCATCCTGTTTATTCAGACGGTGCCATTATTAGTCATTGGTTTAGCTTCCTTTTGGTGCACATCGTTGATTGTCTAAGTCCAGGCAATTGATGTGACTCTTACATCTGCTAAAAGAGAAAAATATGTTGTTGTTATACTACTACTACACATGGTCTCTAAGCAAAAAGAGATGAGACGAACATGTAAGTTTATGAAATGTGGTGTTTTGACTAGATGCAAATAGAGGGCTGGACAGAGAAGTTAGTTGCATATCCTTTACAGGACGTAGCAGTCAACACCAGTATTTTTTGGCTGTTCATGATTCCTGGGCAAGTTTACGTTCAGTAGTTTGCCATTGCTTTCTGAACAGGCACCAATACCATTTCATAAAAAAACAACGTAAGCCGGTCTGCTGCCAAATTGCCCACAGCTGTGTTTCGAACGTGGGTATGCGGGATTACAAACTCTGTCCGTAACCCCTTCACCACAGAGCTGGTGGACACAGAAGAGATTAAATAAACACATTTTTAAAGGCATGTGGAAATAAAGAAATACTGAAAAATGAAACAATTAGAGAGCTTGGAAGCAATGGAGATCCATCCATCCATCATGTGCCATGCCGGTAAGCGTGGGCAGGTCATGTTCTGCCATCTCACTCGATCACCAGAGTCGTGGATCAGCTCCGTGTTTCTGTCTCAACCATGCCACAAGGCCAAGCCATCCAGGTACTTGCTTCTAGGTCTTCCCCTTGGTCTGTTCCCCTCGATCTTACCAGTTGTCACCAAGTTCTCCAAATCATTTCTTCTCATAACATGCCCAAAAAATTGTGACTGTCTACGTCTAATGTCTCTAATCAGTTTACAATCTTCATTTGTTTCTTGAAGGACTTGTTCATTGGTCTCTCTGGCTATCCATGGTATTCTTTGCATTTTCCTCAGAAACCACATTTCTACAGCCATCAGATGTTTTTTCAGCCTGACTGCTCATTGTCCAAGCTTCACATCCATATAAAAGTATAGGTTCTATGTAGCATCTCAATACTCTTTTTCTCGTTTCAATTGACATCTTTTTATTGGTCAGTATGTTTTTCATCTTGCTAAAGGCTACTTTTGCCATGGCGATTCTTGTTCTAATCTCTTCAAGGCATCTCCCATCAGATATTATTACTGTTCCGAGATAATTGTACCTATTCACTTGTTGAAGAATATTCCCATTTACTTGTATATTACATTGTGGTATTTCGTTCTTCCTAGTGACGACCATAATCTGTGTCTTTTTACAATTTAATGCTAACCCTAGTTGTTCACTGTGTGTAACAACCACATCTACTAAATTTTGCAGGTCCTGTTCATTGTCTGCAATCAAGACTGTATCATCTGCATATCTAATGTTATTGATGCATCGTCCCCCCAATGTTGATTCCTTCCATATCTTCAATATTTCTGAAAATACTTTCACTGTACAGGGAAAACAGATCTGGAGACATTACACACCCCTTGTCTCACACCTCTCTTAATAGGCTGATATTTTCCTCCTAACTCTTTGCATGATAATTCTTAGCAAAATCTTCGTGATGTGGCTCATTATACTAATTGTTAGATGTTGATCACATTCCAAGCTCCTGATTTCTTTGGGATTGCAATAAATACAGAATTACATAACTCATGAGGTATATTTCCAGTATCATATATTGTATTAAGCAGACTGGTATCTTTACCTTTAACTTTATACAGAAGTCAATAGATCGGCTTAATTGAACAACTCTGGACTGTCAGAAGCTGATAGGTCGGCTTAGTATTGACAGTGCATAATTTGTTTCATTTCTCTTATTTTCCGCAATTTTTAGTGCCCAGTAAATGAAAATGTATACACATAAAAGATTGTCCTTCGATCAGTATCAGACAAGATGCGCAGATTCACTGTTTTATTTTTAAGACAAAACAAATGTTTAAGTGGCTTGTTTTTATTATGTTAGAAAATGACAACTGCCCTCTGGTTCTTGACCTCATAGATTTTCATAAAATTATCGTTTTAAACAATTTTAGATTATAGTTGTTCTGATTTAAAGGACTTTGTGAAAGATTCTAAAACCAATACCATGTGCAGTATTCAATTAAATTATTTAGCGCACAGTCATAATGGAAAACAAAACAGTGAAAGTTCGTCATAATATGATGGCACATGTTGAATTATGTTTGCTTTAATGAGCCACACTTGTGCTCCTAAGTTTGTTTTGCCTATCACAAATAAGCTGAGGAGTATTTAATAATTAAATTTAAAAGAATAATAATTATAACTAAGTACATAAAATAGTGTATATATTGTTTCTCAGTACAAATCTGCCAAGCGTATTCCTGACATTTTCCATTTTGTGTGAAAATGATGTGATTCAGAATATGATATTTTAATTGTGTTTTATTGGTGATATGAAATAGTTCTTGTGATATTGGTGAAGAAAAGTGGTGTATTTATCACTATTCAGTAAATTTAACAGGATTATCTTCAACGGAGAAGAAATAACACCTTGGTAAGTGGAAATTTTTCATAATTGTCACCCCTTTAATTTAAATTGTTATTACAAAACCTATCATTATTGTTATAATATTTCTAACCTCTGAATTAATTATTAACACTGTCATGTTCCTTGTGCAATCTCCTTTAATTTGATATATAACACAATATATCTGCTAAAATTTTAACCATTTATACCTCATTATTGTGACACACCCCATTTTCTGCCATGAATGTTTGTTTGGTCCTAAACCCACTTTTTTGTTTGGCAGAGAATCAGTTAAGTAGCAATGTAGACACAGATTGGAGAACAGATAAAGATATTAAAATAAGGATAATAAAAAGGCAAGAGAAGATTTCACAACACTAGGAAATTTGTAGATGTCAACAGGCATTATATCTAGCATCTAACTGAGAATATTTTACTCTAAACGTCAAATCAGTACTGCCGGATGAATCAGAGCATGGAGAATGACTAATAAACTACAAACATTCATTAACCGGTATCAGTGTAACAGAATAGGTCAGGGGAGAATTAATAGAAGATAATAGAACAGTGATGCACACATATGAATTGGGAAAGTAAACTAGAAGAGAAAAAGGTGCACGAGAATACACCAAAGAATTAGTACGTCAGAAAGTTTGGGGTAGCAACAGAAGCTAACAACAACAGAGAAACGTAAAAATTAGTGACCAAGTTTAACAGGGGTGCAGACGTGTAAATGAAGCCACGAAAACAGTAAAGACCAAGATCAGCTCGTATGACTGAAGTCTCTCTCAATTTACAACATCAAGAGTAGAGAGTAGAATGGTTGGGTAGGTTGAATACAGAAAATGATAATAAATAGAGAATTTTAATGTTGTAATATTTGTTAGGCCATGTGTCATGATTAGAATCAGACACCTTCCAAGGTCGGTCATGCTATTGTAAGATATAAGACATTGTCATGATTTGTTGAGAATATCATGTCTTGAACTTATCTGCTCAGCAATGGACAAATAAATGATTTATTAACCATCATCACGGTCTTAAGTGGAAGCTTTCCATGTTATTAGAAAGTTGATGGAAGATGGAAGATTTGAACGACGTCCAACCCTTTACTAGACCCTTGGAGTCTAACGGCTCAGAACCCTATACGATCGTGCTGTACGGCTAGAATTTGAATCAGAACAACGCAGTTTTGAATGGAGAGATTTCTAAAGCCCAGGTGTCACCTGAAGACCTTGAAGTACAGAAGTCGGTGTACCTAAGAGAAGCCCGGAACTGTTACATCAGCACAGAATAGGGCTAAAATGGTATGACTGAGTCACCAATAGGGAGCTCATGGAGACAACTAAACAAATGCCAGCGAATCAAGAGGTGAGGAGAGGAAAAGATGCTGGATGGGACACACACACATTGAGAAAACATCATAACAGTAATATATTTAATAGTAATACTAGAAATGCTTTCTCTGGATTCCACGGATGGAAAGAAATAGAGGAAGACATACAAACACACGGAGAAGAGAAATAGAGAAAGAAATGAATCAATTAAAATATTAAATACATTAAGAGCAGTTGGCCAAGTCGCTAGAATGCTAGGCTCTCCTTCGGGATATCCCGGTTAGAACCTCGGTTCAGTAAGGTGTGAATTTTTTTCTATCGGTGGCAAAAAGAACCTGCACAGTTCGCGGTAACTGCACTGACACTAGCCAGACGGC
Source organism: Cepaea nemoralis (assembly GCA_014155875.1). Classification (NCBI taxonomy): domain Eukaryota; kingdom Metazoa; phylum Mollusca; class Gastropoda; order Stylommatophora; family Helicidae; genus Cepaea; species Cepaea nemoralis. The sequence goes on from JACEFZ010016019.1 coordinate 908,552, forward strand.
CTTAATCCCTCAGGCTCAAGACCCCCCACCCCCAGTCCTACAATGCCAAGGTACAGGGTGTATTCTTAATGACTGTGCAGTGATTGAAAATATTGCCGGTCCAAGTTTTGTGCATGAACTAATTACAGAGGGTGAATACAAACCTTGGACCGGCAATATTTTAAAACACTGCACAGTCATTAAAAATACACCCTATAGGCTGTATATGACAGAAAGTTACACGGACAAAATAAATTGTTTGCAATGTAAATCATACTGAGTAGATGAAGTTTACAATTGACACAGTCCGATTGTTCATTATTCAGAAAAATTCTCATATCAATATCATCAGCGGCTCAGTTTTGAACTGAATTGCATGCATGAGACAGGAGATGGCAAATAACAGGAGTGCTTGGCGTCGGTTGATTGCTGGTCTATGATCCTTCTGGAGCTAAAAGGCAGAAGAATATATCTCCTATATTAAAGTAAAAGCGACACTGTGCTACTAACCGTTACGCGGAGATCCGCCTACAACAACACACCAGTCCCCCCTGGCTCCTGGCTGACAACAACATGGAATCCATCATTTCAAAAGTTAGTCGCTTTAAAAACATGGAAGGGAGAATTTCCTCGGATGAATTGTTTCTCTAAATAAAGTCAATTGATTCCAATAAACAACCCAAGCAAATGGAGCATTTTACAAGATAACAATATTTCCGAAAATTTATCTTTGTTAATTGTGGCGAAGAAAAGAGTTCTTAATAGATATATAAACTATATTCAACCAACAATGTGGTACGGAAGCGAGTCACTGCTGAGATTTAGCAACATAAAAATTTTTTAGTTGCATGTCCTTTACAGGACGTTGCAGTCAACACCAGCATTTTATGCTATTGTGATATCTTCACAATTTTACGTGCGGAAAGGGGGGGGGGGTGTTGAGTGGTCTCTAGGTAATGTGTCCGCCTCGAGTGCTGAAGGTCCCGGGTTCAAGCCCCATTGAGGGACGGGATTTTTTCACGTGGACTTCTATAGTCTGTTCAGAAATGAATGCCTTCATACATCAACAGCAGCTGAAAAAATGCTGGTGTTGACTGCAACGTCCCGTAAGGGATACGCAACACAATTTACAAGGGACAACAACTGTAGCTTGAAATATGTTTCTGGAAATGGTATATTTTCCCTTTGGAGCCATATCTTAATTGCTTCCTTTGTGCTCGATGCCGTAGGTATTTTGTCTTCTTGGGCAACATTGTGGTATGATGCATTGTCCATGATTAGACAAGACGGTCTATCAAGGGATGGAAGTACTGTATTCTCGAGCCAATGTCTAAATACATTACCATTCATCTCATTATGATAATCCCTATTGTCTGTATGCTTTGATACGAACACGAGTCCAGCATTCTGTAGTAAGCCATTATGAGTACTACCAGCATAGGCTATGACCAAACGCTGTCCTTTACTACTGGGCACATATCGCTTTATCTTTTCATCCACTGATTGCCATTCCTTTTCACTTGTGTGATGCGCATTGATCCTCGTCTCATCCAAATACACTATGTCATAATTTTCTTTGCGCATTTCCCTTATTTCACGTAGGTATCTGCTTCACATGGCTCCTAAATGCGGTTGCTCGCAAAGGATATTTCTACCTCCCTTGTACTTTCTAAAAGTGAAGCCTAATGTCCTTATAATTTTCCACAAAGTTGTTTTGGATAGCTCTATGTTATAATTCTTTCTCAACCAAACCCTACGTTTTCTTACAGTCACTGTTTCTTTGGCATCCAGCATTTTTATAATAGCTCGCCTTGTGACATCCTTGTCAAAGCTGCCTACAATTGCCTTTCTACCTACCGTTTGCTTATCGCATGTTGGTTTCGTTCCAGATTCTTGCACCCATTGACGAAATGACAGTTTACTCAAACCCAATGCGTGCATTATTCTTTTTTCGGGATTTGTAACAGTATGAAACAGTTTCCTGCGATCAGCTTTCTGGACAAAAATATGTGTACAACTTCATAGCGATGCTTTGAAGTGTACACAATTTCACATTCAATCCCATTGAACAATATTCACACATTCAAATATTAGCTATTAATAGTATATTAATGGTAAGATTTATTTATATAATCACGTTTCATGAAAGAACCCACATTGACGACACCTCTGAACACTCCCATTTAACTGCGGGCCGAACGTGCGAAAACGTGAACAACGAGAACTTTTTTTAAAAAGCGCGGATGTGTCTGGGTGAAGGTGTAATACATTTAAAATTATGGACTTAATCTCTGACTCGTAAATTATATACCGCATATAAACAAACATTGAAATCTGCTGTACAATCTATAGAAGAAACACTTTTGTTGTTGTTGGGTGGACATAATGATAAGGTTATATGCTAAATTTCATCATTTTCCATCAGTTGGTTACTGAGATATGGAATTTATATTGGGTCAGACAAAAATAAACAGGCTATAGTAACAAAATTTCCCCTGGTCTCTGGATAGTGAGATCGGAAGCCCGTGTGTATTGTTACGCACGTAAAAAATCCATTGGCAGTTTGAAATCGAAAAAGAGTAGCCTAATGTCGCTGCCCAGGCAAAATGTCGAGTTAAAAATCTACCCAAAGTATTTCAGGATCCTCGCCGGTGCTACGGAGTTCGTGCACTGAACTGAGATTCTCCGGACTCAGGCTTGAGTTAGGAGTAGAACGGAGCACTTATGGGTTACACCCGTGTGCCGTGATGTTGATCTGTCGACTAAACTAAACTAAACTAAACTAAGACAAGTTTACGTACAGTTCGCCACGACTGCACTGACCAGGCGGCATCAATCCCCCAGGTTCAAAGACACCCCCCCCCCCCCCCACCATACACCGCAAGGTATTATATTGGCAGTAAATGACAGTTTTTTTCCCAGTTTGCCACTGCTTTCTGAACCACCGGCACCCATACCAATTCGTTAAAAACCAACGCAACGCGGCCTGCTGCCAAATCGTGCGCAACTTTGTTTCGAACGCGGTTTCCCGGAATCACGAACTCAGTCCGTATCCTCCATCCCCACGGAGCAGAGATTTAGCAAACAGGTGATGAATAATGGAGAAACTGTGGAGATTTGATTTTACAGAAGAACGATGCGAACAACGAGCAGATTAGAAAGAGTCATTAAAGCTTGATAGAAGTTAACTCACAAAGTGAACCGGTTACTCACATCAGAAGAAGATAGTCCTTTGGACACGTCACGAGAAGGGGAAAGCTGAAGTTTTCATCACAACAAGAAAGCTGGAGGGGAAGAGAGGCTGGGGGAGATCAAAAGATAAGATACCAGCCAGTTTGACATCATGGTATGGAGGAACATCAGTATCAGAAATGACTTACCTACAGCACACCAGACAGAAGGCTGGGGACTGGCATAACCACCACCGCCACACGGCTTGGGCTATAACAAGAATACTATACCATGGCTGGATACGAATTATGCCTATATTCCATAGATGTATTGCCTTTATTATATTACGTAGACGTTAAACTACTGTAAGCATAACAGACACGCCGAGAAACATCTAATGGCAATGAACATGTGATTTCTGGGAAAATGTAAAGAATACCATGGACGGATAGAAAAATTATGAAAATGTCCTACAGGAAACAAATGAAAACTATAAATACTACAGGGAAATTAGACTTAGTCAAAACGTTTTTGGGCACGTTGTGATTAGAAATAAATTGGAAAACTGTGTGGCAATTGGCAAACTTGCCGGGAAAAGAGTAAGGGGAAGGTAAAGATAAATACCCGGATGGCTTGGTCACATGGCACAACCGGGACAAAAACACAGTCCTGGTCATAGAATTTTGTGACCATCACCGCCCATGCTTATCTACATTCCTCTCTTTTCAAAACAATGTTTTCCCGTAGTGAATTTGAATAATAAAAACAGTCGCTTAAAAGTCGACAGGGTTGACTTCATTGCACCGCGTTTTTATCCCATATGGCTCGGTCTCTTTCCGCAGCGAACTACCGAAAGCGTCGCACAAAGCACGAACTCCGTAGTTCCAGCGACGACCCCAGGTTCTCCGAAAAAATGCACTCGTGTACCGAAGGACGCGGCCCGGAATCGAACCCACAATCTTCGGAGCCCGAGTCAGACGGCTTGACCACCTCGTCACGGAGACTCCCAAAATGTTTCTGAATTTTCCCAGAATTTGAATAATGAAGACACAAACAATAGATATTTCGCTGTATCCCGTCAGGTACATACTGCAGATATCACACAACATAAACTAAAGTGATTATATAAATACTTCAAACTGAAATATTCACACAGTAATTTCATTTTCTACCACGGTAATTTTAAACTGACTATCATGTCTTTCTGTTTGCACAAGTCTGGCTTATGCTGATTAACGGCGATTGTTTCAGCGACCTGTAACATATATGTGTATATTTCAGCTGGAAGGATTTATCTAATCACGTTAGTTTATGTTGTGTGATTTCCGCAGTATGTACCTGACGAGATGCAGCGAAACATGCCAGGCAATAAATACTGCAATCTATTGTTTGTTACTTCGTTATTCAAATTCCTCTCTTTCCCTGTATCCCCCATTGGGGAATAGACTCTGCCAACTCCGCCAAGTCCTCCCATCTTTTGCTATCTCCTCCAGCTCCATCCATTTTCTCCCTATAACTGATTTAGTGCCGAAGGATAATATATCGCCACATGTGACCTTCCATTTGGACAGAAAGACGATATATCGCCACACAAGGGTCGTAGTGTTATTTGTTTTATTTCGTGGCATTTTACGCAATGTCAATGCTAACTGAAAGGAAATTTACATTATAATATTTGTTAATTTTATTGTGTACTATGTTTGGTCCAAACCTACGTTTTGTTTGACACAAAATCAGTTAATATCTAACTACTTTAATTATCTTCTCCATGCATTTTTTTTTCCCATTTCGTTTGCTCTTTTGGGCCCAATTAAGGGAATGTCTAATTATACTCCCCTCGGGTTTTCTGAATGTCTTCTATCCAGGACCAGAGTATTTTCCTTGTCTCCTAATTCACCGCCCTACACCTGCGACTGGCCTAACAAGCAAGGCAGGGTATTTTCCCTACTGTTCAAAGAAAAAAGAAAGAAGCATAATCATACTGACCCAAAACGAAATAGACCTGGCCATGTTAAATGACAATGAATGATTCACTGGAGTTTGATTAGGTCTGTCCATGAGCTCTACACTGGTAATTCTATCATGCCACTTTAGTCCCACTAGTCTGCGTAGCACACTTTAATGAATATTCATAGTTTATTAGTAATTCTTTTAGTCGTTCTCCATCTTTCTGATCCATATAGTAGTGGTTATGATTTAACACCGGAATTAAATTACTTTTGACTTCCACACATTTCCTAATGTTATGAAAGCTTCTCTATGATTTAAAAAAAAATTGTTAGTGTAATTTCCATACCTGTCTGAAAACCCCCTCCCCAACAGCCATCTTCGTCTACATTGCCACTTAACTAAATGTATGATTCCGCCTCTTGAAGTGAGGTTTCACCAAAAGGCATCCCTGTTTTACCGCTGTTCTTATTTCAAATGCCCGTGTTAGTAGTCCATCACTGAGGACTCTACCCATCCTGTCTCTGTATGTTGCCTTGATTAAATTAACGATTTTCTGTGGGATTCCACAATGCCTTATCAGTTTCCAAAGAGACATCTAAGAATGGTGTATGGTCGAGACAGGAACACAGAGCTGGTCCACGACTGTGGTGTTCATGTGAGATTTTCCTTGTGGTGTAATGATCACAGATCTTTCCCTTTGTCGTTACATCTTCTGTTCCCTTCCTGTGCATCTAAATAGTTTCGTTTATCCCCTTTTATGAGCTTCCAAACTTCTTTCTTAGCTTCTTGGCATTTTTCCATTAGCATCTGTGTTTTCGCTTTATTTACATCTGCTGTTTTTTTTTTTTTTTTTTACTTTCTTGCCTTTTGTTGAGGACTTTCGGTGTTATCCATGCTTTAGGTTTGCAATACCTTTTATCCCGCTGCCAGTAGTCTTCCGTGCTCGCTTAGTCTACTAAGTGTTGACAGATCTGGCACTTATTATAGTCTGTGACCATACATTTCTCTTTAGTTTCTTGGTGAAATCCTAAATTACATTTAATGCCACTGTTAATAAGGCATTGCCTGCTTCCTGGCCTAGAGGTTAGCGACTTTTCTCAGTAATCTCGTATACTCTCGTAGGTAACGTGACGACGGTGAGAATCGCAGTGGTTCGATCGCGTCGGTAACTTACGGGGTATGTGAGCCGGCCGCTCAGAAAGCAATGGCAAACTACTGAGCGTAATCTTGCCAAGAAATCAACAATCAGCTGAAACATAAGGCGTTAGGTATCTCTAGAGTTCTTCTTCTTCGTCTTCTTCTTCTTCAGCTTTCCGAGCCATTGAGGTTCTTTGCTGCAAATACAATCCGTCTCCATTCGTCTCTCTGGTGGACATCTCTAGAGTTGCAACTTAATATTACTTATCGCGAGATATTGATCTGAATTTACACCTGCACCCTAAACAATTTTTACATCTGTAGAAACGGCGGACATTATTCGTTAAAAATAGTCGTCGTGGCGAAGTGGTCAAGCCTTCTAACTTGGGTTCCAAAGGATGTGGGTTCGATTCCGGACCGCGTCCTTCGTTTCACGACTGCATGTTTTCGGAGACTCCCAGGGGTCGTCGCTGGACCTACAGAGTTCGATCCTTGTGCGACGCTTTCGGCAGTTCGCTGCAAAAAGAGACTGAGCCATATGGGATAAAAACCCACTGCAATGAAGTCGACTCTGTCGACATTTAAGCGACTTTAAAAAAAAAAGAAGATTTAATACAGATATTCTAATACAGATGTCGATTTGGTTTTCGGCTTGAAGTCTGGCGATGCCCACGTTGCTGTATATATTCTCTCGTGTGGAAGAGCTTCTAGAAGAGCTTCGCTTCATCTTGAGCGGCTGAATTATCCTTTTTTTTTCTGTATCTGAGCTGTCCAGGATTAGTTAGATTTTGTGGCTAAATGATGGGACAGCTAGCCCTAAGCACAACCCTTCTGTGCTCCTCTTATGGCATTCATGATAGGTTACAGTGTTGTTATTCTTTGCTTCCGTTACTAGCCCTGCTATCACAATTGTGTTTTGTCATGGCACCAATTATTGAAAGTTTGTAGTTTATTTCTAACAATTTTATTTGCTCTCCCTGTTTCCGGCCCGTTTAGCAGTAATAAATTAACGTTAGAATTGGATATTCTAAGTTTGGTGCTAAGTTTTAAAGACTAGAACCATGGATCCGGGAAGGTTAACCCGGTCAACAAATGCCATAGAAGTCGGATGTGTCGACCTAACGGCGCAAGAATGCAGCTCTGCTGTAAACAGGCACAACGCAATCACGTCCGAAAAAAAACTCCGGATGGACGCAGAAGAAGAAGAAGAAGAAGAAGAAGAAGAAGAAGAAGAAGAAGAAGAAGAAGAAGAAGAAGAAGAAGAAGAAGAAGAAGAAGAAGAACCATGGATATGGAATCGGTTAAAAATGTTAGATTCGGTAGTTGAGTTGAGTTGAGCTAAGAACCGACATCACTTCGCTCAGGACATTCCAATATGCGCTCCTCCTCTCGTTCAACAGCGAAGAGTCGTAGATTCGGTAGAGGACTATCACATAAATTTCAACCACTAGTAGTTCAGCAACTTTTTCTGCAGTACGTAAAGGTAAGTTGTTTTCTATGCAAAAATGTTACGGTATGTTCTATGCTAGAATGTATACACATTTTCTCTAATAATACTTATGTTTTCGGAATGTATCTGCAGTAAAGAACACAATGGCTCGGAACGCTGAAGAAGAAGATATATATATATATATATATATATATATATATATATATATATATATATATATATATATATATATATATATATATATATATATATATATATATATCGACAGAACATTCCTCATTGCACATCGAACCATTCAGTCCATAAGTGCTCGGATCCCCTCCTCAGCAAATCCCGCAGCGTGTAGCGGCTAACGACACCAGTTCTATGTTGGTTTATCAATCTTCTTTGGCTTCCTGCATAGTGTTCTTGTTTGACAACCCCTCTTTTAATTTGCTGTTCTCGCAGCCTGGCCATGGTTGTAAATTCACAGTCATCACTTGGTCTTCGCAAAAGTCTTACTTCTCGTAGAGCATTCAGAATGTCAGCCTGGTCCATGGCGCGTCTGCCCTCCACAGTAGCCTTACCTGCGAGCTTGTCAGCCCGCTCATTTCCTTGTACTCCCGCATGCTCTGGCACGAAGATGAAACTAATCTGTGCCAGCCGATACCGCTCCAGAGACACCAACCACTCTCTTCGGATCCACCCCATCTCTATCCTCTTGAGCATGCTCACTGAGTCGCTAAGGAAACAACCCTAGTGAATGTCTGTGCCTCGAGCCATGTTATTGCTTTACTTACTGCCATGACTTCCATAGTCAGGCTACTTGTGGTCTCAGCAAAAGCACCAGAGTCCTCCTTCACAATTCTCCCTCCGGCCTGAGCCGTAAAGGCCTATGAGCTTCTCACATGTCGGACGACCGACCCATCTGTGTAAATGACAGCATCACCGTCTAGCGAATTCTCGAAAATCAACGCTTGTACTTCCGCCTCCACAGCAGCCTGATTTTCTTGCCTGCATTTTCTGTCTAGTTGGATGCAAACTGAAAAGGACGTACAGAAATCTGTTGGCACTTGTAGCCACTCCTCGCCAGGTTCTAAGTCCTTAAGTGAACACACCTGATGAAGAATGTCTTCGGCTTAACCCATCCACGACCGTCCTCTTTTTAACCTGCTGCCCTTCACCTTCATAATTTCACTATGCAGTGGATGTTGTGTGTTTGCGTTAACTCTGAGGTAGGCACGTGCTCTGCAAATTTGTATTATGTCTTCAATGGTTGGAAAATCAAGAAGGTAGCGCATCGCCCTGCATGCTGTATCTCTTGTACATCCAAGAATAATGCGCATAGTTTCATTCTGTATCCTTTCCATCCTTTTTATCCGCTTACGGCTGAGAGTCACGATTACCATTGCATACTCAAAAACCGACATGAACAGTTCCTCGTATAGAAGACATAGATGGCGCTGCTCACAGTTTGCTGCCGCCATCACCCGCATCGCAGCCAAACCCCGCTTGGCCTTTGTTATCACCTGGTCTATGTGCTCATTATAAGCAAGGCTTCGATCAAAACGTATCCCCAGGTAATTCATTGCCTGCGTTCTTTCCACCGTCTCTGAACACAGATTAACAGTTGGTGTTGGTGTGTTGACAATATGATTATTCAACAAGAACCATGTCACTGTTGCCTTTGTTGGGTTGGCCATTGCCCCAGCTTCAACACACCAAGTACTTATGCGACTGAGTTCGGGTTGTAGTTCCACAGCAACCTGATTCCTATCCTTCCCTTGACGATACACTAAAACATCGTCGGCATATGACTGTGTCCTCCCCGGTTCATTGATCTGCTCGCTGGTGATTCTCACAGTGTAGGCGTTGAACAGTACCGGAGATAATGGTTATCCCTGTGGTAGACCAGGACATATTGTTGTTGGTTCCGAAGTCAACTGCCACATCTAATAACTACCTTCCGTTGGAAGAGGGCTGCAGCGATTGAACTAAGGAGGAATTGACTTATTTTAAGTTCAAGAAGCTAAAGCATTAAAACATCCAATGGTACTCTGTTGTACGCGTCCTCAAGATCAATCGCTGCAGCAAAGGTTTCAATGCCTGAGTGGAAACCTTCATAGACATCATGGGCAAAAACTGCTGCATTGGTCCAGGTTTCTCATTTTGGACGGTACCCACCCAGGGTAGGTGGGAAAACACCTTGCCCCTCTAGCTGGCTTGATATTTTTCAGGCAATTAACTTCTCCAGCGGCTTGCCTATTGTATTCTGCATGATTATAACTCGATATCCCTGAATTTTTGTGTGGTCTTTGCCAGGCTTCGGCAATGGGAATCAGATAGCTGTGTAACCACTCCTCCTTGATGCCAGCACTCCCTATGCTGTTGTTATACATGTCTGCTAGTTTCTCTAGCTCATTGTCGGTACACCAATTGATGTCGTCATATCTTATGCCATCTGGCCCTGGATCGCTGTTTTTTGATCGTCAAAGCACAGCCTTGATTTCTTTCACTGTCACTGTGTCGTCATCCGAAATGTTCTGGGCCGTGCAAGATTTCGGCCTCCTATGTCTGTCTAGATAGCGTCAAAGAGGGCTTTGCCCTTGTCCTTGTAAGTTCTCTGCCAGATGAGGTCAGCACCTTGGAAGTCAGAAATGCTCTTATTCTTGACTACCCCAGTCATGCTTTTATGTAGTCGCCAGAACAATTTCAGTGACTTGTCTGTGCTTACTCTTTGACATACCTCTGTAGTAGTGCTGCGAGGAAGCAGAAACGTATAACAGTGGAGGTAAAGAAGGAAATAACTATGAAACATGAAAATGGCGTTGGTGTGTGTGACATCGCTAATGAGTACAGCATGGCAATATCAATCCGCCATCGTAAAGAACAAAGAGCTACTCAAATCAGTCGATGTGGCTAAGGGCGTAACTAAGCTGCGAGAGCAAAGACCTACAATTTGAAAGTTGAAAATCTTCTCTTGATCTGGATCAATAAAAAACAACTTGCAGGAAATGCGAAGCTGATGCACAGTGATTTGTTGTCGAAATGGCTTGGTACAAGTGCTGAGACTGATGATTTTAGAGCCAGCAGAAGCTGGTTTGAAAATTTCAAATAAAGAAGTGGCATTCATAGTGTAATTAGGCACGGAAAGACTGCAAGTTCTAAAGAGTAAGAAGCAGAAGCGTTCAAAGTGAAATTTTATAAGATCATCAAAGAGGAAGACTATGTTCCACAACAAGTCTTTAATTGTGATGAAACGGGCCTCTTCTGGAAGAAAATGCCAAGGAGGACCTTTATCATCCAGGAGGAGAAAGCAATGCCGGGGCACAAACCAACAAAGGACAGTCTAACTCGGCTGTTCTGTGCCAATGCCAGTGGTAACTGCAAGATAACGCCAATGTTGGTCTACCACTCAGAAAATCCTCGCGTCTGTAAACGCAACAATGTCCAAAAAAGCAAACTGCCTGTGATGTGGAAGTCTAATGCTAAGGCATGGATGACGAGAACCATCTTTATGGAATGGCTGACTAAAGTGTTTGCCCAAGTGTGAAGAAATACCTAGAAGAAAACAATATTCCCCTTCGATGTCTGCTGCTTATGGACAATGCTCCTGTCCACCAACAAGGTCTCGAGGAGGACTTGGTCATGGAGTATGACTTCATCAAGGTCAAATTTCTGCCTCCCAACACCACTCCTCTGCTTCAACCCATGGACCAGCAAGTGATCTCCAACTTCAAGAAACTGTACACAAAGGAGCTCTTCTCAAGGTGTTTTCAGGTCACTAATGACACTGAATTGACTTTGAGAGATTACTGGAAATACCACTTCAACATCCTCAACTGCCTCTACCTCATTGACAAGGCCTGGAATGATGTCACCACCCGTGCCTTGAAGTCTGCCTGGAAGAAAGTTTGGCCATCGTGTGTACGAGAGAGAGAGAAGTGTTTGAAGGATTAGAGGCAGACGCAGCAGCTGTAGAGGATTAGATTGTGTTCTTGGGCAAAAATATGGACCTGGAAGTCGATGGCAACGACTTGGAGGAGCTGACTGAGGACCACAGTGGAGAGCTCACTACAGATGAGCTTGTGGATCTTCAGAATGAACAGCTAAAGACATTAAAGGAGGAGCAGTCGTCCGATGATGAGGAGCCAGTGATCGTTTCAACTGCCAGGATTAAAGAAATTTGCAGCATGTGGGCAGACGTCGAAGACTTCATTGTGAACCATCATCCAAACAAACTTGTTGCTAACAGGGCAGTAAACCTGATGAATGATAACGCGATGGCCCACTGCAGACAGAATCTCCAGCAAAGGAAGCGACAAATTTCCTTTTAGTTACTTGGTGCAGAAAGATTCCCAGTGGCTGCCAAGAAATAGCGATAAGAAACTCCTGAAACTAATGATTCAGAATAGAAAAGAAAGTGACAAATTTCCCATGATCGTTTTCTTGGTAAGAAAGATAGACTAAATTAAATAAAAAAATTTTAATTTAATTTATTTGGTTGTTTTCTTTCTCATGATTTAATACGTGAGGTACACGTATTCTTTGCGATTTGTCAGGTAAACGACCGGATGTTAAAAAAAAAAAAGAACGATTCTTTCATCTTAACACGGATTGTCTCTATTTCATTGATTTCAATGTTTCGGGTTACGAACATTTCAGGTTACGAACCGAGTTCTGGAACGAATTAAGTTCGTAACCCGAGGTACTACTCTGTGTGTGTGTGTGTGTGTGTGTGTGTGTGTGTGTGTGTGTGTGTGGTGTGTGTGCGCGCGCGCGCGTGTGTGTGTATATATTTCTTGACTTCAAGATGATATCATCTTAATCATCTAGCTTCTCTGTCAGACCCCAAAAGTGTCGGAATGTCACCCTCTGGAACTGGGCCTGTCACATAGCGAATAATTGATTTGTTGGAGTCATCCAGGAAGCAGGCTCGCACTTGTGTGCACTGTCTCTAGGATCCAGTACAGTCAAGAAACAATTATAACCAATGCTATGAAATCAGGTTGAATGAGGTGGACATATTTTTTCTTAAGTTAATAGGATTATTTTCTCATTTGAAACCTGCATGATTAACTATAGTTAAATGTTGTCAGTAACTAATAGCCGTCTTATTCCTTATATCTCGATTGGACTCCTTACTTAGGATAATTAATAGTCGATGGTTAATTTTTGGGAATACAAAATGCTCGACTTCCTCATGTGATAATTGTTACAGCAGCAAACGGGAGAATTATCTGGAAACAGCAACGCGAAATTGTCGCCCCTTGGTACAGCCGCAGAGATACTAACTGCTGGTTGGTTGTCCTAATTAGTTGTCTAATAATACTATGAAAATGGATGCAAGTAATGGCGGGCGGGATTGCACTTCGGTAATTATAGCAATTGATGTTAAATATTTGCCGATTGCTAGTGGCCTCGTAACTATTTGTTCCAATATCGATAGACGTTATACAGTTTTAATTAAAAATAGCGGAGAAGAACACGGAAACAAAGTACGCAGTGAAAACATGATCTAGATGTATATTAATATGTGGGGTACAGTGGATAAAGACATTTAAAGTAAGAAACTGGACAGAGTGGGTATAGGAATGCTTAAAGCAACAATTAGGACATAGTGAGTATAGACATGTTAAAGCAACAACTAGGACATATTGAGCATAGAAACTTTTAAAGGAACATAGATAGAGTGAGTAGAGAGATGCTTAAAGCAACAACTTGGGTAGATTGTGTATAGAAATGCTTAAAGCAACAACTTGGGTAGATTGTGTATAGAAATGCTTAAAGCAACAACTTGGGTAGATTGTGTATAGAAATGCTTAAAGCAACAACTTGGGTAGATTGTGTATAGAAATGCTTAAAGCAACAACTTGGGTAGATTGTGTATAGAAATGCTTAAAGCAACAACTTGGGTAGATTGTGTATAGAAATGCTTAAAGCAACAACTTGGGTAGATTGTGTATAGAAATGCTTAAAGCAACAACTTGGGTAGATTGTGTATAGAAATGCTTAAAGCAACAACTTGGGTAGATTGTGTATAGAAATGCTTAAAGCAACAACTTGGGTAGATTGTGTATAGAAATGCTTAAAGCAACAACTTGGGTAGATTGTGTATAGAAATGCTTAAAGCAACAACTTGGGTAGATTGTGTATAGAAATGCTTAAAGCAACAACTTGGGTAGATTGTGTATAGAAATGCTTAAAGCAACAACTTGGGTAGATTGTGTATAGAAATGCTTAAAGCAACAACTTGGGTAGATTGTGTATAGAAATGCTTAAAGCAACAACTTGGGTAGATTGTGTATAGAAATGCTGAAAGCAACAACTTGGGTAGATTGTGTATAGAAATGCTTAAAGCAACAACTTGGGTAGATTGTGTATAGAAATGCTTAAAGCAACAACTTGGGTAGATTGTGTATAGAAATGCTTAAAGCAACAACTTGGATAGATTGTGTATAGAAATGCTTAAAGCAACAACTTGGGTAGATTGTGTATAGAAATGCTTAAAGCAACAACTTGGGTAGATTGTGTATAGAAATGCTTAAAGCAACAACTTGGGTAGATTGTGTATAGAAATGCTTAAAGCAACAACTTGGGTAGATTGTGTATAGAAATGCTTAAAGCAACAACTTGGGTAGATTGTGTATAGAAATGCTTAAAGCAACAACTTGGGTAGATTGTGTATAGAAATGCTTAAAGCAACAACTTGGGTAGATTGTGTATAGAAATGCTTAAAGCAACAACTTGGGTAGATTGTGTATAGAAATGCTTAAAGCAACAACTTGGGTAGATTATGTATAGAAATGCTTAAAGCAACAACTTGGATAGATTGTGTATAGAAATGCTTAAAGTAATAACTTAGCCGGTCTCCCTGGCTTACGGGTTAACGTCTTTCTCCGTAATCCCATATATTCTCGTGAGTAACGTAACCTGCGCGAGAATCGGTAGCGGTTTACGTGTGTTGGTAACGCACGTAATGTGTGAGCCGGTCGCTCAGAAAGTAATGACAAACTACTGAGCATAATCTTGCCTAGTACATAAACAGCAGCTGAAAATGCTGATATTGACTGCAACGTCCTGTAAGGGATATGCAGAAAAAAATAATAACTTGGATAGAGTGGATATTACCATTGTCACCTTGCCGTCTTGACAGACGACAATTTGGCACATTGTGCTACAAAAGAAGGCATAATAACTTCAACCCATGGCAGTAGCGAATTTGATTAATAAGGCCAATTCGCGCTGTAAATGTTCGTCCACAGTGGATGCATGCGAACACATCGTCATTTCCATCAACATGCACCATCTTACGTCTCGCACGCTCGGTGTGTCACTTATGTGCAATCATTTTCTCCTTTGTCTTTATTCAATTTCTGATATTTGCTCTCCATGCAACACGTTCAGCTGCGACTTGCTCCTAATGTGCATTATCAATGCCTGTATTAATCATGTCCCGTTTATACATATCTTTGTATCATAGTATAGGTCTTAGTCAGATATGACTGAGCTACCGTATGACAGTAGACGGTACTACCTGCTTTCTGTCAGCGCCGAATGTTGGGCGGCGCTTACCAAACCCGACACCCCACATTGTGCCAACGGCTTCGGGCGGAAGAGCACAATTGGGAGGGTACTAGCCTTATCCTGGTGCGAGGAAATGCAACCCAAAGACAAAATAAGTCATGGCAGGGCAGACCAGGCCCTAAGCCTTGGTTGGCAGCTGGTCTAGGTACTAGCCTTATCCTGGTGCGAGGAAATGCAACCCAAAGACAAAATAAGTCATGGCAGGGCAGACCAGGCCCTAAGCCTTGGTTGGCAGCTGGTCTAGGATCGAAGCTCCGACAGGCGGACAGTTAGAGCATTGCTTTGCTGATCCGGCAGCTTCTGCAGCTTGTCTTGTTCCAGATTATAGTTGTCAACTTTCCTCTGGAGTGAACTAGGCAGGCCGAGAGAGGGATCATGCTGCATAGGCAACACATGGTTTCTTTGTTTTAGCCCAGGCTTTGTGCTATGGAGAGGCAATAACCAAAATTAGCAGGGTACTAATCAGAGAGTTGCTTTTTGCGGATGATGCTGCGATTACGACCCACTCTGAGGAAGAATTACAACATCTACTATCTGCATTCTCCAATGCTTGTTCTGAATTTGGTTTAACAATTAACAAAAAGAAGACACAGATTATGTCACAAGGTGCACATGGTGTACCATCAATCTTTATTGACGACGCCGAACTGGAGATAGTAGACCATTTTACATATCTAGGATCAGAGGTAAATAGCAAATTATCCCTCGATCAGGAAATCAACATCAGGATTGGCAAGGCAGCAACAACAATGAACATGTTAGCAAAAAGAGTCTGGGAGAACAGGAAGCTTACTGCCAAAACAAAAGTCCTCGTCTACCAAGCCTGTGTCCTTAGTACTCTTCTTTATGGCAGTGAAACCTGGACAACTTACTCACGCCAAGAGAAACGTTTAAACAGCTTTCATATGCGGTGTCTGCGAAGAATACTTGGTATTAAGTGGCAAGACAAAATCACAAATACTGAAGTATTGGAAAGATCAGGTTGTGTGACTGTGTATTCCATGCTCAGTCTTCGTAGACTTAGATGGATAGGACACGTTAGGAGGATGGATGATGGTAGAATACCAAAGGATATCTTTTTTGGTGAATTACAGACGGGTAGGAGATCTCAGGGTCGGCCTCTACTACGATACAAAGACGTGTGTAAGCGGGACATGATTGATACAGGAATTGATAATGCACATTGGGAGCACGTCGCCGCTGAACGTGTTGCATGGAGGGCAACTATCAGAAATGGAATAAAGACAAAGGAGATAATGATTGCAGATAAAGCACACACAGAGCGTGAGAGACGTAAGATGGTGCAAAATGGTGGAAATGACCATGTTTTCACATGCACCTACTGTTGGCAAACATTTGCAGCAAGAATTGGCCTTACCAGCCACACTCGCCACCGCCATGGATCGTAGTTATTAAGCCTTTTTAAAGCACAATGTACCAACCTATCGTCTGTCAAGACGGAAAGGTGCCAATGAAATGAAGTAGAGGTCGACCCTGAGATCTCTTACCCTCTGTAATTCACCAAAAAAGATGTCCTTTGGTATTCTACCATCATGCATCCTCCTAACGTGTCCTATCCATCTAAGTCTACGAAGACTGAGCATGGAAAAAACCCGTCACACAACCTGATCTTTCCAATTCTTCAGTATTCGTGATTTTGTCTTACCATTTAATACCAAGTATTCTTCGCAGACACCGCATATGAAAGCTGTTTAAACGTTTCTCTTGGTGTGAGTAAGTTGACCAGGCTTAACTGCCATAAAGACGAGTACTAAGGGCACAGGCAAAGAAAAGACAAGGACTTTTGTTTTAGCAGTAAGCTTCCTGTTTTCCTAGACTCTTTTTGTTAACTTGTTCATTGTTGTTGCTGCCTCACCAATCCTGATGTTGATTTCCTGATCTAGGGATAATTTGCTATTTACCTCTGACCCTAGATATGTAAAATGTTCTACTATCTCCAGTTCGGCGACATCAATAAAGATTGATGGTACCCCATGTGCACCTTGTGACATAATCTATGTCTTCTTTTTGCTAATTGTTAAACCAAATTCAGGACAAGCATTGGAAAATGCAGGTAGTAGACGTTGTAATTCTTCCTCAGAGCGGGTCGTAATTTCAGCATCATCTGCGAAAAGCAACTCTCTGATCAGTACCCTCCTAATTTTGGTCTTGGCCTTCAATCTCTGAACATTGTAGAGTCCGCCATCTGAGCGTGAGAAAATGTATACACCACCACCCTGATCACGAAAAGCATATTTCAGAAGAAGTGAAAAGTATATTCCAAAGAGGGTGGGAGCTAGTGCACAACCTTGCTTAACTCCACTCTTGATTTCAAATTCTTCTGAAGTTGCACAATCAAACATTATTATACCCTTCAGGCCTGTGTGGAATGATTCCCCAATGATTCCATCCTCATGACTGACCAAATCAAATGCCTTTGTGAGGTCGATGAAGGCAATAAACAGTGGCTGATTCTGTTCACAGCATTTTTCTTGCATTTGTCGCAATGAGAATGTCATATCAGTGGTAGACCGGTTCTGTCGGAAGCCACATTGTGATTCGGGGTAGACTTGATCTCCTAGGACTTGAAGTCTGCGCAGAACAATAAAGCAAATACTTTCCCAACAATACACAGAAGTGAGATATCCCTATAGTTGTTACAGTCGCTCCGATCGCCTTTGTTCTTGTACAGTGTTATGATGCTTGAGTCTTTGAAATCCTGTGGAATTTTGCTTCTCGCCAGCATAGCTCTATTAGCTGGTGGATCTGTACAGTGAGTGTGTCTAGCCCACTCCTGATAACCTCTATTGGAATCCCATCCTTACCCGGAGCCTTGCCAGATGCAAGTTCATTTATAGCACGCTTAACTTCTGTTATAATGGGACGTTGTCCAGGTGGTCAAGAGTTGGCAGGACCTCTATGGCTTTGAGGGCATCATCCGCTAGTTTGGTCTCACTTGAGTAAAGCTCCAAATAGTGCTCTACCCTTTTATCCATCTGCTGTTTCTTATCAGGGATGATTTCTTCAGTCAAGGTTTTCAGTGGTGCAGTTCTTTTGATCATTGGACCGCATGCTTTCTTTATCCCTTCATACATGCTTCTGATGTTTCCCTTATCACTTGCATTTTGAATGGACACACATAGCTTGATCCAATAATCATTTACACACTGCCTGACAGCCTTTTGCACATACTTCCTAGCTTGCTTCAGCTCACTGAAAGGGTAGAGGGCAGGATAGAGTGGGTATAGAAATGCTTAAAGTAACAACATGGATAGAGTGGGTATAGAAATGCTTAAAGTAACAACTTGGATAGAATGGGTATAGGAATGATTAAAGTAACAACTTGAATAGAGTGGGTATAGAAATGCTTAAAGTAACCACTTGGATAGAGTGGGTATAGAAATGCTTAAAGTAACAACTTGGATAGTGTGCGTATAGAAATGACTAAAGTAACAACATGGATAGAGTAGGTATGTTGTTTGTCCATCAAGAATGATGATGACCATTCATTTCATCCAGTGGGGTTGAAAGTATGGAGCCGTGAGTTCTAAGATGGCTGATAAGGCCTATCTTGGCTCGAAATGTTCTTTGACAATGCGGACAATGCGAGGAGGATCTCCTGCAGTGGTTTTTCTGTCCAGCCTTTTCTTCACAGCTCTTGCAGTCCTGGTTGCTTCACAAGTGACTGCACCCTTATGTAATGATGTACGCCATGAATTACGGTCTTTAGCAGCAGTCTCCCAGGTGTCAGGATGAATTCCAACAGCTTTCAGTGAGACTTTCAGAGTGTCTTTAAATCATTTCTCTGGTCAGCTTGGGAGCGTTTACCACAACGCAGCTCGCCGTAAAAAAATTGTTTAGGGAGCCTGTGATCTGGCATACGAGTTAAGTGACCAGCCCAGCGAATCTGATTTTTCATTAGTAGAGTGTGGATACTGGGCATGGATGCTCTTTCTAGAACTTCAGTGTCTGGGATCTTGTCTTGCCATTTAATCTTCAATAGCTTCCTAAGGCAGACTGTGTGGAAGTGGTTTAATTTCCTAGCATGTCGCTGATAAACAGTCCATGTTTCACAAGCATATAGCAGTGTGGATAATACAACTGCTTTATAGACTTTCAGCTTTGTTTGCAGGCTTATTCCATTTCTGTCTCATACATTCTTGAGCAGTCTGCGAAAGGCTGCGCTGGCCTTGGAGATTCTTGCATTCACCTCATCGTCAATTGTTGCAGTTTGTGATACGGTGCTGCCAAGATAGGTGAATTTGTCCACAACACTTAGTCTATGACCGTTCACCTTGATATTCGGCACGGTGTGATTATTCCCTGGAGCTGGCTGGTACATAACTACAGTCTTCTCCAAGTTGATATTGAGCCCAAAGTTGGCACAGGCATATGAGAAAGCTGAAACATTGTGTTGCATGTCTGCCTCTGAGTTGGCATATAGAGCGCAATCATCAGCAAACAGCAGTTCTCTGACGGTGTCGCTGTTAGTTTTGGTTTTGGCTTTCAGTCTTCTGAGATTGAACAACTTTCCATCCATGCGGTAGTTGATGTCTATTCCAATATCACTGTTCTCGAAGGCATTCGTCAGCATAGCTGAAAACATGAGGCTGAACAGTGTTGGTGCCAGGACACATCCTTGCTTCACTCCATTGGTGACAGGAAAGGGCTCAGACAGTTCACCATTTTCCTGTACTCTTGCCTGCATACCATCATGAAATAGCCGCACTATTTGGACAAACTTTTGTGGACAGCCATATTTCGCCATAATCTTCCACAGTCCTTCTCTGCTGACTGTATCAAAAACCTTGGTAAGGTCAATGAAAGTGGAGAACATTTCAGAGTTCTGTTCCTGACATTTCTCTTGCAGCTGCCTTGCAGCGAAAATCATGTCAACAGTTCCTCGTTCTTTTCTGAAGCCACATTGACTCTCAGGAAGAAGACCTTGATCGAGATGGGCCGTGAGGCGATTGAGAAGAATTCTGGCGAGTATCTTCCCTGCGATTGAGAGCAAGGAGATGCCTCGGTGGTTGTCACAGGATTGGCAGTTTCCTTTACGTTTGTAAAGGTGGACTATTGACGCGTCCTTGAAATCTTGTGGCATGGTCTCGTTCACCCATATGTTTGTAAAGACTTGGTGAAGCTGCTCTATTAGGACCGGCTCACCTGCCTTGTATATCTCTGCTGGGATGGAGTCAGGACCAGACGCCTTTCCATTTGAAAGTTGCTGGATGGCTTTGTTTAGTTCCTCTAAGGTTGGCAGGTCATCAAGTGTATCATTAGTGGGAACTTGAGGAAGGCAGTTGATAGTTTCATCATCGAAGAAAGAAGTTGCATTTAAGATGTTGCTGAAATGCTCTGCCCAGCGTTGAAGGATTTCTTTCTTATCGGTAACCAATATTCCCTCATCTGCATTTTTTTTTTTTTTAAATTCGCATATCCTTTTACAGGACATCGCTGTCAACAGCAGCATCTTTCAGCTGCCTGTTGATTTCTTGGCAAGATTACGCTCAGTAGTTTGCCATTGCTTTCTGAGCGGCCGGCTCAGTTATCCCGCAAGTCACCAGCGGGGGATGAACCGCTCCCAGTTCTCGCCCACTATGAGACTCTGCGTGATAAACGGGATTACGGAGAAAGTGGTGTAACCCCTAGGCCAGAGAGACCGGCCCATCTGCATTGAGGAGGAGAAATATGCCTGGTGATGGAGGACCGTAGACCGCTTTCAGTAAGTCGTAGAAGTTTTTCATATCATGTCTGTCAGCAAAGCCTTGCATTTCATCTGCTTTGTTTCTCAGCCAGGAGTCCCGCATGTGCCGAAGTTTCTGTTGCACTACTCTCCGAATGTTATTGAAGGCATCTTTGTTTTTGATGTTGAATTCGGGTCATTCAAATGTGCCTTGAGGAGAAGATGTTTCTCGGCCAGCAATTGGTTGATGTCTTCAGAATTTTCATCAAACCAGTCTTTATGCTTTCGAGAGGCTGGGCCCAGGATTTCCATAACAGTGTTGTAAATTAGGGCTCTCCACTCTGTTTCCACATCTTGTTTAGCTGCAGCATTTGGCTTGAGGCGGTCTTCCAGCATGTTTTCAAACGACAGCTGCATTTTATTGCTGTTTAGGCGGGTGACATTTAGTTTTCTTTGCATTTTTGCCCCTTAAGGACGCCGTGGTGGTTTGATGTGTATGTTTATTTTCGAGATAATGAGACGATGGTCTGTCCAACATTCGGCACCACACATGGATTTTGTCACCCGAACGTCTTGTCTGTCACTCCTCCTGACGATGACATAGTCAATGAGGTGCCAGTGTTTCGAGCGAGGGTGCATCCAAGATGTCCTATTTCTCGTGGGAAGACGGAAAATTGTGTTGGTGATCAGGAGATCGTGTCCGGCACAGGTTTGAAGGAGGAGGAGCCCATTGCTGTTACAATTTCCGACTCCGTACTTTCCAATGATGCCACTCCAAGAGGCGGTGTCCTTGCCTACTCTGGCATTGAAGTCCCCAAGGAGTATAAGTTTGTCTCCTTTGGGAACAGATGTTAATACGTTGTGCAGGTCCTCATAGAACTTGTTTTTGACGTCATCTTCATTTGTCATGGTTGGTGCGTAGACACTCACGATGGTTGCATGCTTCTTTCCTTTCAGCAGGGGTAACTTAATAGTCATAAGCCTGTCATTTATAGCCTTCGGAAATTCAGCTAGTTTGTCAACCAGGGCCGACTTAATGGCAAATCCCACACCGGATTGGCGTCTTTCCTCGCTTTTCCTTCCACTCCAGAAAAATGTGTAGCGGCACCTACTTCACAGATTTGGCCTTCATTCTGCAAGTCGTGTCTCGCTCAAGGCTGCAATGTCGATGTTGTACCTGCCCAGCTCTCTCCCAATCAGTGCTGTTCGTCTCTCTGGGCCCGACGCGCCGTCTCTATCAAGTAGGGTGCGTACAGTTCCAAGTTCCGATTGTCAAGGGAATATGGTTAGCTCTTTTAGCTTTGCCTGTTTTTACTTTGTATGTCGACCGCAGTATAGGGTACCCACCAACCGCGGCTAGCTGGTTAGGTAATGATGGAGCAGACAATGTTTAGGGCACCTTTTCTAGCCACTTCCTCATGCTATGGAGGTGAGCAGTGGTTTCCTATAGAGGGCTGCTCAGTCACTCAGGGGGCTGCCGAATCCAACTGCTGCTCCGGTCAGTAGAAGACGACCATATAACCTGAGCCGCCTCTGTGCAGGTCTGCGACTACGACTGCCAGCGTACCCACGCCTGCCGCTTCGCCGCTCACATATCGCCACAGGGCTTGAAGGTGATATATGAAGTTGGATGAAGAATGACTTGCGCGATGAATTGGATTAAAGTGAGGAAGAGTTGCGCAATTCGTCGACCTCACTCTCTCGCCTGAGTCCATCTGAGTCCAGTGGCAAGACAAGTCAAGACGACTGGAGACGAATACAGGTGCAGTGGATGACCAGGGCGCTCTACGTGCCTTGCCGTGCTCATTACGTTCCACAACGCTTTGCAGGTAAACGCCGTCTTGCCCGTTGAATCATCAGTGATTTCATCCGCGCAGTCTGCCGAATCCTGTCTTCACATGCTGGGTAGGCATACCCTAGTTTACCGCTTGGTTTGACACCAAATCGGCGACCCACGCCTGGTTTAGCCAGCCTCTCACAGCTGTTGCCCGGGGTGTGGCCGCTGTCGCATGCCTGACAGCTACTAGGAGCCACAGGCGGGATCTGGATGTCAGGCTTGGACCAGTGGGGGATGGGTCCTGAAAAGGACATGAGAGTCATCCTTACCAAAGGTGCTACCAATGCCTGACACCCCATACCCCCCTAGAGTAGGTATAGAAATACTTATAGTAAAAACCTGGATAGAGTGGGTATAGAAATGCTTAATGTAACAACTTGGATAGAGTGGGTATAGAAGTGCTTAAAGTAACATCTTGGATAGAGTGGGTATAGACATGCTTAAAGTAACAACTTGGATAGAATGGGTAAAGAAATGCTTAAAGTAACAGCTTGGATAGAGTGGGTATAGAAATGCTTAAGTAACAACTTGGATAGAGTGGGTATAGAAATGCTTAAAGTAACAACGTAGATAGAGTGGGTATAGAAATGCTTAAAGTAATAACTTGGATAGAGTGGGTATAGAAATGCTTAAAATAATAACTTGGATAGAGTGGGTATAGAAATGCTTAAAGTAAGAACTTGTTGTTCAGACTGCGTATAGTTGCATATCCTTTGACGGACGTTGCAGTCAACACCATCATTCTTTGCTGTTGTAATCTCTTGGCAAGTTTACATTCTATAGTTTGCCATTGCTTTCTGAACGACCGGCATCCATACCATTCCATAAAAAAACCAACGCATTACGGTCTGCTGCCAAATCGCCGCACCGGTGTTTCGAACGCGGGTATGCGGGATCACAAATTGCCGGCAGACTGTGTTAAGAAACATGCAAAGTAACAGCTTGGACAGAGTGATAACAGAAGTATTTAAAATAACAACAAGGGGAGAGTGGGTATAGTACATGTTTAAGTAACGACTAGGACAGAGTGGCAAAGAAACATTGTACCACAAATAATAAATATTTAAAAAAAACATATCGGACAGATTAGTTATAGAAAAATATACAGTATTAATAAGAACAGAGTGGGTATTGGAACTTTTAAAGTAACAACCGTGGCAGATTCAGTATTAAAATATTTAAGTAAAAACCATGGCAGGGTGGGTTTACAACCAGAACGAGACATGGATATAAATATTTATTATTATTATTATTGTTTCGCTCGATTTGAACTCTAGCGTAATCCACACATGTACTACTACTTTTAATAGTATACAATATAAAATAACACAAAGTAATGCAGCTTTACAGAATAGAATCACGGAAGAAACAGAACGTTGTGGCGACTAGCCTTCATCAGCAAACAAATACATATACAAACCAGAAAAGGCCCTCCGGTGACTACATTAAGACATACGGACAGGATAAGAAGAATAAAAAGATTTTAAAAATGAGAACAATGAAGATAAAATGAAAATTGGAAAAAAATATGTTGCCACTTATCTCAGAGCCCCAGGCTGTACCACTTTTATTAAAAGTTTTAATAGTAAAAGCTACTGTTATTGCGATCACTGGACTGATTTTGCATGAGGGATAGCTTTCCTTATTAGCAGTTTCCCCCGCCATAAGGCAAACCCTCTCCGACTGATGAGTTAGTTGAAATTTAAGTTAGTTGCACATCTTTTACAGGACGTCGCAGTCAACCCCATCATGTTTTGACTGTTTGTTATTTCTTGGCAAGTTTACGTTCAGTAGTTTGCCATTGCTTTATGAACAACAGGCACCCATACCATCGTATTAAAATCAACGCAAGGCGGTCTGCTGCCAAATCGCCCACAGCTGTGTTTCGAACGCGGTATGCGGGATTATGAATTG
The DNA here is from genome assembly GCA_014155875.1 of Cepaea nemoralis. NCBI lineage: Eukaryota > Metazoa > Mollusca > Gastropoda > Stylommatophora > Helicidae > Cepaea > Cepaea nemoralis. Next base: position 933,242 of record JACEFZ010016019.1, read on the forward strand.
CGCTGGTAAGCCCTTCGCCAAGGAGACAGCTTGTACCCATGTGAAATGATGAGAAGACAAGAATTGAGTCCAACTGATCGGTGTGTGGAACTAACCCTTTATGCCACTGTCACAAGAGATATTTAAGTTCAGTAAACATTTCAGCCAAGCCGACCGCCATTATAAATATTTAACCTGATATCTTTCATAGACGTGGAATATAGTTAGTTAAAGTAACGTCTACTCCTTGTTCGTTGCTCCCACACCACGTGTGCATTACACCTTGTAATGGGCCTCCGAGACCAATGTACACGATTTCGGCATGCATTTGTTTAGGGCTTTCGTCCTCTAGACCAGTGGTTCTCAAACGGTGGGGAATTCTCCCCCTCTCCCCCTCCCAGGGAGGGGGGGGGGGAGGACTTTAGGGTTTCCAGGAGGGGGAGGGGAGTTAAGGTTATTTCAAGATGGCGTTAATACAAGAACCGATTACTTGCTATTGTTTTTCCTTCATATTTTACAGTTCTGTACTTCTCACCCTTCTGAAATTCGTTTTATATTGTAAGTAGACCGGCAAATCACGTTTTATGTAGACCTCTAGTCTTGTTCTAGTATGTGTTATTAAATGTAGCTTCCATTTTTACGTATATTGTGTAGGGGCGGGGGAGGGTATTCTATATGGAGGAAATACGAAAGGGGGTGGGGGGGGAATGACGTTCTGAACATATGGTGAAGGGGTGCATGGGCCAATAAAGGTTGAGAACCACTGCTCTAGACAGATTCCATGTATGGTCATGTATACAAAAACAATCAAATACAGAGGTTCTAGAAAAACTGGGAATGAAAAGAGAGTTGATGAAAGAAACAAAAAAAACGAAGCAAGTGAAACATTTCGGTCACGTTAAAAGACATAAGACTCTTATACAAACCATACTGAAGGGCAAGGTTGAGGGCAAGCGAGCAAGAGGCAGACAACGATACACGTGGGTTGATAACATCAAAAAATGGACGAACATCAATCTGACATAATGTACAGTCAGGGCAAGAGACAGTGTTGGCGATTCATTGCAGCCACACTTCATTGTGGAGGCGGCATCTGATTTATTGATTGAATGGGATTTATCTACTCACGGGTAGGTTTCCTTGCCCAACAATGCAGACTGGCTAACGGTTTACACTTAAGACTTCCAATTGCCATGGAATTGTTTACGTTCAGAGCTTACAGGACCTCCCGTTTTATTGTCTTTGACCGGAAAGGTTAGGTATCCGATCCGACTACTTAAGAGATCAGGGGATCGTGTGACATCATTCGATGACCAATGGCTACTGGAACAATTCTCAGCCTTATACGTGGATTTAAGCTTCTGAGCTTGAGACGGCCACCGTAACATCTCAGCCGCGGCTACCCCGTTATAGTAAAAAAAAAAAAAAGGGCAGAGTTGGTATATACATATTTAAAATAACTTGAACTTTATCAATATTTTAAACAAATAGAACATTGCGGGTATATCATTATTTGAATTCAAATAAAAAAAAAAGGTATATCAATATTTGAGTAACAAATAGAACAGAGCAGGTATAACAATATTTGAGTAACAAAGAGAACACAGTGAGTGCGTACGTATTTAAAATAGCAACTAGGACAGAGTGGGTGTAGACAATATGAAAAGACGTGTACAGTCATGACTTCAAGCCCGTGGTGGACATTTCAACACCTTTTATGATGAATACTTCATTGGTAAATTCCAGCTTCCCCAAAACAGCGTTTGACAAAGCGCTAGACTGTTTTAGCTAATTTATTGAATATTTTAAGCATATATTTTTGATGACGTCTCATCATTTTTTCTCATCTCATCTGGTTTATCTTGTACCTTGCGGTGTCGAGGTGAAGTATAAACAGCGGAAGAGTGCCCGTTCATGGGCTTCATGTATCGAGATTCCAGTGGACTCTTCTATTCCCTTTGTCCATCGTTTACGTGGTCGGCTTATTCCTATGCTTCCATTTGGTCTGTACATCATTGCTTGTTGTGGTATAACAAATTGGCCAAACCATCTGACTTGCTGCCTTCTAATAAAATCAAGCGATGCTATAATCCCCACTTTAGTCTTGATTTTTTTTTTCATTTCTGATTTTCTCTCTTCTTGATACATTGAGTATTCTTCTCAGGAATCTCATTTCAGTTGTTGTGATGTTTCTTTTATCTTTTTCTGTTATTGTCCAGGTTTTGCATTGGTAGCATAGAGTGGGAGGAAGATTGTGTTGTAAACTGCTTTCTTAGTAGTTATTGATACATGTTTGTTCCTTAGTATTGGTGCCATTTGTCCAATGAGTTGGTTTACCTTATTGCATATATTTTCGATCTCGTCTTCTGATTTGCCATTTGATGATATTATACTTCCTAAGTACTTGAAGTGCTTTACTTGTTTCACAGGGTGTTCTTGTAGGTGAATCTCTGTTGTCTTTTCTTCTTTGATTATATTCACTACCTCTGTTTTACTGGTGCTAATTTTCATGTTATGTTCCATACACATTTCGTTTAGACTATTTATGTGGTCATGTAATTCTACTACTGATTTTGCAATTAGTGCTTGATCGTCCTCAAATAGGAGTTCTTTAATGGTGCAATTTACCTTTGGTTCTTCTTCTGTGCTCTGTACGTCATGCAGTGTTCTTGCAGTCTCTGCTTGGCTGGTTTCTTTAGATATGCTGTCTATATAGGCTATGAACAAGAGAGGAGACAAGACATAACCTTGTCGTACTCCGGATCTTATGGTGAAGGGATCTGAGTGTCTCCTTTTGTCCTCACTATGCATTCACTGTTGGTGTATGAGCTTCTAAATAAGTTTGTTAGATGTGTACTCACTCCATATCGTTTAAGAATTTCCCGCAGCTTGTTTCTATCTACTCTATCAAACGCTTTTACTTGGTCGACGAAGGCTAAGTGGAGTGTTTTAGTAAATTCAGTTGATATTTTTTATACGTTGTCTAAAAGCAAGAATGACATATGTTCATCCTTTGATTTTCCTAAATCTAAGTTATGTTTCGCTTAGCTGGGGTTCAATTGTATTTCGTAATCTTTTCTAAAGAAGTTTGAAAATATTTTCCCAGTATAAACAAATGGAAATGCTTCTGTGTTGTGTGCAGTCTCTTTTACTGCCTTTGTTTTAGCAAACTTGAATAATTATGGCTTTTCTCCAGTTCTCGCAGAAATAGTCTATGTAGCCAAGCTGCTCCTACTTCTCTTGCTGCTTTAATTAGTTCATTTGGTATTTCATCTTGCCCCGGTGATTTATTCAATGGGGTTATTTTGAAGTCGTCTCCAATTTCTTCTTTCAGTATGTCTGGTCCTAGTTCTTCAATGACATCAGTACCGGTTTCCTGAATTCTTGTGGCTTCTGATGGTAAGTTATATAATTAACTGATTCACGCCAAAGTAAAAGTAGATTTGGGCCAAGCATGTTAAACAATCAAATGAACAAGTATTATCAATTAAATTTCCATTTACAGATCTTTAAAATTGAAACCGATACCGCGAAACAAAACAAATAACACGGTGACCCTAGTATGGTGACATCGCCCTTCTTTTCAAATGGGAGAGTCCATTTGGCAATTTATTATCTTTCGGCACTGAGTCAATAATTAATTAATTAATTAATTAATTAATTAATTAATTAATCATCAGCAGAGAGGTGTTAGTCACAAACGAATTGAGAATAATTTTCCCGCAAACATCTGTGGAGCGGAGTGCGAAACAGAATTGTAGAGTAGGTTCTCATGGAATATCTGACAATCACGCGGGTCACCCCAGACAGCGGTGACATTATAAAGCAATCTGGGAATTCCGAAGTGACTAAAGTTATCAGTGACGAAATGCGATTGATATTTGAAGTAATTAACTTCGCAATTCTGTGTGCCATTACTGGGATATTTGGTATTTTGTCGAATATAATAAACATTGTAGTATTCTACAAACAAGGATTCAATAATACTGTAAACATCAGTTTTTTGGGGCTAGCTATCTCCGACCTGTGCTGCCTTATTACGCTACAATGGGTGTGTATTTGTTACAACCCTCTTTTCGCCAATTCTGATGTGCCGTGGATGACAATAGAGATAGCATATTTAACAGGAGCCTGGCCTCACGTCTGTTTCAGCCGCATCACAAACTTAATCACGGCTTTTGTATCAGGTGAGAGATGCTTGTGTATTGCCATGCCTCTTAAAGTGAAGCAAATCATCACCCCTAAGAGAACTACAGCTGCAATCATCGCTATATTCTTTGTTAATCTGGCCACCTTAGTACCCGAGTATGCTACATCGTACATAGACTGGAAGTTCTACTCGTCCAGAAACGCCACCCTTTTAGGTCTTGTTTACAACAGCTATCGGAAATACGTCGCAGGTTTAGTGTTCATCTTGAACTCAATCCTTGGAATAGCGTCATTTGTGGCTGTGGTTGTATTTACTGGTATTTTAATAGTAAAATTAAAGTACAGCTCGGCTTGGAGAAAGAAAACAACTTCTCATCACCAGAACCAGGAAAATGTGTCAAATCGAGAGAAGAAGACGATTATGATGGTGTTAATGATCGCAATTATTCTAATAGTGTGCTACACCCCTGGAATTATCGTATCCTTTGTAACATTTGTGGTGTCTGAGTTTTACATCCTGGGAGCATACGTAAACATCTGTATGGCCTGCTGGTCATTCGTCTGTCTATTTCAGGCAATTAACTCCAGCGTCAATATTTTCCTCTACTATTCCATGAGTTCGAGTTATAAGGTTATCTTCGATGAACTGTTCTTGGGAAAGGTCGCTGTCAGACATTGATTAGCTCTTATAAATGAAGGTGTCAACTAACTGTGTTTGTTGCTTGCTAGTCTTGGACAAATTGTTACTGGTTTCTTCTTGTTTCGTTCATCCGGAGTGTTTTTTCAGATGTGATTGCGGTGTGTCTGTTATGCGCCCTTGGGCCGAAACCCGTAGGCCAACACATCCGACAATAGCGTGCTTTTTTGACCAGGTAGCATTCCTGGGGTTACTGGTTTGATTCGGTGTTTGTTAAGGATTATTTTTATGGCGAAAGGATATCGCATATAAGTTCTCCAATTTCATAGCACGTCTTCTTGTCCTTGACGTGGGGATGCAAATTACAAGTACCTCAGAAGTCGGAAGTTGGTTAGTCTGATGGTGAAAGGCACTGGTAATAGGAACAGCTATCCTTCACGCAAAATCAGTCCGGTACATTCAATAGTAGTAGACGTGTTTGGACTACACTAGAGTTGAAAGCAAGCGAACGAAGAAAAAAAAACATCGATCACACCAGAATCACACATCCTATAAATTTCATGTTTGTGATTAACTGTTAGCACACATGCTATAAATATTCTGCTAGCGTTTAACTTTTATAATCTGACCTGTGTCGAAGTCTATTCTGCCTGTATTTAACTGTTATAATTCTGAACTGTGTCGAAGTCTATTCTGCTAGAGTTTAACTGTTATGATTCTGAACTATGTTGGAAGTCTATTCTGCTAGTGTTTAACTGTTATAATTCTGAACTATGTTGAAGTCTATTCTGCTAGAGTTTAATTCTGAACTATGTCGGAAGTCTATTCTGCTAGAGTTTAATTGTTATAATTCTGAACTGTGTCGGAAGTGTATTCTGCCAGAGTTTAACTGTCATAATTCTGAACTGTTTCGGAAGTTTAGTCTGCTAGCGTTTAACTGTCATAATTCTGAACGCACTGTATCGGATGTCTATTCTGATTGCTCGTTTCCATTTTCCATTTCCAAGGTGCACTCGGGACCTGTGGATTGTCGCCCTTGTCCAAGTCAGGCGTCCAATCCACTACCCCAATGATCCTCCGAAGAACGGAGAGTATCTGCCTGCATGGCGAGGAACCACCAGTCTGCACACCAATAAGCCAGACATGGGACAACGGATACTCACGCAAACCTCAGGTCCTGTATGACATCACACTGATGTTGGACAACAAGGTGTATTCATCCGACATACAGGACTTCACGCTGGAGTTCACAGCCAGCGAACACAAGCAAGCAAGCAAGCACTACCCCAGTATTAAAGCGTGTAAATCAAGTGTTTCTTATTTTTTTAAACATCCGCACAGTCCGTGTGGCGAACCGAACCAGGCCTACATCAGCCATAGGTTGATATCTTTACCACTAAACCATCCGCTTTTGAATACATTTTGTTTATAACTGCACACAAAATAACTGCCACATATCATTGGTCCCAGGTCGACCTAGGTAAACTGGGCACTAGAAAGTGTTAGAGGAACTGAGAGCTGTGGGCGTGATATTAACCAGTTAATGAGTTCTGATTGTTATATAAACAACGGACTAGCGCTAAAAACCAAGGGGCATCACATGGTCCTCTACAATAAAGGGCTACTTGTATCTTTGGTATCAGATTGTTATATGTCCTCTGCTTTACTTACAATAAAGGGCTTCTTTGTATTTTTGATATCAGACTGATATGTCCTCTACTTTACTCATATTGATTGATTGATTTAGGAACCGACATCACAGCATTCAGGGCATCCCCATAAGCGCTCCGTCCCCATCATCAGCAGCCAGCGAAGAGTTCCAACACTAATAGTTCCAGTAGCAATCTGATTATATGTCCGTCTCGCCTTTCCTCAGAGCGTCGAGCGTCGGCCAGATCCCCTCGTCACACCTCACTGCCTCATTCTTACCAGACTATGGTGATCCATTTGCTCCTCCGAGGTGTACACGTGCTCCCACAAGTTCGCAACCACGTCTGCCTTGTCATGCATCAATACTCCACCAAGTTTTGCAGAGCCAGCCAATCTGTCCGCCTGTTCATTCCCCAGCACACCGGCATGCCCCGGAGAAAAGATCCAGGTGATGATTGCTACCCGTGACCTCCGAAGAGAAGCAAGCCACTCTGAACGAAGCCTGCCTGTCCTCACCCTCCTCAGCATGCTTTCTGAGTCAGTTACAATCACAATGTATGTATGTATCGTGTTCTCTATCTAGCGGAAAGCTGCACTGACCGCATCCACTTCCATTCTTAAGCTAGATGTTGTGGCATCATACGCCAGGCTCTCCTGCACCAAACGTCGACCATTAGCTTTTGCTAAAAATCCCCAGGCACTTCTCCTACCTCTCAACACCGAACCATCCGTATAGATTACTCATAATAAAGGGCTACTTTGTATCTTTGGTATCAGACTGCTATGTGTCCTCTACTTTACTCACAATAAAGGGCTACTTTGTAACTTTGGTATCAGATTGTTATATGTCCTCTACTTTACTTACAATAAAGGGCTACTTTGTGTCTTTGGCATCAGACTGTTATATGTGCTCTTGTGTACGCTTATGGCTAAGGGGGATAGTGAAACACAGTTTACAATTCCTCATCATACAGAGTCGAGGGTTCGAAAGTAATCACCGGCGATTTGGAAGCAGACATCTTTGAGTTGATATTCATGGCAAGAGGCGTCGGCCTTTCAGAAAGCAATGAACAAATACAGAACGTAAAAGTGTCGAGTAAATCACAAACAGCCAATATATGATGGAGATGACTGCAACGACGTGCAAAGGACACGCAAATAATTAACTTGTGTTCATGACGACAGTACGTTTACGAATGAAGTAAATATAATAATTATACAAACCTGCTTTGTGTTCAATGAATCTTTACAGGGCGTCTTTATCCGACATGTTTCTTTGTGCGTTATGACTCAGTCCTCCTGATTGCATGTAGCATAAGTATGATATGATTATCAGAGAGAGAGAGAGAGAGAGAGAGAGAGAGAGAGAGAGAGAGAGAGAGAGAGGGGGGGGGCGGAGGTGAGAGGGGAGAAGAGAAGGCGGAGGAAAAGAGAGCGGGGGAAAAGAAGGCGGAGGGAAAAAGAGAGGGGAGAGAAGGCGAAGGGAAAGAGAGAGAGAGAAATGAAGGAGGAGGAGAGAGATGGAGTAGTATATAGAGAGAAAGGAGAGACAGAGGAAAGGGAGAGAAAGAGTCAGAGAGAAACTGAGATAGGGAAAGAGAAAGAGGGGAGAGAAGGTGGAGGGAAAGAGAGAGAGAGGGGAGAGAAGGCGGAGAGAAAGAGAAAGAGAGAGAGAGGGGGGAGTGAGAGGGGAGAAGAGAAGGCGGAGGAAAAGAGAGTGGGGGGAAAGAAGGCGGAGGGGAAGAGAGAGCGGATAGAGAAGGCGAAGGGAAAGAGAGAGAGAGAAAGGAAGGAGGAGGAGAGATAGAGTAGGATATAGAGAGAAAGGAGAGACAGACGAACGGGAGAGAAAGAGTCAGAGAGAAACTGAGATAGTGAGTGACTGGAAAAGAGAGAGAGAGAGAAAGAGAGAGAGAGAGAGAGAGAGAGAGAGAGAGAGAGAGAGAGAGAGAGAGAGAGAGAGAGAGAGAGAGAGAGAAAATGTCTGGAAAGTGAAAGAAAGAAAGAATCAGAGAGTGAAACAAAATAGTACGAGAGGAAGTGAGAGGGGAGAAGAGAAGGGGGAGGGCAAGAGAGAGAAGGCAGAGAATGCAGAGCGAATGAGAGAGAGAGAGAGAAAGGAAGGAGGAAGAGAGAGAGAGAGAGAGAGAGAGAGAGAGAGAGAGAGAGAGAGAGAGAGAGAGATGAAGTAGGATACAGAGAAAATGGAGAGACAGAGGAAAGGGAGGGAAAGAGTTAGAGAGAAACTGAGATAGCGAGTGACAGTGTGGAAGAGAGAGAGAGAGCGGAAAAATGTCTGGAAAGTGAAAGTAAGAAAGAATCAGAGAGTGAAACAAAAGAAGAGAGAGAAGGCAGAGAATGCAGAGCGAATGAGAGAGAGAGAGAGAGAGAGAGAGAGAGAGAAAGGAAGGAGGAAGAGAGAGAGAGAGAGAGAGAGAGAGAGAGAGAGAGAGAGAGAGAGAGATGAAGTAGGATACAGAGAGAATGGAGAGACAGAGGAAAGGGAGGGAAAGAGTTAGAGAGAAACTGAGATAGTGAGTGACAGTGTGGAAGAGAGGGAGAGAGCGGAAGAATGTCTAGAAAGTGAAAGTAAGAAAGAATCAGAGAGTGAAACAAAATATTATGAGAGTAAGTGAGAGAGAGCAAGTAAGTGAGAGAGAGCAAACAGTGTGAGTGAAAATGAGACACAGAGAGTGAAAAAAAGAAGAGACAGAGAGAGACTATATATATATATATATATATATATATATATATATATATATATATATATATATATATATATATATATATATATATATATATATACATATATATATATATATATTGTAGACAGAGATAGCCGGTCTCTCTGGCTGTGGGGTTACAACACTTTCTCTCTGTAATCCCGTTTATCACGCAGAGTCTCGTAGCGGAGCGAGAGCTGAGGCGGTTCGACCCCCGCTCGTGACTTGCGGGATACTGAGCCGGCCGCTCAGAAAGCAATGGCAAACTACTGAGCGTAATCTTGCCAAGAGATCAACATACAGCTGAAAGATGCTGGTGTTGACAGCTAAGTCCTGTAAAGGATATGCTAAAAAAAAAAAAAAAGAGAGAGAGAGAGACAGAGAGAGAGAGAGAGAGAGAGTGAGAGAGAGAGAGAGAGAGAGAGAGGGGGGGGGAGGGAGGAGCTGACCGAGTGGCTAGAATGCCCGATTCTCCTTCGGAAAACCCTGGTTCGAATTCTCGGTAAGGCGTGGATGTTTTTCTGTCGGAGACAAAAAGAAAACTCTAACCTGCACAGTTCGCGGCGACTGCACTAGCCAGGCGGTCTTAATTCCTCAGGCTTAAGACCCCCTGTCATACACCGGAAGGTACTATATAGGCAGTAAATGACAGAATGAGAGAGAGAGAGAGAGAGAGAGAGAGAGAGAGAGAGAGAGAGAGAGAGAGAGAGAGAGAAAGATAGAGAGAGCGAGAGAGACAGAGAGAGTGAGAGAGAGAGCGAGAAAGAGAAAGAGAGAGAAAGAGAGAGCGAGATAGAGAGAGAAGGAGAGAGAGAGAGCGAGAGAGAGAGAGAGAGAGAGAGAGAGAGAGAGAGAGAGAGAGAGAGAGAGAGAGGCGAACTAACGGTATCACCAAAACTTCCATGCACTTAGAGGAAACGTAGCTATCGCCGTGATAAAACATTCTGATGCTGTCAGAACCGTGGAGTCAAGTTAGTAGTATGTCAAGAACCTCTTCACACGACTTGAGCATCGTGTATATGATGCCATTCCCATGTTTCTATAGACCAATCGGCACTCGCTGGGTCATGTGGTCAGTAGCACACGGGTCGCCGTTACTTTTAAAAACACTTCCCGGTGCCAATTATGAGCTTAGGTGACTTGTGAGTCTAGGAAGCCACTTAGATGGCAATCACAAAGAACATTTAAAACGTTGACCTCGCATCCTTGACTTGGAGACGTAAATTACAAGTACCTCAGAAGTCTGGTGGGGGATAGTGGTCGCAGGGAAAGCTAATCCACACACAAAAATCAGTGCTGTGCACTAGAAGTAGTTGCATGAATATGGAGTAGGCTAGAGTCCAAAGCAATATTCAATTACAGCCCAAATATACAGAATGGCCCAGGACACTGTCATGTCGGGGTAGTTTGTTTTTGTTCTACAAAATACCATCAGTGGTAACAATAACTAATTGCTTTGTTGTTTAGTGATCACTGAAAGAGAAATAACAGGAGGCCGAGGAGAAAAGAAGAAGAAGAAGAAGAAGAAGAAGAAGAAGAAGAAGAAGTAGTAGAAGAAGAAGAAGAAGAAGAAGAAGAAGAAGAAGAAGAAGAAGAAGAAGAAGAAGAAGAAGAAATTGGAAAAAAAAATAACATAAAAGATGAAGGAAAAGGCTCGGTAGAATTTCTAGCTATGTCTCTCAGACTGGTCCTTTTAAACTTACTCATCTTAAGGGTGTGTCCATGGATTCTCGTATTAGCAGCTGATCACACTGGAAATATGTCACCGATCTGTTGAATAATGTAATCACCAGAACTATTCAGGACTTTCCCCTCTTTACTCTGCTGTCCTGCTTTATTAGATCTCTCTATGCAGTGGTTATGAGATTGTGACGTTAAATATTCAAATTTTAGGAATTAATGAACATCGCTGGAGGGCAAGGGACATTCTAAAAGTGAAAATGGAAACATTCCATATATTCTGGTAGAAATGTTGGAGGCCATAGCTGAGTGGCACTTTGATTAGATAAAACAACAGCAAAAACTTTTCTTTGATATGACCAGGTTAATGAAATAATCCACACTATCAGACTTAGAGGCCATTAAAAAAAGTAAAAAACCACAACTCTCATACAGATATGTACACCTGCTTCAACGGTAGAGGAGGGCGAAATTGAAGAATTTTACAACACACTGTAAGACACATTAGACAATATTGACCGTAATGAGATAGCAATATTAATGGGAGATTTTAATGCAAAAGTAGATACAAGAAGAGCTGAAAATGAGATACTCTTTATAGGAAAATTTGGATTGGGAAACAAATGACAAATGGTGACAAATTAATGGAATTTTTCACAGAAAATAAGTTAACCATAGCCAATACACTTATTAAACAACATCCAGGAAGACTCTTCACATGGAAGTCCCCGGGCAGTACTACCAAAAATCAGATAGATTATATTTTAATACCAAAAAAAAAATAAAAAAAAAATATGGAGATCAAGCATAACATCAGCAAAAACCATACGAAGTGCAGAGTGTGATACATATCATCAGTTGTTAGAAGCAGATGTGAAAGTAAAACTAAAAAAGCTTACCCGAGGACCACGGCCCCTTTCCGACTTAGAATAAGCAAAGTAAGCCATGGATTACATCAGACATGTTTGAAGTAATAAAACAACAAAGGGAACTGAAAAAGAAAGGAGGTGATTCATTCAGCAGGATGAAGTATAAATCTTTAACACGAGAAATAAGAAAGAAATAAGAAATGACAACACCAGTATATACAATATTGTTGTCCTAGAAAAGAGCAATATCATAAGAATGACAGAGATTACGAACTGTTCAAAGAAATGAAGTTATTGACAAAAAATGTTCAACCTCAATTGCATGTTATCTGTGACAAGTTGGGAAATACCCTAATACGAGGAGAAGTCAATAAGTAAGTCACAAATGGCTGTAGAAAAATAACTAAATATGATAACAACTTGAAACCAGTATATTTTTATACATACATTGTCCTTTTATTTCTCAACATAATTTCTACCAATATTGATGCACTTATCCCATCGTTTTATCAGTCCTCCCAAACCGGCTGCATAGAACTGCGAGTTCTGTTTTCTAAACCACACATTCAATTCACATTCAACTTCGGCGTCATTCGCGAAATGTCTCCCGCCAAGAAGGTTTTAAGTGGACCAAAAAGGTGGAAATCGCTATGGGCTAAGTCGGGGCTGTAAGGTGGATGTTCCAGAACTTCTCACCTTAGTTGGTTAATTTTCTTCTGAGTTAATTGAACATTATGTGGTCTGGCATTGTCATGAAGAAGCAACATTCCTATTGTCAGCAGTCCAGGACATTTTCTTCGAATTGCATCATGAAGCATCGATAGAACTTCACAGTACGATTCAGAATTCACATTGTCACCTTTCTACTTGAAATTCATCTCCTCCACCCGCTGCACGGGTGCTACTGTTGCAATCTCAACAGGACGACCAGATCGGATTTCATCAACAATTTTAGAGCGTCCTTGAGGAAATTGTTCTACCCAGCTATGCACCGCTTTACGGGACAAATATTTGTCAGCATAAACAGGAAGCCATTTTGTTTATTCGCTAAGCATGCGCATAAGACACCTAGTGCCACCTGACGAACGGGAATATAAAGTTCGATGTTGCTGTCACCTAATGACACTTGTAGAAAACACCAACTACATTTACCTGCCATCCTAGAGAACTGTGTGACTTACCTATTGACTCGTCCTCATAGAATCTAGAAAAATCCAAGAAACACGGAAGGAATACTGCAGTGGAATGTAGGATATGAATGACTGTGAAGAAATGAATGAGATGCATGAACCATTGTCAGCAGAGACAGAACCTGAACCCTCATTAGATGACATTGTATGGGCAATAAAGAATCTGAAGAATTGTAAATCACCAGGGTGTGATGCGATATCAGTTGAACTAATTAAAGCGGGAGGAGAAGAAAGCTTAAAAATCTATCACGAATTATGTCTTGAATAGAAAAAAAAACACAGACAGTAACAATGGTGATATCAAAGAAAAAGGTGACACCAAAATGTGAAATGGAAATAGAAGGGACAATTCTTAACCAAGGAGATAATTTTAAATACCAAGGGGCTTTTATAACATCAGATGGAAGATGCAAATCAATAGGATAAGCAAAAGCTGCATTTCAGAAAATGAAAAGTATCTTATGCAATAAGTCATTATCATTGAATGCAAGATAGTGCTGAAGTGCTATATTGAACCTGTTTTGCTGTATGGCGGTGAATCTAGGAATGTAAATGAACAAATTAGGAAGAGCTTGGAAGCAACAGAGATGTGTTTCCTGAGACGTCGCAAATTGCTTGGACTGCCAAAGTAACTAATAACGACTGCCAGAAAGAGACTAATTAAACTAGAACATTACATACGACAATAAGAAAGAGTCTTTGGTCATGTTATTAGAAGAGAAGCATTGGTGAACATCGTGACAACTGGAAAGATCGAGGGGAAGAGAGGCAGAGGCAGACCAAGATAAATGATGCTGGATGGCTTGAGACGGTGGTATAAGGGAATATCATAAGCAGAGTTGATCCAGAAAAACAAGCACCGAGGTCTGTGGAGAGCCATGAACGCATACGCCTGCTGGCATGGTACTCTGTGACGATGATGATTATGTCAAAAGATATGAAATATTGTATACTGCAAAAAGTTTGGAAGAGAACTAGCTTCATTCCAATCTTCTTCTTCTTCAGCGTTCCGAGCCATTGAGGTTCTTTGCTGCAGATACAATCCGTCTCCATTCGTCTCTCTGGTTGACCTTCTCTTGCCAGTCGTTGATTCCAAGTGCTTGTAGGTCTGTATATATATTATCTCTCCACCATCTTTTTGGTCTACCTCGGGGTCTACGATCATTTATTTCCTGAGTGTAAGCGAGTTATGTTTCCCTATTATCTTTCATTCTTTCTATATGCCCCAGCCATTGTAGTATATTAGCCTTCATGATTCCAGTGATTAGCGGATCATAAATGTCTTTGTTACTTCTTCTTTTCCACTCTCCACTTTGCGTTTCCCTAATGGGTCCAAAGATGCGTCTTAAAACGTTGTTCTCTAAGGTTTGTAGCAAGGCTTCGTCTCCTTTCGTTGTACTCCAGGTTTCAGAGCCATACAGCACAACTGGTCTGATCAGTGTTTTGTATATTGTGATCTTGGTGTTATGAGATAGCGCGATAACTTCATTCCAATACCCCCCAAAAAGGGCAACTTGAAATTATGCACCAACTATAGAACTGTTGCCCTGATCAGTCATGCAAATAACATTCTAGTAAAAATCATAATGGGAAGACTTCGTCAGAAAATGGAAGAAAAGATTAACGTTGTTCAAGCTGAATTTAGACAAGGAAGAAGAACAAGAGATCATATACTCAACATGCGTTTAATAATAGAGAAGTGTAGAGAATTTAATGTAAACATGTTCCACCAAATGTAATACAACTCATAAGAAGGCTCTATCTAGACCAGTGGTTCTCAACCGGTGGGGAATTCCTCCCCCCCCCCCGGGAATTTTGGGGTTTCCAGGGGGAGAATGAAGATTATTTCAAGATCGCGTTAATACAAGAACCGATTACTTGATATTGTTTTTCCCTTCATACTTTACGGTTCTGTACGCATCACCCTTCTGAAATTCATTTTATAACGTAAATAGATCCGCACATCACGTTTTATGTAGATGTCTAGACTTGTTTTAGTAAATGCTATTAAATTTAGCTTCAATTATTACGTATACTGTGTAGGGGCAGGGGGGAATTTTTAGGGAGGAAATACGAAAGGGGGGAATGACGTTCTAAGAATATGGTGAGGGGGGGGGGAATGACGTCCTAAAAATATGGTGAAGGGGGCACGGGCCAAAAAAAGGTTGAGAACCACTGATCTAGACCAACAAGTAGCGGTTAGAAAAGATGGCGAGACATCAGATTGGTTTGACATCAAGCATGAGGTTGTTAAGTTGAGTTTAGTTGAGTTAAAAACCGACATCACTGCACTCAGGACATTCCCATACGTGCTCCGTCCCCTCGTTCAACAGCCAGCGAAGAGTCATACTACTAATCGTTCCCACCGCTATCTGTTTAAAAGTTCTCATGGTCTTTCTTCTCAATTTTGAGATTCTTCCAAAACCCCTGCCGATCCCCGCAATCTCATTCTTTCCA
Source organism: Cepaea nemoralis (assembly GCA_014155875.1). Classification (NCBI taxonomy): domain Eukaryota; kingdom Metazoa; phylum Mollusca; class Gastropoda; order Stylommatophora; family Helicidae; genus Cepaea; species Cepaea nemoralis. The sequence goes on from JACEFZ010016019.1 coordinate 948,576, forward strand.
CATGTGGGTTCTCAATCTGTTCCTCCGCCTTCTCCACTTGGTCCCCCAAGCGCACTACCACCTCCCCCTTGTCCACAGGCAATTTACCACCAAGAGGTACATTCCCTGCTAGCCTATCAGCCTGTTCATTCCCCCGTACCCCCGCATGGCCAGGGCAAAATATCCATACAATTCTCACAATCTGTGACCTCTGAAGCGACGAGAGCCATTCCACACGAAACATTCCTTTCTCCACCTTACTGAGTATACTCTTTGAATCATTAATGAATACAACGTGTGTTGCAGTAGTCTCCTCTAGCCACGGGAATCCGCTGTTACTGCCTCCACTTCCATTCTCATGCTGGAGGTCGTAGTCTCATATGCCAGACTCTCCTTTTTCAAGACTCGTCCATTAGCCTTTGCAATAAAGCCCCAGCCACAACGTCTGTTTCTCACCACTCACCCATCGGTGTAGATGACTATGTCACCTTGATGTATGTTGCTCTGGATCAGCTGTTGCACTTCAAACTCAGTGCGGCCCGCTGCCCATTCTCTGCACTCACGACCCAGTTTTATTGTTACATTGTGCCAGTCCGTCATTACTTCCGGAACTTCAGTCAAGCAAGGAGTCCGTCAGGGATGTGTTCTGTTCCCCTATTTGTTTAACCTGTACGCCGAAAATATAAGAAGAAATGTAAGAGATGATATAAACAGGGGGCTATATGATGCCCTAAATATCGGTGGTCATGACATACTAGAGATTCGGTATGCTGATGATACAGTTGCTATCCACATCACAGACTGGTATAGAAAACCTAATAGCCTCAACCCAATTGAATAGTGAAAATCACACCCTATATCTTAACTTAGCAAAAACAAAGATAATGCATACAGATAAAACTACTAAGGGAAAAGAAATATATGTTAATGAGGAAAAATTGGAGGTGGTGGAACATTATGAATATCTTGGGTCATTGATTACCAACAACGGTGACACAATGAAAGAAATTAAACGACGACTATCAATTGCTCTTCAAAGGCTAAAACAACTGAATAAATTATGGAATGGGACAGACAGAACTACAAAAATTATATTTTTAAGAGCATGCATCTTTCCCATTGCAACATACGCCTGTGAGACCTGGACACTTACTAAACAAGCTGAACAGCGCATAAATGCCTTTGAATATAAATGTTATAGACGAGTTCTAAGAATATCTTGGGTAAAGAAAAGAACAAATGCATCCATACTTCAAGAGCTGAATATTGAAGAAGGTTGGCTATTAAAGACGATAAAACAAAGAAAATTGAAATATTTTGGTCACTTGAAACGTCATGAAAGTTTGGAGAGAACAATAATGGAGGGGTATATGCCTGGGAAGAGAGGAATAGGAAGGACAAAGAGAAGATGGGTGCAGGATGTGGCAGATGATCTCCAGATGAGTGTATCGGACGCGGGACATCTTGCTTATGACCGAGAAGTTTTCCGGAAGGTTGTTATGGGAGCGAGGTTCTGCGAAGGACATGCTACTGAATGAATGAGTGAATGCAGTGGTTGCTATGACGACACTGACTTAAAGGTAGGCACATGCTAGTCAAATCTATGTTCTGTCTATTATGGTTTGAAAATCGAGAAGTTGCCACATCGCCCTGTATGCTGTATCTTTCTCTACTCAAACATTAAGCGCATAGCCTTCTTCTTTATTCTTTCCAGTCTGTCTATATTAGAACGACTGTGAGTGAGTATCACTAGGGCGTACTCAGTCACCCAAGATTTCAAGACTAGAGCTATGGATAAGGAATCGGTTAAAAATGTCAGCTTCGACAGAGGGCTATCACCTATAATTTCAAGCTCTAGTAGTCCAGGAACCTTTTCTGCAGTAAATATAGCTAATTAGTTGATTATGCTGAAATTTTACTGTATGTTCTATGCAAGAATGTATAAAAATATTCTCTAATAATACTTATTATGTTTTCTAATTCCTAGCACTACATATTTTTTTAAAGTTGCATATCCCTTACATGACGTTGCAGTCAACACTAGCATTTTCCAGCTATTGTTGATGTTTTGGGCAAGATTACGCTCAGAAGTTTGCCATCGCATTCTGAGCGACCGGCTCACATATCCCGTAAGTAACTAAAACGACGCGATCCGCTGCCGAATTTCGCGCAGCTGTGTTACTCATGTGGATATACCGGATTACGGAGAAAGTAGTTATCCCTCCGCCAGGGAGCCCGACATCACTACACTGGAAGAATCATAATTTTGGAATTACCTCAATTATATATATATATATATATATATATATATATATATATATATATATATATATATATATATATATATATATATATATATATATATATATATATATATATATATACATTTATATATTCAGAAAAGACCGGTCTCCCTGGTCGAGGAGTTAGCAGCTTTCTCCGAAACCCTGAATATTCTCGTGGTTGACGTGAGCGCACGAGAATTGGAAGTGGTTCAAGTCGTGCCAGTGACTTATGCGAGTATGGAGCCGGTCGCTCAGAAAGTCGTGGCGTGCTGATGAGCGTAATCTAGCCTAGGAATCAATATACAGCTGAAAAATGCTGATGTTGACCGCAATATCCTGAAACAGGATGGAAACGCGGGAAAAAATATATTCAGAAAAGGAAAATACACGTTTAATGTGTTCAGTGTTACAATGCACAAAAGGAATAAGCATCCCATAAAGTCTAAGATTACCGTCATTTCTGAAATCCAAGATGATTCTAATAACAGTCTCATTAATTTTATCTTGACCGGACTCCTTATTTAGTATAATTAATAGTTGATACTCAATATTTGGGAATACGAGATGCATGGCTACCCTATTGTGATAATTTTACCGCAGCAAACAGGGTAATTATCTGGAAACAGCAATGCGAAATTGTCCCCCTTGATACAGCCGCAGGGATAATAATAACTGTGCCGGTTGTCCTTCTTTGTTGTCTAATACTATGAATACGAATGCAGGTAATGGCGGGATGACACTTCTGTAATTCGAGTAATTAAAGCTCAATTTTTTCCGGTTGATAGTAGCCACAAATCTATCTGTGCTAATATTGATAGACGTTGTGCAATATACAAAATATATAACAAGAACACGGAAACAAAGTAGGAAACTGGGCAGAGTGGGTATAAAAATGCTGAAAGCAACAACTAGGACATAGTGAGTACAAACATATTGAAAGTAACAACTAGGACATATTGAGCATAGAACCTATTAAAGTAACAACTTGCATAGAGTGGGTACAGAAATCCTTCAAGCAACAATTTGGATAGAGTGGGTATATAAATCCTTAAAGTAAAAACTCTGATAAAGTGGGTATAACAATCCCTCAAGTTACAACTTGGATAGAGTGAGTATAGAAATCCTTCAAGTAACAACTTAGATAGAGTGGGTATAGAGATGCTTTAAGTAACAACTTGGATAGAATGGGTATAGAGATGTTTAAAGTAACAACTCGGTTAGAGTGGATATAGCAATCCTTCAAGTAACAACTTGGATAGAGTGGGTATAGAATTCCTTAAAGTAACAACTCGGATAGAGTGGGTATAGAAATTCTTCAAATAATAACTTGGATAGAGTGGGAAAGAAACCATCAAGTAACAACTTGGATAGAGTGGGTATAGAGATGCTTAAAGTAACAACTTGAATAGAGTGGGTATAGAAATCCTTAAAGTAACAACTTGGATAGAGTGGGTATAATGATGCTTACAGAAACAACTTGGATAGAGTGGGTATAGAAATCCTTCAAGTAACAACTTGGATAGAGAGGTTATAGAGATCATTGAAGTAACAACTTGGATAGAGTGGGTGTAGAAATCCTTCAAGTAACTACTTGGATAGAGTGGGTATAGAAATCCTTGAAGTAACAAGTTGGATAGAGTGGGTGTAGATATATTTAAATCAACAACTAGGACAGAGTGGTAAAGGAACATTGCAACACAAGTAAATAAATAAACAAAGTAACATCTCGGACAGATTAGGTATAGAAACATATACAATATTAACTAGAACAGAGTGGGTAAATGAATGTTAAAGTTACAACCGGGGCAGGTTTAGTATTGACATATTTAAGTAACAAAACGGCAGACTGCGTATAGTAATAATTACATTAACAACAAGAACAAGATAGAGATATAAATATTTATTATTATTATGACTGCCGGTCTCTCTGGCCGAGGGGTTACAACACTTTCACCGTAATCCCGTTTATCACGCAGAGTCGTTGGTGACTTGCGGGATAACTGAGCCGGCCGCTCAGAAAGCAATGGCACACTACTGAGCGTAATCTTGCCAAGAAATCAACATACAGCTGAAAGATGCTGATGTTGACAGCGATGTCCTGTAAAGGATAAGCAAAACATTTAACATTATGATTGTTTCGCTCGGTTTGAACTCAAGCGTAGTCCACACAATTACTACTACTCCTACTAGTAAATGCTACTGTTATTGAGTTCACTGGACTGATTTTACGTGAGGAATATCTTTCCCCGTTATCAGTCTCTCCCGCCATCACCGAAATCACCTCCGACTGGTGAGGTAGTTGAAATGTAAGTCCCCATGTGAAAAGATGAGAAGTCAAGAATTGAGTCCAACTAACAAGCGTTTGGAACGAATCCATTATGACACTGTCGGAAGAGGTTATTTAAGCGCAGTTAACATCTCAGCCAAGGTGACCTCCATTATAATTATTTAACGTAACTTTTGTTAGAGGTGGTATGTAGATAGTTAAAGTATCATCTACTTCTTTTTCGTTCCTCTTTCGCGAAGTGTTCGTCACACCTTGTTATCTGTCTGAAAGGTCAGTGTGTCGAACTTTGGTATGCATTTGTGTAAAGTTTGCTGCCTCTAAACAGATTCCACCCAAGGTCACGGGCTGTATCTAGTCACGGGTAGGTTTTCTTTCCTAACAATTTAGACAGGGAGGAGCCTAGCGGTCTACTCTTTAAACTCTAACTGCCGTGGGATTTTTAATGTTCGCAGCTTGCACACCGGACTTCCCGTTTTTGTCTCTGTCAGGAAGGGCCACGGCTACTTCTTCACAGTCAAAAAATATGGTAGAGTGGGTAAATACATATTTAAAATAACAACTTGAACTAAATTAATTTTTGAGTATCATATAAAAGAGAGCGGGCATATCAATATTTGAGTAACAAATAGAACAGAGCGAGTATATCAGTATTTGAGTACAAATAGAACTGAGCGGGTATATCAATATTTGAGTAACAAATAGAATATAGCGGGTATATTAATATTTGAGTAATAGATAGAACAGAGCGGGTATATATATATATATATTAAAAATATTAAAAATATCAAATAGGACAAAGTGGGTGTAAACAAATTCACAGTAACAATTTCAACAGAAGAGGTGTACGAATAGTTAAACAAATAAATAAGAAAGAGTGGGTATACTAGAAATACTTAAAGTGACAGAACGGTATATAAATATTTAAAGCAACAACTTGAACAGGGAGCATAGGTTAATGCTTGATTAGAGTGGGAATAGAAATACTGAAAGAAAGAACTTTAATGTTATTATATGTTATTAATAGATTCTGTGGCAAACAAAAAGTAGGTTTAGACCATCATAAATGGTTGGCGGAAGTAGGGGTGTGTCACAATTATGACTTAAATGTTGTTAATATGGTATCTGACATGCTGAATTATAACGCAGTGACAAGATTTTGGCGATATACCAAGTGTTTGTAAAGTCTCACTATACTTTGCATGTAGAACAAATTTGAAAAATGAAGTACATGACGTCATAAAAATGTGGTAAAATTGATTAAATTATTTACAATAATGATTGCTATGATATAACGTTGTTTAGGAGAAGCTGGAATGTACCAATGAAGTATTCATTATAACAGCTGTCGGACATGTCCACCACAGGCTTCAAGACAGGACTGCACACGTCTCTTCATATTGTCAAATACCTTCTGCAACGTGTCTGTTGTTATTTCTTGAATGGTAATTCTGATTGCTTCTTTCAGGTCCTCAATTGTGTGTACATTATTTTTTTTTAAAATTTCCTTTCAAGAAACACCATAGATAATAATCTAATGGAGTTAGATCTGGAGAAAGAGCAGGCCACCGAGAACTGACTCGTCTTCTTTAGCTAACAATGCTTGAAACCACGTGGAGAACTTGACTCTGAATTCATTATCACACTCTTTTAGTTCGGACACAACAGAAATCCTGTATGGATGAAAATTTAATCATTGGCACCTTGCCGTCTTGACAGACGATAGTTTGTGCTTTAAAAAGGCATAATAACTTTTAACTATGGCGGTAGCGAGTGTGACTGATAAGGCCAATTTGCGCTGTAAATGTCCGTTCACAGTGGGTGCATGTGAACACGTGGTCATTTCCACCATCATGCACCAACGTCTCAAACGCTTG